>QMIH01000986.1:95162-110715 GCA_003987875.1 Clarias batrachus
TATATATATATATATATATATTTGTTTATTTATTTATTTATTTATTTATAATTATTTTTATTTTTTTACATAAGGTCCCTGGTTTAATCCCCAACACTGACAGGTTGTGAGTTGTGTTATCAATTTTAAGTTTATGCACTTATTGTTCAGATGTTGAATCGTTTATTTACAGTACGTCTGTTTTTTTTTTAATCATTGATGGAGAAAGCAATCTACTTTACATTTTATGTGCGCTTTCTCAACCAGTGCCGATGATTAGATCACCTCTGATAAACATGAAGTCTAGAGGACGGTTCACTAAGTGTAATGATGTGACATGGCTGCCTGAGCTAAAAGGAAATTTCAGCCTCACTTCTTTATAACATTCAGTGAACTTTAATTAATGATCAGTCGTGTTATTGTTCTCAGTTTCCACGTCCGTAAAACCAGTAAAGCCATTTGTTAACATCAAGTACATCAATACACAGTTTGTTGAGAGCGATAGAGAGAGGTGTTAGCCCTGCTAACACATTTAAACTAGCCAGCACTGCTTAATCGAACTCGCTCACTTTTTCATTACTTGTGCACTCGTTTATCGATCAGACCTCAGACTTTCCTTCTTTATTGCATCTTGATGAATGTGCTGTAACTGAGAGGTGAAAAACACAATCTGACCAGAAAGCTGAGCAACTGTAAAAAGACTCAGTATACATCCTGATCGTTGTTCTAAATCTATGGATTGTCATGCTACTGTCTACATTTTCATTCTTACAACGGCGTCAATAAAAAAAAAAAAAACATAACCCCCGACATTCCAATGGCACGAACTCCACGGCTCTGAGCCACAGCGTGTTGTTTTCCAACGGTGCATGAGAGGAATAAATGGTGCTTGTAATCACGACAGTGTGTGCGCGTGTAGAAGCGCCAGGAGAGATAAGATACAAAACCAGAGGAGGTAACTAGCAGGATGGGAAGCACCAATCATCCGTCTAGCCGAACCCCCTACCAGCCTCCCCCACAGGGCCGATGATGATGTTGGTTTAAACATGCTGGGTAATGGGATTGCTGGAGTATGGAGGAGGGAAAGAAAACCTTATTTCCAGCCAAGCCGAGCTATTCTATCTGTTCCGCTAATGGGGGAAGGGATGTGTGCATCCGTGTTCCACCTCCACCATTTTTCATCAGTGAAGATAAAGCACTTGTTAAAAAATTCACCGCAAGTTAGAATTTCGTCCTTCCTGCTTTTGCTTGTTCTTTTTTTTTCTTTTCCAAGTTTTGGATCCCATTTGGAAGCTCAAGAAATTGGTCAGAAACCAGAGCTTGTACAGTGTCTTGCAAAACTAATCATACCCCTTGAAATCTTAAACAACAATTGCTTTCGTCTTGCCACTGTTACATAAATGCCAGATTGTCCCACCTGGATCTCTGCAGCTCCTCCAGACTTCCCATAAGCCTCTTGGCTGCTTCTCTGATTAATGATCTCCTTGCGACGGCCTGTCAGTTTAGGTTTGTAGTCATGCCATAATCTTTTTATTGTCTGTTGATGAATTGATCAGTGCTCTGTGAGATATTCAATTCGTGGGATATTTTTTAGAACTTAACCCTGCGTTAAATTTCACCACAACTTTATTCATTGGTGATGCTGTTTGTTCACTAATGGTCTCCAACAAACATCTGAGGGCTTCACAGAACAGCTGTATTTTTTACTGATATTAAACTTTGTGACTTCTGAACTGGATTTTAGTTCAAAGTAAAGGAGACTGAATATAAATGCAGGTCATACTTTTCAGATTTTTATTTGTAAATAAACCTTTGAAAACCATTCATGATTTTCCTTTTACTTTACAATTATGTGCCACTTTGTGCTGGTCTAACAAATACAATCCCTATAAAATACATTCACGTTTGTGGTTGGAACGTGACAAAAGATGGACAAGTTCAAGAGGTATAAAAACTTTTGCAAGGCGCTGTACAGTGCATGCTGCATTTCTACATCATGCGATAAAAAACATTCACTATACCTAACTAAACATTTAACACTTTTGTTTTACAATTTACTTTTCCTCCTTTTAAATGGCACGTACTGTACAGTAGGTGTGTCCTGCAGCAAGACAGCACCACAAACAGCAAAAGAAGAAACAAAAACTAATATAAAAGGAAATTGTCAACCCTTAGCCATGACCCTATCTGTCTTCAGAGCTGATCTGAAGAAGGCGTTGTGTCGCAGGGTTGCGACCCAGGGGTCAGGAAGAATGGACAGATTTGCCAAGCAATCTGTCAGATTTAGAAGAGAACACTTCAGGAAAAAATATTGAGGGCTTGGAAGATATAGAAGAGGTTAGAGACAGTTATAAAGACAAAATGTGGGCGAGAAAAGTTCTAAGAACTTCTATCACACAGACCAGGGTAATATTGAGGTATCTTTTTTTGTCAATCCAAACACTGAACATAATGTTGGGTCAAATTAATTTCTTAATTGTTTTTAAGGGGGTGCAAACTTTTGCACACCAAGGGCCGGGAATGCATTTCTGTCCACGAGTTTGCTTATCTTTTTCTGTTTGTGTATATTTGTTGTGTATTGTTTTAATGTACTGTACATCTTTTTACATAAACAGGCTTTTAATTACAGAAATGGGTGAGAAAAAAAGAAGTAAGACGTGAATTAATTAATTAAGAAATTCAGTTAATTTTGCAAATACATTTTTACAAATATAGCAATTTTTTATGAAGCAATTTTATTATTTTCTAATATTAGCATGTTCTGAACATTTGTATTATTTTTATATGAAGGTAAATTCCAACATGCTAAATATCTTATTTAGTAAGGCTTTTTATTTATTCATTTATAAATCTTCCTGTATTCAGGGTCAAGGGGGGACCTGAAGCTTATCCCAGGAAACTCTGGACACAAGGCAGGGGAAACCCACCAAGCATGGGGAGAACATACAAACTCCATTCACGCAGACCCCCAGGTGGGAATCGAACCCCAACCCTGGAGGGGCAAGGCGGCAGTGCTAACCACTAAGCCTTCATGCGACCAAAATATCTATTTATTAAAGAATAACCTAATAATTTTCCTTTATTTACAGACTGTTGCACGCTAACATTTTGTTAGGCTGAATTAGTATACATATTGATTTACTGCGGCATGTTTTTTCGACAACCTTATGCAACGCAACATCACAACATTTATTAACATTAATTTTTGGCCAAAATCTTGTATTAATGCCGGGAGAGACGAAATCTTCTCGAGTGGGTTTAATGTCACGACTCAGTAGTGACTAGTTCATGTGTGAAAATGATTCATCATGCTCCCAGAACCACTCAAGTCCAGTCAAGTCAAGTAGGCTTTTATGGTCACTTCAACTATATACAGTTTAGTACACAGTGAAACGAAACAACATTCCTCCAGGACCAAGGTGCTACATACAGTGTAAATTAACAACATACATGAACAGAAGCTAACTAAGAAGCCTAATTAGCTGACTAGCTGGGACAAGACATTTTAAGATAACAGAACAATCTACGTTTGTATAAAAAAGAGACAACATAAAAGACAACATTTCAATATTGTAATTGTCTCATTACTCTATTACAATCTGAGTCCTGGAATATGGGCGAGAATATATCAAGGAAGAAACCGTCCATAGATGTGATGTGCTGGTGATTCGGTACATTCAGGTCGTCAGCTGACTTCATTTTATTGCCACATAACGTTGCTGAGTCGAGACCTGAGCGACTGAAGCAAACCCAGATCATAACTCTGTCTCCAGAGGCTTGTACAGTGGACACTATGCATGATGAGTGCATCACTTCATGCACTTCCCCTCTAACCCTGACACGCCCTTACATCACTCTGGAATAGGGTCAATCTGGACTCATTTGACCACATGACCTTTTTCCATCTCTCCAAAGTCTAGTCTTTATCTTATATCTTTATCTGTATCTTTTTTTAATGAACACACATCTGTTTAATCTCAGTCCTAAGAGTTTTAGAGAAAACTTTACCATTTCAACAATTGCACATTTTTTCCTACACTGTCTCGGTGTAAATTGTTACTATAGACACAGTAACATATTCGAGCAGGTGCCTTAATATACAGTACGCAAACCTGGGATATGCATAACAGCCGGAAATAATGTCAGAGCTTCTCACTCACTCATCATCTATACCGCTTAATCCTGTATTAAGGGTCTCGGGGGCCTGGAGTCTATCCCAGGAGACTTGGGTCACATGGCAGGGTACACCCTGGACAGGGTGCCAATCCATCGCAGGGCACAGACACACGCACTCACTCATTCACACACTACGGGCAATTTGGGAACGTCAATTAGCCTAACCTGCATGTCTTTGGACTGTGGGAGGAAACCGGAGTACCCGGAGGAAACCCACCAAGCACGGGGAGAACATGCAAACTCCATGCACACAGAGACGGGAATCGAGCCTGGTTCGGGGATCGAACCCGGACCCTGGCGGTGCAAGGCCACCAACACCAATCAACAGCCAAGACCAAGAACTCTATATCACCGACGTATGATAATAATAATAATAATAATAATAATTCAAGAAATTGAACTCATCCTTTTTTTCCCCTTTGGCTATTTTTATTATCGTAGAACCACACACGCTCACTCTGGGTTTTGTTTCTGCTGCATTTTCTTATTATTCTTATTTCTCTTCCCCTGCGAAAAAGCCACAGAGGGTTTTTCCTTGTCTGGCCTAAATAAGATATCTGGGTCTTTTTTTAGGAAGCCAGCAATCTGACAAGCGAGGCCACGCTCATGTTCAGATTTAGCTCATGTAGCACAGAACAGTGGCACCACGACCCACATATTTCTTATTTAAAGCGTGTTTCGCTGACAGCTAAGAGGATGTTTTAAAAGGTAGTCTGTCTGCCCAGAGGACACAGGACACAATCAGACAACATGGGGAACAATTACTCCAGCTGTCTGGAGCTGCCTCGAACAGCTGATGGCTCTAAGCAGAAGCAAAAAGTTTCTCTATAGAAACATTTAGCTTGAGCATCACGGCTAGGCTAGGCTGGTCTCGGGCTGGCTCAAACAGTTTGTTCGATGCTGTTTAAGAATTGAAAGAAAAAATGTTGTACGAAAGGAAAGTACATCTCCTTTACTCATGGAAGGGACAAAACCGTGGGATCTCCTTTACAAAATGTTTGCATGGAAGCAAAAGACAGGAAGATTTGCAGAGGAAAAAAGTCTTTCAATTCTTAATAATAGGATTTAAACAGTATGAAATGACCATTATTGAAACACATTGCTTTAAAAAAAAAAGACTTACGTTTAAATATCTAGTTGTATTGAAGTCATTTCCATGTTCAGCGATTCACTCACTCTTCATCTATACAGCTTTATTCTGGGCGCTTAACTTCATTTTTTTTTAATGGTCCGTTACATAAAGAAGAAATGACTAAACATTTGTATGTGTACATTTTTACATGGATAAAGAATTTTATAAATCAACAAGCACTTAAAAAAAAAAAATCTGATGTAACTGTACAGAATATAAACATTTCGGACATTTAATTAATTTATTCGTAAATATATCCAAACACGCCATGTTCAGTTTCCTCTTCGAAGCTTACATGGTATAAGCTCTTTTATGCATAAACAGCTTATCTAAAGGAAACTTTAATGACATGGCTTGCAAAGTGCATTTATAGTACATGATAAAGTGCTCTCCAGGGTTCCTGTACAGTGGAGAAATCATAATACACTGGCCATTAAATGGGGGGGAAAAAAGTGACTAAATGCCCTCTAAGGTGCCCTCTCAGTGAAGACTAAATGATGCAGCGCCCTTTAGAGGTCCCTTTTGTGCAAGAAACGATAATGAAGTGCCATAATGGGAGCTGTATCAGTGGAGACAATAGGATGCGCTGCGCTATAGGGGGTCCTTATGCAAGAAAAAGTGATGAAGCTGCATCTACTGTAGGTACGTATACAGTATTACTATTAATGTAAATTATTGTTTATGTTTTTTTTTGTTTTTTTTTTTGGGGGGGGGGCTAAATTTACATGCTTAGGCACATCTTGCAACGAATACTCTCCACTCCTGTTTCTTACAGTACAGGGTCAGATTGCCAGCTCAGTGCCTGATTGTATCCATACAGTTCAATTTGGAGGACATTGCTTAAGGTCCCAGCAGTGACTGAGCTTTGACACTCAAACCCGGGACTCCTCTGATCAGTCCAACACTAGGATGACCTTGCTAAACTGATTGATTGATTGATTGATCAAAGCAATGAGCCATTAAATATGCAGAATGCTTTTAGGGAACCTTTTAACATCACAGATGCTGTGAAAAGAATGCTGATGCAAACTATATTTTCAACTTTATTTGTTTCATTTCTTCAAATCTTCTTTTGTAGATCTAGACTGTGAATATACTTTATATTGCATATGTTTAGATAAAAGAATAAAGGTTTTAAAGATGAAGAGAACCTGACATTCTCAGGAAACAAATTCATTTTTTTTTCTTTGGTTCTAGCTTAAAATCCAAATAAGAACCATCTTTATAAGACTGTAAGGAGTGTTTTTTTTTCCTACAAATGGTTTCATATACACTACCCTCAAGGAACTGTGTGCTGTTTTTGAAGAATATTGGGACTATGATGTACTGAAAAAATTCAACGTTTCTTCCACACATTGTAGAGAAGTATTCACTCACTCACTCACTCACTCACTCACTCACTCACTCACTCACTCACTCACTCATTGTCTATACCGCTTCATCACAGGGTACACACACACATACACACCCTTACATGCTCATTCACACACTACAAGCAATTCAGGAACACCAATTAGCCTAACCTGCATGTATTTGGACTGTGTGAAGTAACCGGAGTACCTGGTGGAAACCCACCCTATGTGGAGAACATGCAAACTCCATGCAAACTCCATGCATGCAGACCCCAAGGCAGCAATCAGACCCTGGATGTGCGAGGTGACAGTGCTGACCATTACGCCACCGTGCCCCTGTAGAGAAGTACCAACATTTTTTATTCCATTTTATCCAGCAACACCGATAAAATCCTCTAGGGTTGGATCAGATTCATGTTTATTTATCCAAACAGGCAGTGCCAAGGTCTCCAGAGACAGATTCGTTATCCCCACAATCCCTCTCTGTTAGACAGTCGGATTAACGTGACAAAGCTCAGAGGAAGAATACAATGTGTACCATGTGTCTGCATGCATGTGTGGATTATTGCTTAATAATGTTTCTGGCAAACTGCTGGGTGTGGTGAAACACAAAGCCAAAATTATAGTCTAGGAGCCCGAGGCAAGGATACTATTCTTGTTCTATCCACACATACACACACACACACACACACACACACACACACATAGAGAAAAGCTATAATTTTCCATGAGCTTTCAGACCATTTCCGCCCACTTCCTTCCTTCTCAAGAATCTTTATGAATGAAGTAACACTTTCACTTTTACACACACACACACACACACACACACACACACACACACACACACACAGACACATTTATCTTAAAGGGGACCTACTACACAAATTTTACTTTTTGTTCATTTTAGACATTCAGATGGGTCTGCAGAGTGCATGTACAAAATAAATAAATAAATAAATAACTTTAAATTTTTACCAAATATTTTAGCCAATTAAATTTTCCCCCATTGTGACCACATATAAGAACATACCCCTCCCTCTGGTTGTTGCTCAGCTGTGCGGTTCTCTGGAAGGACATGGCTCAGCAATAGCTCATTTAACAGCACATTTGGAGGAGGAGGAGTGCATCATATGAGGGGTATTTCACACACACAAAGACACTTTAGGGGACCACAGAGGCTTATGATAACTTGTTAAATATGGGACCTTTAATATCCTTCTTTTCCATTGATTGCATTATTATTATTACTGCTTTGGAAATAGTACAGTGGAACCTCAGATTGCGAGTAACGTGGTTTACGAGTGTTCCGCAAACCGTGCAAAGATTTTTAATAAATTTTTATTCGGAAACCGAGCAAGTATTCGTTTACGAGCGCCGAGTATCATGTATCACACATGTGACTCTTATTTTGACACCGAGCGTCACTCTCTCGGTCAGGATTTATTTGTACTTTTTTTTAAAAAGGTAAAGTGCAGATTCATTTGTTTTATTTTCATTTTATAGATTGTATTAATTATTTTTATGTATTTATTTTATGGGGCTGTGGAACAAATTATTTGAGTTTTCATTATTTCTTATAGGAAATGATGATTTGGTTTACGAGTGTTTTGGAATACGAGCCCACTTCCGGATGAATTATGCTCGTAATCCAAGGTTCCACTGTACATCTAACCCTAACCTGAGCCTCTTTAACTAAACACACCGCCTTAGGCACTTTTAGTTTTGGGCAGCTAGGAGGTGGAACGAACTTCCAAACAGCGTTCAAATGATGCCTAAAATCTACCTCTTCTTGAAGTACTTTAAAAAAAAACACTACTTAACTAAGCAAATAATTAAGAGCTTTCCATTGGACAATTAATGCAGTGATTAATATGGTTCAGCTGCATTTAACCCTAACTGATGCAGTGAGTATCTTCTCATTTCTTTAACACCCATGTCAGAAGACAAATCCTGTGGTCATGGCAAAGATGTTACTCTGTTTCAGTAAAAAGAGTCAAATGTTTTTTCCTGCAACAAAATCCATCCATTCTAGAAAATAAAAATCCCTGACTAACAAATCATTATTTTTCATAAAATAACCTGTTCCACAATTATTGGCACCCCTTAAAATTCCTAGAAAATGAATGTAATTGAAGAATTTCTGTCATTTTTACAGTAGTTTACAAAGTTGATCAGGAATCTAGCAACATTTAATTAGTAATTTATCACTTCCTGCTTCCCCGGGTTATAAATATGCTGTGAAACAGAGGCCATTTCTCTTATCCACTCTTCAACATGGGAAAAACAAAGGAACACACCATTCAAGTAAGGCAGATGTGTGTCGACCTTCACAAGTCAGGCAGTGGGTACAAGAAAATAGCCACCCACCTGCACCTGCCCGTATCTACTGTGAGAGGAATCATTAAGAAGTAAAAAAAAAAAAAAAAACTGGAACAAGCCTGGAAGAGGACGCAAGTTTATTTTGCCTCCATGCACAGTGAGGAGGATGGTAAGAGAACTAAAAAATTCTCCAAAGCTCACTGTTAAAGAACTGCAACAAATGATAGCATCTTGAGGTCACAAAGTCTCCAAAACAACCATCAGACGCTATCTACTGTACATGCCAACAAGCTCTTTGGGAGGCATGCAAGGAAAAAAAACTTTTTTCAGTCACAATCATAAACGCAAACATTTGGAGTTTGCTAAGCGGTACTGGGGCTTCAACTGGGAGAGATGAGACCAAGATAGACCTTTTTGGCAACAAACACTCTAAGTGGAACACAAAAGATGAGTATGCAGAAAAGCACCTCATTCCCACTGTGAAGTCTGGGGGAGGATCGGTGATGCTGTGGGGCTGTTTCTCTTCCAGAGGCTCTGGGAACCTTGTTAGGGTGCATGGTATCATGAATGCTTTGAAATACCAGGACATTTTAAAGCAAAATCTGGTGGCCTCTGCCCGAAACCTGAAGATGGGACGTCACTGGGTCTTTCAGCAAGATAATGACCCAAAACATGTGGCCAAATCTACACAAAAATGGTTCACTACACACAGAATCAAGCTCCTCCCATGGCCATCTCAATCCCTAGACCTCAACCCCATTGAAAACCTGTGGAGTGAGCTGAAGAGGAGAGGAGTCAGGTCACTAGATGATTTAGAGACATTGTGCCAAGAGGAATGGTCGAAGATCCCTCTTTCTGTGTTCGCTAATCTTGTGAAACATTGTAGGAGAAGATTAGGTGCTGTTTTGTTGGCAAAAGGGGGTTGTACAAAGTATTAAACATCAGGGGTGCTAATAATTGTGGCACCCAATAATTATTTTTTGATGTAAAATAATAATTTCTTAATGTGGGATTTTTTTTAAAGGTTGGAATTTCCTTTTTTCCTATGTTATTTAGAACAAAACTGATTTTTTTAGAAGCTACCAGGGGTGCCAATAATTATGGAGGGCACTGTATTCTATTTTCACAAAGAGCGCATTTCAAGATCTTTACAGAGGTCAGAGGTAAATTTTTATCAACCAATCACAGTCTTTGAATTGCTGCGTCATCCACACCTCCTCAGTAAGATAAAGGTTTTTGTAATTTCCTTACTCAGAGTTGCTCTGAGAAGTTTCCTAAATCGCTTTTAGTCTAGGACTCTCAGCTAGGACTTTTTAAGCCCCATCAATGGATTCTTTCTTCGCTGATGGTACGGGTATATTTCAAGTTGACAATGGCAGGATTCATTGGACTCAAATTGTGAAAGACCTTAACGCCATTGAGAATCTTTGTGATGTGCTGGAAAAAGCTTTACACAGTGGCCGGACGCTCTTTTAATTGCACAAGTTTATTAAAATGATGCCACAAATGTATTCAAAGGACGTCTAATGAAACTTTAGTGCATGTGATTTTTAATTTTTTTTTTTGTATTTGGCCAGGCAGTAATCCAGTAAAATTGTGTTGTCTGCGTACTTTTATTACTACAGTACGTTACCTCTCCAACAGCATTTTTAGACTGATAGTAATTCTAATCCCTGAACCAGTATTGTAATGTATGTAATGCTAGAAACCTCAAAGCATGTCTGTAAGTCATTCTGCCTAAATTCTGCCGAAGAGTTTCTGCCTAAATGCTGTAAATGTAAAATGAAAAACATTTTAAATGTATTTTATTTTGGGGGGACGAGCAACAGGTCAAGTTTCCATCCTTGTGGGGACCTCAGGGTGGGTGTGTCTGTGGTACCCTGCACTGCAAATGTCATTTCATCAAGTCATTTCCCAACTTGTGCAAAATGGCAGAAAAGGTGTCTCTTGTTTTGTCAGAGCTGGGAAAATAGAAATAGAAACCTACTTTACCTGCACACCTACGAAGTGCCCTCTGATTATATTGTACAAAAAAAATATATATATAGGGGGAATGGAAGCAATTATAGTAGTTAGCACTGTCGCCTTGCCAGGTTCAATTCCCACTTCTGTGTGCATGGAGTTTGCATGTTCTGCTCGTGCTTGGTGGGTTTGCTCCGGTTCCCTCCCATAGTCCAAGGATATGCAGATTAGGCTTATTGGCGTTCCCAAATTGCTTGTAGAGTGTGAATGTGTGTGTGTTCCCTGCGATGGATTGGCACCTAGTCCAGGCACCTAGTTTAAACATTATAATACCTAGTATTATGCTAATTGGGGGTGGAGCTACTAGATTAATTCCTGAGGGCAGGTGGTCCTCCAGGGCTGCAGTTGAGAACCACCGATTTCCGTGAACACGGCATGGTTGTTGGTGCCAGACAGAGTGGTCTGAGTATTTTAAAAACTGCTGATCTACTGATATTTTCACACACACAGCCATCTCTAGGGTTTACTGAGCGTGGTCTGAAAAGAAAAAGAAAAAAAATCCAGTGAGCAGCAGTTCTCTGGGCAAAAATGCCTTGTTGATAGAGGTCAGAGGAGAATGGCCAGACTGGTTCGAGCTGGTAGAAGGACAGCAGTAACTCAAATAACATCTTATTGCGGCTGTGGTATGCCGGAGTGCATCTCTGAATGCAAAACGCAACGAAGAGCAGCAGAACGCCTCTCCGGGTGACACTCCTTTCAGCAAAGTCTACAATTTGGATGGGTTCCCCAAAATTGGGCAAAAACAGTTTGGAAAAAAATGTTGTCTGGTCTGATGAGTCTCAATTACAACTGCAACATTCGGATGGTCGGGTTAGAATTCGGCACGAACAACATGAAAACATGGAGCCATCCTGTATTCTGTATCAGCAATCGAGGCTGGTAGTGTTGGTGTAATTGTTATGGTTAAATGTTATAGCCTACCTGAGTACTGAGTATTGTTGCTGATCATGTTCATCCTTTTAAAACCATAGAATAATATGGTACAGTTTCTCAGAAAGCAAAAAAAAAAACATCAAACTGGTACAGTGAAACCTCGGATTTTGAGTAACTCGGTTTATGAGTGTTCCGCAATAACGAGCAAAGATTTTTAATAAATGTTGACTTGAAAAAACGAGCATGTCTTGGTTTACAAGTGCTGAGTTTTTTGAGACCGACACACACACACACACTCTCGCCTTCACACCCCCCCCCCCCCCCCCCTCTACACAGAAACTCATTTGTTTTTTGTTTTTTTTACTTTACAGCAGTGATTCCGTTAGTCTGCACTGACGCGAGTGCCATTAGAGAGATTTCTTTTTTTTCCTGTTAAAACAGTGTTTCCATTGTGTGTATGTTTGTTGTGAAACTTAAAAAGCGAGGTGGGTGGAGGGAGGAGGAGTTTTACTTTGTAAGACGAGGCGAGGGAAGGGGCTAATTCCACACACACACACACACACACACACACACACACACACACACACACAAATACACGGCGCCTGCGCGCACAAGCGGAATCACTCATCTGTTGGGATTTATTTTAACTTTTTTAAAAGGTAAAGTGCAGGTTTATTTGTTTTATTTTTACTTTATAGATTTTTCTGTATTTATTTTTTTTGGCTATGGAACGAATTATTTGAGTTTTCATTATTTCTTATGGGAAGATTTGGTTTATGAGTGTTTTGGAATACGAGCCTGCTTCTGGAACCAATTATGCTCATAATCCGAGGTTCCACTGTATATTGAAAATGACAATGAAGTCAGTATACTCACACCAGTCACCGGATCTCAATCCAGTAGAGCATCTTCGGGATGTGGTGGAATGTGAGATTCGCATCATGGACCGTATGTGCAGCTGACAAATCTGCAGGAAGCGCGTGATGCTGTCATGTCAGTATGGAGCAAAATCAAAATCTAAGGAACGTTTCCAGCACCCTGTTAAATCTATGCGATGAAGAATTAAGGCAAAAAAAAAAAAAAAACAGCCCAACCCAATATGAGCAAGGTGTACCTAATGAAGTGGGTGTAAAACTGTAATTGTTAATGTTCCACTAGCGCAGCATGCCCTCCCAAAAGTGACATGAAAACAGCAATCATTTCTGTTATTCAGGAAAGAACAGCTCATAAGGCCTGCGCAACTCACAGGACCTGACTGAATGGTCACAGGTAGGTCTTAACGGTTATAATCAATGCACATCAATTTGAAGTAATTATGCTACCAAATGAGTCCATGAGGAAGACAAGAGACACAATTCTCTCTGAAACTCTTACCTTTGTTTGATAAGCTGCCTTCAGGTGGGCATGATTCTTGTGCGTGCATTTTTTTTATTTTTTTTTTTTTATTTTTCCTTTTCATCAATTGAAAAGCACTTCATCAAGAAGTGATATAAATAATAATTTTCTTGCAGCTGGTTACCCAAATGGCCAATCAAGCAAATTAAAGGAAAACTCCTGCATGAATGACTTGCATAATCTTTATAATTCACACATCAGCTTTAATTTATAATGAAATACCAAGATGAAAAGTTTCGTGTTGGTCTACTTTCACAATGATTCTGTACATTTCCCATGATGCCGTTTTACCTTTTCACATTATCAGCCTCAGAATAACTCAATTCAGATTTTATTATTATTATTATTATTTTTTATCTTAATGTGACACCGATAAGATTTTTTAGGTCTGTCTGAAAGCACAAATCTGATGTTTTCAACTTGGATCTGAGTCTCTTAATATGTTGTCCTAGATCATTTTATATATACATATATATATATGTATCGAACACTACCGCTTATGTTCAAGCAAAGAGTTTCCACACCAAATATTGACCGTTTATTGTTTGTTATTACTTAGTGCTTTTTATAGAAGTTTCTTTTAATGTAGAAATGTTTTCAAAAGCATCATTGCATATGGCTTTTGTTTGGATGTTCCCAAGACTTTTGCACAGCTCTGTAAATAAAACGGCTGTTAGGTTTTACTGAACATGCTGGGGAATATGAGTTCTTTTGGTAACTTCGTCACACTCGCTCCTTTCTGTTTACATGCAAAAGCCAGGAGTCGATTTTTTTTCCCATCTGAAAACTGGTGTGTCATGTGAAATATGTCGCTTCCTTTACAGGCATGCAAATATTCTTCTGTAATGTTATTTATTCATTAATTGTAGTGTATCTGTGTAGGGAATGGTCTTGTACAAAATAATGCATAAATTTATGATAAATTTATGTAACAAAATTTGTACTACAGATAATACAGAGCCTAAGACTTTTGCACATTACTATTTGTACAGTATATACACAAGTCACATGGCTACTTTTCATATGTGTGTATATACAGTATACAGTACAATGAATGAGCGGTCGCACAACTATGATGCGTTTTATCCCAGATGACACAAGTCGATACGTATCCGTGTGCACATACTTGCTGTTTCAAAGGACAGACACGTCCACATTAGAGTCAGATAAAAGTCACTTACTGTATAATTACACATTATGACATGCACATCCGATCTGACCAAAGAATCAGAATTGAACAACGTGTCTAAGAACATAGCCTTAATCTGTGCCGCTCTCTCATGTCTTCACTTATACACCCTGCTCATGCAGATCAGCAATGAGCAACCAGCATGCTCGTTGTCTGAGAGATGGCTGACTAGATTGAGTTAAGTCTCTAACATTAGTCGGAGCAATATACAGTAGGGTGACTAATGAATAGGACTGCAGTGAAGAAAATCAGCAAAAAAACATGGTTCGCATTACAATCATGAGCGCACACATACAAAATACAATTAAATTAAATATTAGGGTATAATATTAACCAAAAAAATAAATAAATAATTGCCTTTCTGATCTTTTTGGATGGCCTGTACTAGAACTGCATTGCATTCTGGGACTTCAAGTTTAGTGTGTGTGCTCTTTATTTTATCTGGATTTCTTCTTTTGTCGCTGCGTTTCTTATTAACAGGATGTTGACCATCGTTAGAAAATGGAGAGTGAGCGAGTCTTGTTTCAAGAAGCTAAACAACGTTGTCTCTACGTTTGTTTCCTCGTGCTGCAAACCACCTTGAGAAAAGCACAACAACAATAATATACAAACCGACACATTGTTACTAGGCGTCATATGTATACTGCACACATCACAGTTATTCCAATTTTAAGATGCCAGTGTTCTTTTGATCAAAGCACTTCTTTTACTTTTAATAGAACGCTTGTGCACAGTGATGGCGATGGTCATCAACAACAGCAGTAAAGGTGAGTTGCGGCCGTCTGCAGATAATAAAGAATGAAAAATGGTGCGTGAGATTCCTCAAATTTCTGTTTGTATTTGTAAATGTGCAAATGTAAATAGATGAACACACTACCTGACCACACCCCCCCCCCAAAAAAAAAAAAAACAACAAATAAAAAAATAATTTGATTATTTCTGGATTAAGAAGAGACTTACAGTGACTGGAATTGGGTTAATGACTGTCCAACATGTTATTAACACCTGGAAGGATAGTGATGAAACCCCGAGTAATGTGAAAAAAATGTGGTTGGCGGGTAAAAAAACAAACACAAAAAAATCACTTAACCTTGAAGTGTAGTTGAAATGTTAAAA
>QMIH01000986.1:110830-125394 GCA_003987875.1 Clarias batrachus
TATATATATTTTAACATTTCAACTACGTGTACTATGTTTCATAGTAAAACTCAGAGCATTTCCATACACACACACACACACACACACACACACACACACACACAGCACGAGGAGAATTCACAAGATTGAGACTAAACAGCTGTGTATCTATAAGAAAACCACCTGTTAATGAGACTGATCAGGAAAAAAAGGCTTTTCTAGGGAACATAAAGACTGGAATTTGGAGTGACGGAAAAAGGTCATGTGGTCTGATGAGTCCTGAGTGACAGTGATGGGCGTGTCAGGGTGAGAAGGGAAGCGCATGAAGCGATCATGCATAGTGTCCACTGTACGAGCCTCTGGAGACAGTGTTATGATCTGGTGATGCTTCAGTCGCTCAGGTCTCAGCAACGTTATGTGGCGATAAAATGAAGTCAGCTGACGACCTGGATGACCAGAGTATCACATCTATCGAGGTTTTCTTCCCTGATGAAACGGGTGTATCCCAGGACTCCAATTGTTTTAGAGTGTTTTGAGGAATCATTTGCATATACTGTATGAACTCGACACCACATTGTGTTTTGTTGGTAATCAAAGAAAACAAGACAATATCTAGATAGATAGATTCATTTATTTGATCAATCAATTAAACCCACTGAAAAGTTGTGGATACAACTTTCGAATGAAAGGCACAGTAAAATCAGACACCGCTGATATATGACTCGATGAAAAATAATTACAACACAAGCAGACAGGGTTCTTTTTTTTCCCCATTTAGTTTTTTTTTTTTTTTTTAACGCACTTACAAAAAAACACGCTCGCACCCGCTGCTAAAGAGGTGCAAATGAGTCCCAGGTAGAGCAGAGATCTCGAAGATGATGAAACCGGGGCATACGGTGGAGAACGACGACGGAGGAACGTCACTTATTGCTTTTCCACGTTCGAGGAGACGCGAATCCGTACGGAACCCCGTTCCTGCCCTGATCTACATCTGACGTGAGAAGTCAAGGTCATGCGGATCGCGCAACTCTGACGCGAGTCCGATGGCTAAACGGATTTAGATCAGCAGAGCTCGAATCGGAGATTAGATTAGAGAAGGAAGCAGGTTCTGCTGGGTCGGAGATCTCCAGGAACAAAGTAGAGAAAGAACGGCAATGTCTTTCCTCTGCGTCCGTGTCCATCACGAAATGTGCTAAGCTGAAGTGATTATCTGGATTTCGGATCCCAGCCCCTTTCCCAAAGCTCAGAGATCAATGATTTTTATGATTTGAATCATGCCTGCGCACATACACACACACACACGGCTAATTCCCTGGTGCACCATGTGTAAAATCAAACCTAATGTGCTAATTTGTAAAGTAAAAAAAAAAAAAAACTGCAGAAACATGAAACAGAAAAAAATGGCAGATTGATAGCTGAAGGTTAACTGATGTTAAGTGTCAGAGACGTGTGATTAAATCAATTTCAGAGCAGGAGGATTTAATTTGGACGGTAGGGCCGCATTTCAGCGTCTCCGCTTTCAAACAGAGGGCTGAGTCGGACCTAGTGGTTATTTATTCAGAACAGAGAATCGTCCCGTAATCAGTTCAGTCCTCACTGAATACCTTTGTAAAAAAAAAAAAAAAAAGTGTCGGTTTTGCCGTGCCTCGGGCACTCGTAATCAGTTCAGGATGTTGAAATGTACAGGAATCGGAGCAACATATATCCAGGATCTTTGGTATATACGTAAAAGCAAAACCATCTGTATGTCATTATTCGGCTCTGAACCCTCGCCTCGCCTGATTGCCAACCTTCAGCTCGCTGGAAGTCTTGAGATTTCGTGGAGAGGCCTGGAGATGGGTTTCTCCCGAGCTGCTGTGCGCCGGACTCTCCAGCCGATGCTCACTCAGCAAACCGAGCGATGCTTTGGAAGAAGGTTACGACAGCTCCTGCTTCTCCTTTCAGAGATTCACCGCAAACCCTCTGAGCTGAGACTGAAAGTTTCCGTTTCCCTCCATCGTGAAATCAAGTTTAAAAGAAAAAAAAAAAAAAGTGTTCTTTCATTCCTTAAAAAAAAAACAAACAAACAAAAAAAAAACATGGAGAGCTTCATCCAGCCCTCATGATCGATCACAATTTCTAAAAAGTCAGCAGGCTGGAACGTAAACGCAGCTATCAGAGCTGGCGGATGTTTTCCTCTCTCTCTCTCTCCTTCGCTCTGAAACGGCTCCTCGGCCACCCGGAGTGCGAGAGGAGCGGTCAGTATCTGGGTCGCCCCCGCCCCGGTCATTACCTGGCCGTACCGCTGAGCTCGGTGAGATACTGCCGGAGCTCTTTCGCGGCGGCGAAGCGTCCGTACCGCGCCTTGGGCTTGACGCACTCCTCCAGCAGGGCGTCGAGATGCCCGTCTCTCGCCACGCCGGCCGGCGGGTCGTGCAGCAGGCCCCCGGTGCTGCCTCTCCACGTGGCGTAGCGGGACAGCAGGTTCTGACAGATGGCGTAGTAGTTGTGGTCGACGGTGACCCTCGAGCACAAGGCGTCTTTGGAGAAGGACAGGCAGGCCTCCTTGTCACACTCCTCGAAGCGGCTCTCGTACCACACGTCGTAGCTCTCCGGCTTATCTGTGAGATACAGAGAGGTAATTAGAGGGGTAATAAAACACAAGGGGTGCTGATGAAGGCCCCCCCCCCCAATCAGTGTCATAATTATTGGCACCTTGGGTAAAGATAAGAATAACACTAAGATATTTTGGTGTTGAAAAAGCTCAAATTTTGGTTCAAAAGTGTCACAATTATTGGCACCTATGCATTTATACTACGCAAATACGTTTTCAGCCTAAAAGCGCCGAGAGTTCTCAAAAAAAAAAAACTGTAAATAATGACTTAAACGGATCATTCAGGATCGCCCAGCGTAAAAAATTCATCGATTGCTTTATATCTCTGTGTGTTAACAATGAATAGAGATGAATGAAAAAAAAAAAAAAACATTTTCAATGATGTATTGCAATTGTTTTTTATGTGGCGCCAAAGTGACTCCAAAATCCTTCTTTTAAAATGTCGTTTTTAATGTATATTTCGTTGCATTTAAGGTGGTAAACCGTTGCAGTTCCTCAATAATCCTACAGGTGGTGTGATCTAAACTAGTCACATAGTGGCAGGCGAGACATTTTTGATGAAATTGTTTAAAAATGTAACACGATCTAAAAAAAAAAAAAAAATCAAGAAGAATCAGGATATTTACATATCCTACAATAAAATCGCGATACTTTCAGAATCGCGTTACGAATCGAATTGGCAGCTACTGCAGGTATCGTGATGATAACGTATCCGCTTGTCGTCGGTTATTCCCGGCCTTAATAATGAGCAGAAAAGAAAACATAGAAAAAAAAAACGAAGCATATCAAATAAGGCTGTTGCTCCTCTTCACTTCTAATCCACTGAACGTCTCGTTAATATCTCGTTAAACATCCCGAGCAACGAGCGTAAAACGGCTAACATTTTCATAGAAGAGAAACTCGCAGGTACAGCTACACCACTGGGATCGATGAGCCGAAAAAGCCCGTAATGCACTGCAGAACCTCGCTCGCTGGGAAAAAAAAATCCCCCCTTGTTTTTTTTCCAGAGAGATCAATCAATCTCTCCATCCTGCCAGAAAGAGTATCTGCCATGAGGAGATGATAGTGTAGATGAACTGCTGCCAATTCTACACCAGTCGGCACTTCTGCATCTCCCACATGGGCCTGGACCGCCAATCTGCTTCATTAGCCTCAGAACTACTACAGAGTCTGTGAGCGCGTGCACGTGTGTGTGTGTGTGTGTGTGTGTGTGTGCTGTGCGCATGTCCTCAAGGATAACGATCAGAACAGGAACTAAAATCTGCAATTTTCTCCAGCCAAAGAACTCCAGCGGTACTTAATCCCCCTCTAACCAAATTTTGCAACCCAAATTTCCTGATTTCCAATTCAAACAAGCTCCAGTGTCAGACACAATCACAGCCAATATTCCAAACACCCCCCTGCCAGACACACACACACACACACACACATACTCGTATGCACATGCACTCATAGACTCCAGGCCATGTTCGCTCTCTCTAATTTGCACTTCCACCTGGGGGTTAGGGGAGGTGAAGGAATAAAGAGCGAGCCGCGTGTTCGTATTTCTCCAGCGAACCGGAGCTGCTCTACGGGACGAAGCTGAAGAGCCGAACAGCTTTACGCCTGGCCGAGTTACACAAACATCCTGTTCCGAGAGACCTCAGACGCCGGCGGCGATCCAGAATCCCTTCCCATCTCGTGTGTAGGGGGAAACCCTGAGCGCTGGACGGACCCGGTGTCGGATAAACAGCTCGGAATATTCGTCTGAGCTAGAAACTGACACGCGCTGCGGGTTACAGCGGGTCACACCGTCAGCGCTCTTCAGCTGATTTCAATTTAATAAACACGTAGTACTTTTGGATCAGGTGTGCCAGACGAGGCGCGGTGAATAACGGGTTACCATGGAAACGACAGACCCGCGAGCGCTGCTGTTTGAGGAAATAAATCCGCGCCCCGTTTCTCTTCTACCCGATTCCCGGTCACATACTGAAACTGGGACGTCGGAACAGGAGCCGCACAAACTTAGGCGCAGCTCTGTGTACGTGTGATGTATTCGTGTTAGAGTAGCTCCCCTTGAAGGTCGCCCGAGGACACAACTTTTCATAACGAGACTCGCGCACACCTGGTCATGCTTCCTCAGTCGTCTTATTATCCGCCGTTATCACGCACAGCCGGGTGATATGGGAAGCCATTAGGGTCAAACGTGGTCGTATGATTTATTTGCTTTAAAAAAAAAATAGTAATACGTTAATATTTCTAGATTAATCACGATGCGTCAATACTGACAGCCCTCATATGAATTGAGATCTTTTCCAATGAAACAAAATCTACAACCAAGAAAAAGCAAAGAAGCAGAAATAAGGCTTAAGAAAACGGAGATGTTGGTGAAGGGGCGTGGTCAAGCGGCAGGGGCGGGGTCAAGTGAAGTAAAGCGTAAGGGCCCGGGAGTGAGGAAAGTGGGAAAAGCACACACACACACACACACACACACACCTGAGGAGAATATGGCCTAATTAGTGTGTGTTTGTTGAAAAGAGTGGAGGGCAAAAGAGCATGAGAGAGAAATAACGAGTGCACAGAGCTGAAGAGCTACAGTAGCAATAAGACGTGCGCAGGTAAACACGCGCTCGACTCTCGCGTCCTTCACGGCGACGCCTCGCTTGGCCACGCCCCCCGGCACCAGCACGAAGTCCTTCCCTTTTGATTCTGCCGACTGTTTCGCTCATGTGAAGAGTGAAATGTTCCCACACTTCAAATTTTTTGCGCGTGAAAGGCGTTCGCCATCGCGCTAATTACTCCCTTCGCTCCGGTCACACCTTCACGACGTCAGAGCGAACGAAGCGTGATGACGTCAACGATTCAATTCGCTTCCAATTAAACTGATTCTCGGGGACGTCAGACGGCGGGTCCAGCGCGTCGGAGCTGATCAGAGAGGACGTGCCGGCGGGAAGAGGCCTGTCCTCACCAGTGAACCCTCTCCACTTCCTGTGAGCTGCAAAACACAGAGCTGCTTCTGTTAGACTCCTGGCAGCAGGACAGGACTGAGCTCAGGGACTGACTCCGAGTCTACACGCTTCTCTCTCTCTCACACACACACACACACTTACATGTGCTCCCAAATATACACAAGCGCAAATGCTTTCTCTCTCTTTCTCACTCGCTCGCGTTTGCACACATGCTTGCACACCTGCACACAGCCTAACTCAAGCACACACATGCTCACACACACACACACACACACACACACACACACACACACACGTACACACCAGATGGCGACTGAAATGGTTGCAAATGCGACTAATGCTTTTATTTTGCACATAGTTTTTATCCAGACAGACTCTCGCCTCTCCTGCCTGGCATGGGAGGGAGGTACCGTACAGGGGTGTGAATGTGTGTGTGTGTGTGTGTGATAGTACAGAAGCGCGCCAGAAGGTACACGAGAGTGTACGGCGGTAATGTGATGGTACAAAAGGCCTGCGTTCACTAATGAGTGAACACCGGAACATGTGACTGTTCATCAGACCTTCTCTCGGCTCACGTACTCTACACACACATGCATATACAAAATAAGAAATAACCCACACTGCGGAATTGCCTCATCTGTCTTATTTCGGAAAACGTCTTCTCAGGCCGCACATTTTATACAGACTCATGAAGGTTTACTGGTGAAACATTTTTCCTGGAATCAAAAGCGAAAAACAAACCCTCACTGGCAATACAATGCAACTGTGAGACAGCTACATCGATTTCACAGCTCTGGAACCCGCTCAGAGAGAAACGCAGACACACAGGGAGGGAGAGAGAGAGAGAGAGAGAGAGAGAGACGGAGGGGGGGATCCAGGAGGAAGAAGGGAAGGATGAAGAGGCTCTGAGAAATCCCTAGCCCACCGTTCGCACCTACACTACTCCACATCTCCAGTGCAGATCCGCAGCTCTGCCGCTATCAAAGCCTCAGCTGCTGAAGAACATGTCTGAAATCCGTCTCGGGCCTCCGGGGGAACCGGCATGTTTAGTGTGGGAAATAGGTGGCAAATGTTCAGGAAGCGGAACTCAGCGTGAAGCTCAACAGCCTCGCTGGAGGGAGGGCGAATCGATGCAGTCGGCAGCATCCGGGGGAGAGAGAGAGAGAGAGAGAGAGAGAGAGAGGTTTGAAACTCATCCCTCATCTGAGTTTCTCCATCCGGAAAACAATAGCAGTTCAGAGTACAACAGCAGGTCTCCGGAGTCTCCGGAGCTCCGTCTCCAACACCAGAGGACTCTCAGTGTCGCGATGGGGGACAACTCGCGCGATGACGGACAAACGTTCTTTAAGTTTTTGTCGTCGCTGATGTATACAAAGTGCTGTTGTGCGAAAAAATATCCGGAGATATCCGAGTAGCTCCGAGTTCTTCCCAACACCTGACCTCAGACGACGTCGTGCCACTTTTTTAAACTTTATTAACAGCTGGAAATGTTTTTTAAAGTGTGCGTTTCGGTCAGGATGCCTGGTGTTTTCTTACAGCCTTTCAGTCGATACTGAGCTTAATGATCCTAATAAAGCTGTGCGACTTTGTATTTTTTTTTTTTTTTTATGTGTAGAACATTAAGGGGAAAAAAATAAATAAAAATAAACATCAGTGAGTCGGATCGGAAAATACCTCAGATCTGATCGAATAAAACATGAAAGGAAAACAACACAAAAGGAAAAGAAATAATAATAAAACATGATAGGAAGTATAAAAAAAACAACGAAAATAAATAAATACCACAACAGACACACAAAAAAACTAAAACGCCAGGTAAAGGTTACCTTTAAAAAAAACAATAAACAATAACAAAAAAGTAAACACACAACCAAAACAAATGCCCTATAAAAAAAAATATAAAATAAAACCCATAAACACTAAAGAAACAAAAAATGAAACACAAAACATCAAAACCTGAATAAATAAGTTAATTAAAAAACAAACAAACACACACACACACACAAAATGTAAACACAGAGCAACAAAAACCCTAAATGTAAAACAAAGATAAAAATATATATATTTTTTGTAAATCAATTAAACACAAAAATAGCAAATAAAACTGGAACAAATAGCAACATCCAACACCAAAATCTAAACAAAAAAAATGTAAACACCAAACAAAACTTAAAACAAAATGCATAATTTAACACAAAAATGCAACACTTGAAGAAAACAAAACACTGAAAAATGTTGATTAAAAAAAAAGCAATAAACAGAATAAACAACTGCACCAGAAAGTGGCCAAAAAAAACCACACAAAACAGAAAACAATAGTTGTGACAAATCATTAAATCAAACAAACAATAAAATTAAACACATAACCTTTAAATAAATACATTAAAATAATATATATATATAAATAAATAAATAAACAAACAATATAAATAAAATCTTCTTTTTCCTGTTTATATTCACGTTAACGCTGTGGCGCGTCCATGAAGCGAGTTTGTTTTTATGATTTATGTTACAGCAGCTATTAAACACCGCTTCCTCATCAGGTTTTCCTCTCTCTGAAACTTAAGTAGATTAAAAGCCCTCACACTTCTCAACCCTCAGAATTGTGACTTGTGTCTAAAATTCTAAAGTTACAGCCGTAGCCCTTCATTTGTCACTCGCGTCTCCTTCCCTAATTTCCGCGTATACAGCACGTCTGGGGTCACACGAAGCTTCGGCTGTACTGAATCCGCACACTGTACACTTTTAATTCATCACCATAGAAACGATAATAAGCAGATGCTGTGATTCGTAGCCGCACTACTGTCAGGAATGCTGCTATAAAAAATTAATCAACACCTTCTGACCAATCAGAAGCGAGAACTCCGAACGGAGAATAAGCTGAAGGATGAAGCCTGCGGCGTGTTTACGCGCGTGCGAGTGAGATGTCGGTGGGCATCAGCGCTCAGCACCGGCAGATATCTGCTATTGAATAGATTGGCTTGTGCTCCGCTGGTGCGCTCATGAGAAAAAAAACAAATCAGACCGGAGTGATTGATCGGCCCTCGAAAACACAGCCTCGGGCTGCAGCTCGGCGCCTTTGAAGAGCGAAGTGGAAGAGTGAATCAGACTGAGAGGCGGAGGAGGGGGGGGGGGGAGGGGAATGAAAGTGTCCTTACTCTGTTTGATGAGCCTCTTGTCGGCCACCAGGACGTTCTCGGCGTCCACTACGATGACCTTGCCGTCTCGAGGGCCCACGGCGAAGTTGTCGAAGCTGACGTCCAGCAGGTAGAGCGCGAAGTCGAAGTCGTTGTTGGTGAGCTGCTCGGCGATGTCCAGGAGCTGCTTGGCCAGGTCCACGCGCTTCTCCCACGGCGCCTCGAAGAAGCTCCAGAGCTCCTCGCCAACGTAGTTCACGGCCACCACGCGCCCGCATGCTCCCAGGTACTTGGCGAACGGCCAGCCCTCGTCTGACGGGAAACTCTATAAGCAAAAACGATAATAATAATAAAATTAACGTTGTTATTATTATTATTATTATTTTTTTAAGCGAATAATCCCAGGCTGCCATGTTAAAGATTCGCGAGCCAAGAACACACTAGTGAAGCTAGCGAAGAAAAACTAATTTCACACATTTGACCTTGCCTAGTCTTATCAGGAAAAAAAAAAATCATTTGCTGGTTATAATGAATTATATTCCTGTATCGTAATCTTTCGAGCATTCAGCCAGGCGCTCTTGGCGTGTCTTGCAACAATTACATTCATTTATTCAACTTCAAGGTCGCGGGGAGCCTGGAGCCTATTCCAGAAACGTTGGGCTCAAGGCGGTGTACACCCTGGACAGGGCGGCAATCCATCGCAGGACACACACACACACACACATTACGGGCAATTTGGGAACGGCAATTAACCTGATATGGATGTTTTTGGACTGTGGGAGGAAACCGGAGCACCCAGAGGAAACCCACCATGCACTCTGAGGCAGGAATCGAACCCTCGACCCTGGAGGTACAAGGCGACACTGCCAGCCACTATGCCACTGTGGCGCAACTACAGTTTTGCATGCATTTATTTATTTAATTATAAAAATGGACATGGATGTATGAATGACATAAGTCCACCTTACTGAACCACTGGAGCCTCCTTCCATGAATAACACGTTTATTCTTATTATTTCCATGTAGCTAATTATTATTAGTCTTAACCTCACACGTCCTCTACAATACATCATATTAGAACATGTGACTTGCATCGAGCTAAAGTCGGAGCTGCTCTTATTCATCGTATCTGTGAATTTAACAGCTGTCTGGGTTTTAAATGAAATCAACACGGGCAGTGTGTAATATCCGAACATCTCGGCACAAAACCCCCGAAGATGGAGCCGAGCATATGGCCGGCCGACGGAGCACACGGAGGTTAATTGCTGTTCTCAGGGGCACAGTTCTTGGACGTGAGCACTATCGTAAAGAGCATCTTGAACCATTTAAATGCGTGTTCACACCTGCTAGAGCCGGGCCTACGCTCGAGTCCCAGAGCGGTCACTTCTAGCGGCCTTATTCTCTTCGGAATTTAACCTCAGGTCGGACGGTAATGTCTGAGAGCTCTGGGGGAAACGTTTTTATGGTACGAATGATACACAAGGACTACAGCACTAATAAGAATATTACTCTCTTTCAGAATTTTTTTTAGCTTGAAAGAAAATCCTCAGGTTCTGAATGTCCTCTACGGAGGAATTTTACAAAATTTGCAGAAAACAAACACAAAGAAATAATAATTATTAATTGATTTAATATTTGATGTATTATGTATTATTATTTGCGTTATTAATGTAAATCTTCTGTATTGACTTTTTAGTTTTAAAAGTTTTAAAAGTCCTCTACACAGAGCATTTTGTGGCATATTTTGCTAATAAGCACTACGTACAAAAATGAAGGGAAAAGAAGCCACTCGCTTATTCTCGTGGTTTGCGAGTTCGCCTGTTCCATCTTATTAATTCCTGCATCAGGTTTTTTTTTTAGCTTCATTTTTTTTTTTTAGTTTTGTGAAATACATGTCTGCATCTACTTTGCAAATGATGCAAAAGAAATGTGCACAGTCCGGTTCACACACCATTTGGTTCACCGTTTTAAACTTGCCGTCACGCCTCGTACTTCATTTAAACACTAACACGTGGACATTACAGCTCGGAGCCGAACGTTCTTCAAACAGACTCCTGATATTTTACGCTGTTTGTGTTTAACAGCACTGCTTTCAGACAACTTGATTGAACTTTTAGGTTTTGAATCAATTAAAGCAAATCCTATTTTTTAAATCATTTCAATATATTCATGAGAAACAGAAAATATAAAAGAAATAGATTTATTAAACAATTTGCTTCTCTGCCATTTGGCTCGGACCCTCCCTGGGGTGACGGAGACCTCGAGGGTGGAACAACCAGGCAAAGGCTACGACTGTTTGGTCAAGAGTTTAAGCTCCACTCCGGGTCAAGCTGCCACTCTTGGGCCCTTAACTCTCCCTCTAACCCTGTACGCTGACCCAATGTGAAGGAAAAAATGCGATTTTTCCGTAATGCATAGGTGAGAAATAAACATAGGTTCTTCCTCTTTTTTTTCTATAGCAGTGAATCAATTTTTTTTCTTTGTCAAGTCAATTTATTTAAATAGCGCTTTTAACAATTGACATTGTCGCAAAGCAGCTTTACACAATCAAAAGAAGTACGTTTGTATGCAATGTGTATGAATCAAAATGATAAGATTGTCCCTTTGTGTGTGAGGAAGGGGAATTTCCCCCATTCTGGCAACAGCACTCCAAAAATTAGACCGCCTCTTGAGAAGTTGCAGGTGATGAAACAGGACCAAGTTAGACCCCGGTGTGTGATCATCAATTAAGACTCCGCAGATATTTTAGGCTTAAAATCATCACTGACAAGAAACAAAGTGTTTAAAGGGGCGACTCTTCCTTCCAGTGCAACATAACCGGAACGTTTCACAAAGAGCTGCTGCTCAAACATCTGACTGATGCACTGGATGTTTATTAAAATATATATATATATATTTAAGAATATGTCAAGTACAGCAAGGAAAATGTGAGGAATAATATAAGCTACATATCATTTTAGTTAGCTAGACAGGAAAATGCTAGCTATTTATTAGGGTAATAAGGAGGTACTGAAGTGTCAAACACAAATACACACACACACATACACACACACCCTCAGAACTACTTTTTTGTGTGCATCAGATTCATATTTCTAACAATACGTCATGACCGACGTCATCCGCCATCCATGGTTTATCAAAGTATTGAGAGAACTTTTTGGTGGTTTAAAAAAAAAAAAAAAAAAACATTTCGATGATCAGCGTAGTAAACCACGGATGTGGGTGATGACTTTGGTCATGACATTTGCAGCTGCATCTCAGGACTGCTGTTTTTTTTGTCCTTATGTTTTTATTTATTATATATATATTTTTGTTCACTGAATTTGTTTTTTCTGAACTTCAGGGCTGGAGGTTTTTATTCGCTCATTGTTTTGGGTGTGGTTAAAAACAAAAGTGAGCAAAACACAAAAACAGCTACTTTAATAAAATAGAAAGAAGTAAATAGTAACATAAATAAAATAAAATAGTAACATAAATAAAAACATATTTAAAGGCCAGCTTGAATAATAATAATACAGTACGTAAAGTGCCTGAAATATTCCTACCGTAGCAGAAAAACTGTTTTAATGAAAGACACAATTACAAAAAGATCAAAATATGACCTAGGAATATATTATTTAAATATCTATTTATTTTTATAATCTTTTTCAACTTCTATTTATCTTTACGATATCATTTAAAAAGCTATTTATTAAAAAGAAATATGAGAAATGTTCAAAAGTAACCTACATTAGCAGGTGGAAAAGAAATGATTATTTAAAACACACACAAAAAAAAAAACAAGCCATGTTAAGGGAAATGTTTAGCAGGGGAACTGTGAGAAATGAGTAAACTCCGCGGTTTTAATGAGATTTATGGTGCAGAATTGCATTAAACAGCTACTTTATCTGGGAAAGTTGCAAAATATTCAAAGAGCTAATACTCTGGTGGGTAACGAGGTTAAAACAAGACAAGAGAGATTTATTCTACAAAGCGAGAAACTCAGCAAAACAAAAGAGCTTCAGTGGCTCATGAAAAAGCTGAAAAATGATATTAATAATAATTGTAAGCAAGTGGGCAAAGGTAAAAAAGTAAAAACACTGAATTACGGCTACGGTACATTAGAGAGAGACGGAGGAACGTGAGGAACGAGACAAAGCAGCAACTACGCAAATGTAAAGGGGGAAACGAAAAACAGCTGTTTAAGGAACAATGAGAACTTTTCATAACTAGTTGTGTGCATAAGGTGTGATGCAGTTAGAAATGAGCCTGGAAACATGTCATAAATAAATAAAGTCAGCTACATCAGTGAGGGAAGGAGGAGAACTGCATTAAACATCACTTTATTGGGATGAAGTTATTCAAAAAGCAACGGATTTGGGTAGAAAAGCATGAAGAACAAAAACGAAAAAAAAAAACAGCTAATTAAAAACAAAAAATAAATAAAATAAAGACAATAACAGTTACTCGTTAAAAAGGAAAGTGAGGAATAATAGTTCCGTCCCAGCTTTGTTTGGTAGAAGAATGAGAGAGAGAGAGAGAGAGAGAGATTTAAAAGAAATTAAGAGAGTGTGAAACCTGTTGTGTTAGTGGATAAAGGAATGGAACTGGAATTAAATAAAGCAATTTAAAAAAAAGGAAAAAAAAAAATCACTGAATTTTTTATTTTATTAATAAAGAGAAAAAGGGAGAAAAGATGACAAATGGCACGGAACAATGATTTCTCCGGGGGGCGGCGTGTGTGTGTGTGTGTGTGTGTGTGTGTGTGTATGTGTGTGTGTGTGTGTGTGTGGGCAGGGGGGTTCAAAATAGTAAAAGAAAAAAAGGAACTTCTTCAGTAGGAAAAAATGAAATATTTATAATTAATGATAAAATTTTCTATATTTATAGAAGGAAGAAAAATAAAAATATTTTAAAGTGTCTGTAAAGACAATGTGGGAATATATAATCATAATGTTATTATTATTATCATTATTATTATTATTATTATGTAATGGCAAAGATTCCTGTTCGAATTCCACAAATTTGTCGCAGATTCGGAGTTTGCATGAGAACAAACACATTTTTTCCTTTTAAGTTCGTGCTAAAATACACCCAGCTGAACTGGGGTAAAAATATCTCTCAGAGTTAAGCGGAATGAAAGGTCGGGTCTCACTGATTCGCCTTTTTTTTTTTTGTGTGTGTGTAAAATTGCCAGTTACAGTCGCTGGATTGTTGGTGACTTGCAGAGGCAGAGGCAGACACGGGGCAGTGTGTAAAGCGGAGGGCAGTAATTGGCTTGTTTGAATCACTGCTGAATGACTCAATAATGAGCGGGAGCAGCACTGGACAATTTGGTGTGTGTGTGTGTGTGTGAGTGAGTGAAGTACAAGCGCTTGCTATGCACAGAGCGACGCTGTATGTTAGTGTATCCTGCAGCTGAGGTACATCAAGCTGAACAACCACAAGACTGTGTAGAACTGTTCAACACCACACACGTATACATCACACGTGGTGTGTGTGTCACACCGTTACAGCGAGGGCGGGGCGGGGCGCACTGCAAACTAGGTACAACTCAGCTGAAGCTGCAGCAGCGTTCACTCAAAGTGTGTAGTAATGAATTACACAACAACAACAACAAGGTTATACACAGACAGACGGACTTACATGTATATAGGCATGCGCACACAATTAGCATTGGACACATGGACCAACACACATGGACCAACACTCGCAGACACACACGCCGACATACACGCCGACATTTAGACAAATAGACAAACACATACACACACACAAATACTCGGGGGGGACACAAACACACACACACATATACACCCACACACACATATGTGTATATATGTATATACACACACACACACACACACACACACACACACACATATACCCACACACACACACACACACATATATCTACACACACACACA
>QMIH01000986.1:145589-180260 GCA_003987875.1 Clarias batrachus
TTTCCCTGCTCCAGAAGCTTCCACGTCCTTCCTGGGCTCTGGAGTGGAAGCGGATGGGGACGGGGCCTCAGGTGCTGCTCGCAGCCGAGTGCTTTGAAGAAGAGCCGTATCACAACACACACACACACACACACACACACACACACACACACACACACACACACACGCCTCCTGAGGAGCATAAGTCAAGTCCAGGGCGGAATTAACTATTTATGACGAGGCACAAGCGCTCATGCAAGGGAAAAATAAAGAGAAGCAAAGACAAAAAAAAAAATAAGGCATCGTTTAAAAAAACTCATCTGAAATGGAAGTAATAATGGTGCAAATGCTACATGCTTCATATAATTCGTATATTCCTATTATTATAATATGTGATTATGGCGTACATATTGTTCGTCGTCGTTGCTGAAAACATAAAGACTCCGTTTGTCATTATCCTGATGAACAACATTAACCTTAAAAAATGCTAATGAATTCAAGGCTCAAGTATAAGGTTACATAACGGGGATCTTTCTGGAGCTCAGCGAGTACTCTCTGCTCCTGCATTGGGAATGCTTCAGAATGTCCTGACTAACTCAGTCTGCAAGGGGTCCCGGGGCGCCAATATTTAAGTTATTACCAGCCTCAATTCGTCACATTCGTCTTTACTCGTCCCGGATTTTTGTTAGTGAGCTGGGGTCAGAGGGCAGGGCCAGCCATTATACGGCCCCCCTGGAGCAGACAGGGTTAAGGGCCTTGCACGAGGTCCCAACAGCGGCAACCTGGCGGAGCCGGGGCTCGAACCACCGACCTTCCAATCAGAGCCTAAACACGCTGAGCCACAGCTGCCGTTGATGCACTGACTTGCCATCGACTATCCAAAGACGCAATTGGGCAGATGTACACTGAACAGCCATTACATTACATCACAAGCTGTTCTGCTCCCCTTGTGCCCCCGGGGCAGGTCTGGCCCCTCATGGCATGATGTGGCAGACCCTTGGCGCGATATCCAGATATCCAGACACCAAGATATCGGCAGTGGATCCTTTCTTTGCGTGCTGCGGATTGCAGGGTGGGGCCTCCGTGGATAGGGCTCGTTTGTCTGGCACAACCCAAGGATGCTCAACGGGATTGGGATCTAGAGGGGATTTGGTGCACTGGCATTTTTATCCACGCTGTCTTCCCATGATCTTTATCAGAATCCCATCATCCTTCCCAGGATCAACAACAAATATTTAAACCACAAACCACACACTCCCTTTGAACGATGAGTGCAATGAACAGAAGAGGTTTTACAGCATAGGACATTGTACTTTAACCTGGTTCTCCAGGTGTTGTTGTGTTTACTCGTTAATTTCAATCAAACTCTGGTTTAGACAAAGCAAGCTGAAAAACAATCAAAGCGAGACAATAAAAAAAGAGAAGGAATACAAATCAAACAGGAAAGCAAAAGGTAAATGAGAAAAAGGTAAAGAAGAATCGAGAGCACCAGACTGAGCACACGACTAATCAGAATTTATCGACTCGACTCTCTGAGGACTTGAGCTCTCTTTTGTCTGTTCAAATGCCTGCAGGTGCACGAGGGATCCCGTGATAGATCAGTGGTCAGCTCAGACACCGAACGTCTTCACAAAGCTGTCCTTTTGTTGTCCTGGGTTTTCGCTAGCCGCAATCGATGCCGACTGAAATTGGAATTGATTGTGTAATCAGTATGGAAAATCAGAGCCAATAACGGACTTTAATATCTATTACTATCGCTTCAACACAAGACGTTGCAGCAGATGACTGATGGTGATATCACGACTGACTCGAACGATGAGAAAGCAGATGTATCGTCCTAATTCGGTTTATTTAACTAAAAACTGGATTTTTTTTTTTAGATGTCTCGAGTTATAAATGCAGTTTTCTGAATCTAAAACCCACTGACCATTAGCTTAAATAATTAAACACACACAGAGGGGAAAAAAAAAAAAAAACGCAGGGAAAGCCATTGAAGTAGAGATAGAAGCTGCAATCAAGACCTTGCAAATAAAGCAACCGAAATTTACACAGGCTTAAAAACACAATGTACCCTAATGCAAGGTATACAGCCAAAGGGAAGAAGAAGAAGAAAAAAAACCCTATAATTTGCAGCAAGGCTTCCCGACTCCATTTCACCCTGTCGCATTGACAGGTTCCATTCTGTTTCAGAGACTTATCAAGGGCAATTCAAGCACAAACGTAAAGGGTCCGTGAGAACGGAGTATGTTCCCGCAATCATTTATAACCCCAATATTGTGATCATGGCTGCTTTAAAAGAAGAAACATCCTCAGCATTCTTGTAAGGCACATGGAAAGCTTTTGTAGAGTTTGCAGCCATTAGATAAAGACAAAATTAATTAAAAGTAAAATGAGAAAAACTTTGTAGAATGTTTGAACAGTTTGGCCAAATGTGATGCCAACTTAGAGGTGGATCATCAATCCATTAGCCTTCTCACTGGGCAAGTGAAAGTTCTAGTGTTCTGTCAAGTCATGTTTTGGTTGCCTGGAAACTTAAAAAAAAAAAACAGTAGCTAACAATAAATTATTGTGTAAAGGATGACCGGGTCATCATGATTAGAATTTTTCAAGAGTTAACATGCAGTTGTCTGAGGTAAGCAAGCTAGTTATTTGTCCACCACCGCATGTAGTCACATCAGAAACTTGATTTGGTTATGTTTCATGATTCTTTTGTCAATATATGTGTCTTCAATTTGGCAAAATGTTTCAGTTCCTCTATAATCCTGTAGGTGGTGCACTCTAAACTGTTCACACACTTGCAGGTAGCACAGCATCCTATATGACAGGAGCGAATTACTTGTGAAGCTTGTTTAGAATTGTAACGAAATCTAAAGAAATGTATTATCGAATATGAATATTTATGAACTTGTGATACTAACAGAATCGAAATACAATTCGAATCGTCACCTCTGTATCGTATATCGACAATATCGTGTCCCTAGGAGACAATATTAATCTGTTCACAATCAGGTAAACCCTTTTAGTTTTACAGTTCTAAGGTTAACCACAACAGAAAGTCTGGCTGAGCTATAATAAGTAGAGATGTCAAGACCCACCTGCAGAACCAAAGGCTCAGGGTTAAAAGCCAACGTCATTAGAAGCTGCATCCTCTCTGTGTCTTTGAGATTTTTCAACAGGAAGCTTCCAGAGTCTTTAGTCTCAGCATATCTCCTGACTATCCGGTCCAGCAGTCTCTGCGAGGGGCAGTGGACCAGGTCAGACCAGCCTTCCACTACATCAGGGGTCAAGAGCCGAACGTCTCCATTAAGTCGGGCAAACTCTGTCTTGTACATGGCCTGGATGAGGTCGCATCGAGGTCGACCGGTTGCTCTCTTGCAGATTTTCTGGTCAATGTCTGCGAGCTCTTGGTTGGAGCCAAGGCGCTTGAGGACGATGCGACGCGTGCCTTCCCGTGGTTCGCCATACTGGGCAAAGAAAACGTTCTTGACGTTGAAGACATCGAGAAAACGCAGTCGGCCCCACGACTCGAACGATACTTGCCCGTTCATAAACTTGCGACACCAACTGGTGCCGAAGCAAGCCGGGCACTTGTTGAGATGGATGAAGCGACGGTCTGTTAGCTCGTTCTTTTGAAAAGAGGCAAGAAGCGTGTGAGTGTTCATTAAGAGCACAACGAACAGACCCACAATAAAGAGAAGCTTCAGGCAGCGGTATACTCGGCCAAGTTTGAGGGGCACGAAGCGCAGCATGGTCAGGCTTGGGACTGGGAAGGGGTGGGGAGGTGAGGTGAGGTGAGGAACGTCAAAGCCAGCAATCACTGGTGTTCTATCATTGTTTGCAGGTTTCCATTTACAGTTGCCAGAGAGGAAGAGGATGCTGATGATGCCTCCCTTCGGACAAATATAACAGGATGTGGGGAGACATCCTCTTGGATTCAGCTAGGACGGCACCATAAAATGCCAATAATCCTGTAAGGGAACAAAAATGTAGTTGGTGAGATATAACAAAGCAAATAATTATACATTTAATTTCTGCAAGGATTTATCAGAATAAGCAAGTTTTATTCATTCATTCAATTCTTTCATCTTCAGTAACTACAATCTGGTCAGCGGTACATTGGATCCCCAACCTGTCCTTGGAATAGTGAAAGAAGGATGAGATGCCAGTCAATCACAGAACACCATTTATATACTACATCATACTACATCTAGGCATTTGGCAGATGCCCTTATCCAGAGCGACTTACATTTTTATCTCATTATACATCTGAGCAGTTGGGGTTAAGGRCYTYGCTCAAGGGCCCAACAGGGACAACTTGGTGGTAGTGGGACTTGACCCTGGGACCTTCCCAACCGTAGTCCAATGCCTTAACCACTGAGCTACACCTGGCCCCTAGTTATATGCATAACTAACTGCCACATCCACTGGGGCCCAATCGTTCTAGAGAGACAAATAACTGAAGATACTTGTCCATGCTTCCTTGGTGGGGGGTGACCCCATTGATCAGCCCTATTAGTCAGAGTGGTACTAACCAATTGTGGGCTTCTGTGGGTTCACGAATGCTGAAAAGAAGAGATCCTCCCTTCCAAGAGTTCAACAGATGCAAGGCCTAGCACAAGCAGCAGATCTGATGGTTGTACACATCTTCGAGAAAGCACACGACCAAAGAGAACTAAATGGTTGAACAGAAGAATGACCACACTTGGAGGGAGAAAAAGCATCCTTACTTATCTAATATTACCACCATGGATCCCTGCCAGATGATTAAGCTGCCAGACATTTTAAACAAGCTTGCCCTGGCTTATTTCTCCTCCTGGGAAGACGTCTTCAATACCTGATTTTAAAAAAGTAAAACGAATAACAGCGCTGCAACCTCTCAGCTATTAATAAATCTAGCGGTGATGATCCCTCAGAAAGAAGTTTTATTTACAGGAGTGGAAACAGCCATACACTGCTACTGCTTCAAAGTGGAAAGTACTGAAGCCATTACTTTTCATTTAATCCATTCCATCCATGTAGTTTGAAATGAGCTTCTGCTGAGTGTCAGAAAGGATCTTAAGAGCTTTGGGGGGAAAAAAAAAAAAATAACACGGCAATACTTTTGGAAAATGATGCACAGGATGGAGAAAGGACGTCCTTGATGCATGCAAATGGTCAGATGATACTGTAGATCTTACTGAGAAGAGACACAACTCTGCACGTGCATTTTAGAAAATCACAAACACCCCTTCGATCGTTCAGCTCACACAGGCCACTAACGTCTGCTTGAGCTTAATTGTTTATTTTAATACACCGTTACACAGAATAATAATCTATTTTAGGGAAATGACTTTCTAGAACTTTGTTCGTGCCGGCTCACTTACAACAATGTCAAAACGGCTGAAGTGAGCCACTTTGAAGTTTATTAGGTCAGGCAAATCAAAAGCGCTGTCTTTCAGTCGACCGATGATCAATGAGCGTGTAGATATCCTCTGCATATTTTAATCTTCCTCTGTGAAGTGCAGGGTGATGACATGCAAAAGGAGCAGCACTTCAAAGAAGAAGTCAGCGAGCAAGTACTCCAGTCAATGACATTCACCACTGGTTAAGTAAGTATTCCCAGGTCGTGCTTTGAACCCTGAACCCCCCGAACAAAGAGTAAATAAAAGGCGGGGTAGCATGGTGGTGCAGTGGCTTGCATTGCTGATACACAGCTCCACGGTCTCGGGTTTCGACCCCAAGTCTGATTTCCACCCATTTTCCACCAAAGTGAACCAGGTGCAAGGTTCGTGTCTGGTGCCTGTTTAGAACGGGCGCCGTTTTTTCCATGGGCTAGACAGTCGCGTCAATACGTTCACTGGATCCATCTGCGTACATCTCCACTTTCCCAACAATGGTAGCGGCCTTTGTGTGTCTACTTTGGGATCAAACCATTATTACTCGAAAGCATTTGTGCTGTCCGTTGCATTTTGACTCCATTTTCTTGACTACAATAAATGTACTAAACACTACTCCAGGTTAAATATAACGATCACAAACTTTAAGTAATAACCCCGCACACCAGCCCCTGAGGTAAGCGGTTCTTTATTCTACCCTAGCAAAGTGTTGTAATTCTGGGTTCAGTGACACTCCAAACTGTTTACTGAAATGAATGAATTAATGAATTAAATAAAAGCAGAACATTACGAGAAACTAAGTAGGCTTATTATAATGTTAATCAAACGTCCAAGAAAACTGCGTTCCACTGAGAATGCACAAGCGCATGTGAATGTTTTTTTTTTCTTTTCTAGAAATATCCTTTAAACTGAATTTGATTACGTCTATATATGGGAAGACGGATGTGTTCGTAGAAGCAATTTCTGGTCTATCATGCAAAGTAATTGGTAAATTGGTACAGGCAGCTGGATAATTTGAAAAGCCTTCCCAAAGAGTTCTCCCTGGATGAGAACAACGAGCCGGTTTATCCGCCAATTCCGACGAACATAAAAAAAAATAATAAAAAAAAACCCACCAAGCAACAAAGTCCTGTGGATAAAGAGAAAATAAAAATAGTAGGGGCTTCAGTATAGTCCAGTAAACAGCAGTGGATAACACCAATCACAGTTACATACAGGTAGGAAAGACATTTTGTTTCCAGTATGACCCTGGGAAGAAAAACGCTCTGTGATAGCATTTGAAAAAATAAACCCAAATAACTGAAGGTCAAATAAAAGCCCAGGATTTGGCAATACTGATTGTTTGTTTTATTATTATTTCTATATATACAAAGCAGAAGTCCTGTGCGTGATGATATTCGGCTTTACTTCTCGTTAACCATGCACAAAAAAAAAGGGATGTTAAATGTGGTTTAGACTTCTGTGAAGCTTTGAAGCATGTTTGTGCAGAATGAGAAATTTAACGGTAAGCGCGGCACGACGTAACCGATTCCAAAATCCTTACCGCGTGTCATGCTGCGCCTCAACCAACCTCCAGGTGAATACAATGCTGCCTGGCTGAGACCCAGCGCTTTGAGTAAGAGAGGGAGAGATGGAAATGTCTGCGCGGAGCTCTGCTCATCAACGAAGCCACAAAATGTGTTCTATAATAAACAATACTGTACATTTACAGATCGTGCTACTTAACACAGAGCGTAAAAATTCAACACCATTTCAGGGCTAGTATCCAGCGGGTAGTGGGTAGCGCCCATGCTAGTCTCAGACTTAGAGGGTTGGGATTATGGAAAGATTACACGGCGCCAAATCAGGATACCGCACACCAGTGGGAAATACCACCGACATGTCCACGCAACTGCACCCTTACTGTCTTGTATTCAGCAGCCTTTCCCAAAGTACAGCACTGTACCGAAACCGTATCATATCTGATCATATTAGTTACATGCTTTTTTTTTTTTTTTTACTGTTTGTGTTTCATTTCTACTCCATGGACTGCGAGGTCGTCACTGTTGCGTGAGAATAGGTGTGAAAGAAATGCAGTCGGCTGGCGTTACGCGTCTCGGAGGGAGAACATGATAGCCCTCGCGCTCACCGGTCATTGTTAGCAGTGGACTGGTTGGTGGTGTTGCCTAAAAAGACAGGCTGGAATTGGCAAGGATTCATTATGGAAAAAGATCAAACTATTTCCGGTAGTCGTGTGGCGTTTTTTTTTTTTTTTCTTTTAAGGATGCTGATGAATATGCATGAGCTTAATCTGCCTTTACAATCTCACCCACCATATAACTTCAGTACGGGATTCACTACTTCTCCTCTATTCGCTGTGTTTTCCTGTTTCTTTAATTCTCCTCTTCATCCTTCTTTTAAGTTTTTTTTGTTTATTTTTTTTTAAGTGCATGGATCTTGCCTGTTCGAGTCGATTATCTGTCACTGGAACTCCGCTTCCCGTCTCTATACATGAACTGAAATCAAAGTCACCTGACGTTGTGAGACCCTGACAGTGGGCGATGCTACACCACTGAACAATCTGACTGAGTGCACTTTTGCCGTGACTCAAGCGTTCAGTGGAAGGTCATTTCCTGTTTTAAAAAAGAGAAAAAAAACAGGAGGGAAGGAGGGAAAAAAAAATGTAACGGCAGATAGTGTGACTCATCGTGAATACCTAGTGGACATTTATATTTAAAAAGGTTATTAGGTTACAGAAATAATCCTTGGCAATCGCAGCTCTGAAGCTTCACACGGACTGGAACTGCAGCCGGGTCGATGTTTGGAATGGAAATTGCAGCATCTCAGAGCTCTATAAATGAGCAGGCGAAACGGCCGGGATATTATCATAACCGCTGCATCGTGCACACTTAGCATAAAAATCAGTGTTTGCATAACCGCTAGCATTTTGGACAAGCAGATTTCAAACACAGGGCTTTTGCTGAACGCATCAGAATAACGACGAGTCGCTACCAGACCTTGTGTGTTTCTGTATGAAATGACCGGATACAAGATTCTCACTCACTCACTCATCGTCTATACAACTTTATTCTGTATTCAGGGTTTCGGGGCGGGGGGGGGGGACACCCTGGACAGGGTGCCAATTCTACTCTGGCTGGGCACACACACACACACACACACACACACACTCATTCACACACTCCAGGCAATTTGGAAACATCAATTAGCCTAAACTGCATGCYTTTRGACTGTGGGAGGAAACCGGAGTACCCGGAGGAAACCCACCAAGCACGGGGAGAACATGCAAACTCCATGCACACAGAGACGGGAATCGAACCCAGACTCTGGAGGTGCAAGGCGACAGTGCTAACCACTACACAACCGTGCCGCCACAAGATTCTCGATTAAAATTTTTATATTAATTTTTTTTTACTTTGTCATTTTTTCTGTTTGAATAAATTTTTTAAATGGTCCTCTTGTTTTTCCGCCCTCACTCAAAAACAACACCGCTATGAATACAACGTCCGATATTACACATCGAAAGTAGTGTAGAGACTTAATTAAAATGTGAGAGGCGAAATTTGAAATATTATACGAAACAAACATTATCGGTTAATCCGATTTCAATCCGTTCAATTCTTAACAGAATCGACCGATTCATGATGAATCCTTAATATCTCTACTGTAGCTGCCGTGAAGTAAGTGTTAATCAGAAGCAGCAGAGATCCCTTAACAATTTTTATCTTAAAAAAAATGTATTTGAATCAGCATACGAAGCGTTTTCAACATTCGAACAAACAAAGCGAACGCCGGCTAAGTCGCGCGCGTGTCCGGGAGACATTAAAAAGTATACAACTTTTTTTTTTTCCACAACCCACGATACAAATGTTGCCGCTACATGATTTTTCACGCGTTTTTTTTTTGTTGTTGTTGTTGCTAATAATGGTAATATTTTTGGGTGGCTGGAACAGATTACATTGGAACTGGATACATACATCACATTATTTCTTATGGGAAAATTCATATCCCAATACAAATTTTCTCTTTAAGAACTCCGATTAAATTAGCCGAGGATCCGCTGTAACTGTAGATTAAAAAAAATGTACCGTCTCAATAGATAACATAAAAATCGTTGGAGTTAATATTATTTATTAATATGGTAATGTGGAGTTGAAAACACATCAGGACATGTTGTTTTGAGAAAATGATCCAGTTCATGTTCCGAACCGTAACGCCACGTAATGCATTGTTGCTTATTTTCTTATAACAATGTGCCATGTTGCGTTTCATTTCTTGCTACCAATTTAGTTTGTTTTTTCATTCTCAGCTTGGCTTTCAAGGCTTTGGCCACTGGGGCGACTTTTGTTCCGTGTGGTTGTTTAGTCTCATGTACAGAATTTTTGTGTTGCATCATGGTCCTGGAGTTGGTCCTCTACAGTTCACCCCGCAGCGTACGCGTATAGAAACAGGACTTTAAGAAAAGTCCCTGAGGGACACGATGCATCACGTCCCTGTTAGTTCTTTTGATTTGCAGATTTTTTTCCTCCGGAATCTCTCCCGCACACCGCTTCTGTTTTGAATTATGACTCTATTACCCATGCTGCTCTCGTCTCCCGCTGCCGGTCGGCCCGATCCTGCCAGGGATCACCGAGCATTGGCGTCTGCGCTGACCGAGGAGAAATGAGCTCACGCTGAGCCCACGCTTTACCACAGAGCACCAGGCACAGGCGGAGCGCGACGCTCTGACGATCACCTCGCTATCCTTTACAAAGCATGAGATCTAAACTTGGCCAAATGGAAAGAGCTGAGTCACCGGCGGGAGACGAGCGCAGCACGACGAGGGCAGACGGAGCCCACAAAGACGCGAGGAAGCTGAGCGATACAAACTCCGGCAACGTGTCTTGAAACGTTCTTTTGATGTCTTCTGCAAGGTTATGGAAGGAAACGTGCTGGGTTTTCTTTTTTTTTTTTTTAAGGTATTTGTTTGCATTTTTTGATGAATGGGACAAATCCATACACTTCCAACTTATATCAACAAATGTCTCAGAAGTAAAAGTAACTCAGCCGTACGTCTCCGGTGATACAAACAGAGGTTATTTCACTGTTTAACATCATGTGAAGTTCACAATCAAGAGAGAGATTAAAGCAAAAATAAATAAGAATGTGGTAAGGTGGCAACAAGAGTGTCTTAGTGATCGTGCACAATAATCCCATCACTCCAGCTTTTATTATAATTGTTATACATGTCTACTAGACCGGACGTGCTGGACCTGCTCTGATAAAAACACGAAGCTGAGAGAAACTGAACCAGCTCACATCCTTTCATGAACAAGTCCTAAATCATTAGCGTTTTCCGGTTTCACGGCTCTGAGTAGACAGACCGGTCCGACCTCCGTTCAAACAGCGCCGTCTCTCAATCAGAGACTGGATGATTGCTTGTATTTTACGGGGTTTTCACAGAATGGCGTTCGCACTCATGGGTCTGGTGATCTAGCACGTGGAGATGAAGCCGATCGAGACTCGGAAGCTCTTCTACAAGTCGCGTCTGATAAACGTGATTAAAAATAAACCGGACATTTCCGACTTATAAAAAGTGCAGCAATCCCTGCACATGGAAGCTGAGGTTTCAATCAGTTTGTCTTCTTATACACAAATCTTTGCACACTCGCGAGCCTGGCCGATGTGATGTGAACGTGACTAGAGCTGTGAGTCATGTGCAGACTGTCAACCTGATTCGATGAGATCTTTGAGCATGATGATGTGCACCGATTTGTGTTGAGCAGCTACAGTAGAACCTCGCCATATAAATGTCCCGCCTTAAGAACGGAAATCTTGCAAGCAATATGTCTCGACTACGAATGAATCGATCCAAATGCCGACTAAGTTGCGCGTATATACCCGGGAGCTGTTCAGGTCAGTAGAAAGCCAAGCAAATTTCCTTTTTTTTTTGTGGGATTTTTGCATTTTGTGCAAGGTTTAGTCAAGGCGTAGCACCTTGGGTCTCAAGAATGTTATCAAGGACGGTAGCAAGAAGAAAACGGAGCCGCTTTCAGTTTGGTTTTTAAAGCAGCCGGTGCTAAAAGGAATCATGAATTAAAGTTAAGTGATTAAAAGTGAGGTTTAATTTCTATTTATTTCATATTTTACTTCATTTACATGACTTTTCTAAATGTTTTGATTGCTTTTATATGCAAAAAAATATGATTAAAGTGTTGGAAATTGGTAATCTTGGTAATATTTTTGGGTAGTTGGAACGGATTACCTGCATTTACATTAGTTCCTATGGGAGAATGTGTTTCACAATACGACATTGCACACCGAGGTACAGTTGTATATTCCTTATGGGTTTGGAAGCATTAAAAGTGGAGATGCACAAATAATCATATAAAAATCTAAATCAAAATCTAATTGAACTCGTAATTTCCTTTTTTTTTCTTTTTTACATTTGAGGTTATAAATATATATTGGCAAACATTTTCTTAACTGTATCATTCGTGTTGTTCTTAGCCTTAGTAAATACTAAATGGTACATATAATAATTACATATCGCAGTTTATATCGCAATGGCTATGCAATTTTTTTTAACAAATAAATATCCTAATTAAAATCTACTCAAAGTATCTAATAATCAATGATTGATATTTATTTTCTGTGCCAATCTTCCGCTTCACACTCCAGGCCAGCTGGTGGCAGTATTGCAACTGCGATTGAACTCAAAAAGAGGAAAAAATAATCTCACAAAATACTAGTATTTGCAGACGTGGTCTCTATTTTCTGCAAAAGTAGTGGAAGAGTTTTTAAAGGAATTTGTTTGAAGTTTAAATGAGTGCAAATATTTTTTTTAAAAAATCACAAATTGAGTCTAAATCGAAACCCGAGCCAATTATTCATTTGCTGAATTATTATTGAGTTATTAATATTATTACAGAACCAGTGAGATATGGGACCTTTAAGGTCAGTCACGCAGTTATCAGTCATAAAGAAGCATAAAGAAGGTTAGAATCTGATGGAGTTCTTAGATAAGTTCATGTTGTAGGGAGATAAATTAAGGTGTAAATAGATAAAGAATGCACGAATACATAAACGAATGCGTAAAAAATAGATAAAGTTTACACGACTGAAAGGGAAAAAAAGAATATTAATAAAAAGGCCGAACAGAAGCGAGTGATTACTTCCGTACCGCTGTTAGAGACGAGTGGAGTGAAGAGACGACCCTCAGGCTACACCGTGGACTTTAGCTCAGGTGCTGGATGAAACGGAGAGCGATGTGGAAATCAGCACGAGTGCACACCGTAACGTGAAGAGAAGGATTTCAGGTTAAATCTGACCACGTCGTGGATTTTCTCTTCATCGATCTCGTCGGCTTTAAAAGCATCTCGCTCGACTTGTATCGTCTTCAAACAGCATTTCACTGTAATCACTCTCTCCTGCGTGGAAGTGCATTCATAACCCGAGAATTATACTCAAGTCCGAGCTCAGACGCCGCTCTAGCCCGGATCGAATTCCTTATCTTTTTTTTTTTTTAGAGCTTGAGAAGCGCTCGCTCTCCGCCGTTACTTCGGAGTGTGTTCGGCTGGAGTTGCCAAGGTTATCGACTCGAGGAGTCAATAATGTGAGATCACAGAAACAGTCATCCAGGGCTGAGGAGTCTCAGTCTGGCGACCACACACACACACACACACACGTCCTCAGAAAGAAAGACAGAAACAAAAATCACTCTCTCTCACTCTTTTTTGTGAGCCAAAAGCAAAACAGGAACTCGTTAGTCATCATTTTCAGGGCTTAAACAGACACGTGAGCATCGTTACGCCGAGTCACGTGGCACCAAATGAACTACACAAACACTCTCTTAAATCCCTCGGGTCACTCTGTCAGAGAGCCGACGTAGAACCGGAGCCAGAAACAAGAAAAGCCGGCTTTGTGTGTAAACCTGGACGAACAATGGCTTCTGATTAAACACACGCTCTCAGCACTCACCCTCGTCTTCGCAAAAGCATCCATCTGTTCAGGGTCTCCCTGTCCTGATCAGTCTGAAGCTGAGGCTTAAACAAGACATACGCTCGTCTGCAAGGGTGTTTAACACGTCCGGAGTTGCATTCTGGATTGGCAGACGCTTGCATGCAAAGCATTTTGCTTTTTAAAGTGAGCTCTTTTGCGGCTTCAATGCAAATTGAAAAACAGAATTGTGAAACTGCTAAGCTCGGGAAATGTCGCTGTCTGATTACGGTGGCTTTTTTTTTTCTTTAGTGGTTTCTGTTCTTACACTCCATGAGTTCGAGTCAGATGGTGAAATAAGATCTAGAAAGTTGTCTGTATAGACATCTTTTCTGCATCCATGTATATGCAATTTAAACCTTGCACTATACGCATTTCTGGAAATGTCTATTTGTAACGCACAGATTTGTACACTTTTGTCAAAGCGTCTGACTTTCGAATACGATTAAAGTGTCAAAGATTTCTTCCGAAGATTAACCTCTGACATTTGCACACAGAACCTCCTCCACATCCTCGAAGATCCAGACTCACCTTTACGCATGCAAAGAAATGTGCTTTCTACAAAAGTCCCGAATGCATAGATTTGCATTCTTTTGCATCTCAAAGGTTAGGAATAACAACTGTGTGGAAGTGAGCACAGGACTCGAGCATGGCTCACAGGAAAGTGTGACTGGAGATTGAACCCTTTTTTTTTTTTTTTTTAAAGAAATATTAAAATGTCAGATTTGCACAAAAATTTATGCATTCATGATGATCCTCTCGTGCATGAAAAATATATATATATGCATGATGATGATGATTATGATGATGAAGGCTCACTTTGAGTAGTTGCATTAATTTATATCCCAAGTGATTGAAGTACAAGATGCATCTCGTAAGAAGGCAACAATGACATGAAAACATCAAACAAAATTAAATGCAAGCCATGCATAAACCCCAGTGCACACATGCATAAGTTAATACTGCATGCATGCATGTGCAACAACTACAATCCCACCTGGAAATGAGACTGAATACCGACCTGACACTTTCTCCACTCAGTTTGGAACTAGTGTTTCTCTCTCGCGCGCGCTCTGGACCATATTGTCTCCGCAGATCAATCACTCAGTTAAGATCAAAGGACAATCAGATAGTTTACACGCGCACGAGCAGATCTCTAGTCCTTTATCATGTGCATCTTTAAAGAGAAAAGTGGAACACGGATCTTTTCCGCCAGGCTAAGGAAGCCCCCCATCCGCCGGTGCAATAATAAACACAGCGCCGTGTTTTATTCTTATTCTTCTCCTTCTTCTCTGCAGATTTACCGCGGCTCTTTGTCTCTCTCTTTCTCTCTCTCTCTCTCTCTTTCTCTCTCTCTCTCTATATATATATATATATATATCAGAGACGCGCCGTGTGCAATGATCTCCCCGCAGTGTCCCCGCAGCCTGATTGTCCGCTTGATCTCGCCGTGTCTCTCTCTGCTCACTCGCGCCTCAAAGCACCAACAACACAGCTCCTACTCCGACTTCACGACACTCCCTCTCGCTTTACGGTACTCAATTCTTAGGTCATCGCGCGCATTCACACCGGTATTCCGACAAAGCCCGTCTACGACGCACCGATTGGCTGATTCTCCCCGTCCTCCGTTACTGCCGCACCGTGTTAGCCAATTAGAGAGAAAGAGAGGCGGGGTACACGTCTTCAAACGCACCAGAGTAGGAGGAGTTTGGACCAATGCGAGTGGGAGCGACAACCGCGAAACTGTCATATCAGTGTTGCTATGGTTTCGTGGCTCCCTGTGGCTACAATAGCTCCGCCCACTTGTTAGACACACACGCGCGCTCCTCGCGCTGTCTGTCAGGTCTGTTAATGTTAGTGAGTTTGATAATGTTTTAGAGTTTAATGTCAGGATTAAACACAAGCGTGTATGTTTACAGGGAGGTGCGGTAACAGACTGTCTCACAAGCAGCTCAATAAAAATAAAGAGAAATGTAATCTTCAGGTTCATTCATTTTAATGTGTTTTTATGTCTGTGTAAAGCTACTGTTTACCTCAGATGTGGAGCACTGACGCATTTTTATTAAAGTACTTCATTTGTTTTATTCATTTGCTTATTTGTGTATTTGTTTATTCATTCATTCATCTGTTGTTGCAGTTGTTTAAAGTTGTTTTGTTGTTGTTGTTGTTGTTGTTGTTGTTGTTTAATGCTGTTGTTGTGGTGTTGTTTAATGTTGTTTTTGCTGTAATTGTTGTGGTGTTGCTGCTGTAGGAGTTGTTGTTGTTGATGTTGTTGTGTATTTACTGTTGTTTGTTTGATCCAGTATATTTTTACAACTTTAGTATTCATCAGATAATCCCATCATGTTTATTATCCATGCAAAACTAATTTATAGAGTGATTGATTGATTGATGATTGATTGATCATATTGCATGGAAAGCTATTAAACATTTAAAGTTAAGAGCGGTAACAGTTAGAAGTTAACGGGTTGTGACTTCATTGCATAAGTGACTTATTTGCATTAGTTAATATTTGCCTCCAGTGATTCTAGCGTTTGTTCCACGAATTGTTCCTGTTTATACACAGTTTAACCTAACCTGCATATTTACATTTATTTGTAGATCTATTCATTAATTTACTTACTTGTTATTTAATTAATATTAGATTTTCTTACTTACCTACTTATTTACATACTTATTAATCCATTTATTTAAACTGCAGGTTGACGCACAGCAAAAGAACGAGCGTCGATTTGTTTTATTACAGTTTCGGGCCGAAGCGTCTGCGACACATAGAGATTTGGAGCAAGAAGCCAAGAATGAAGGATTAACAACTACCTTTAACAAATCCCTGTGATTACTTTAATCCTTAAGAATCCTTACAGAAAACATCCGCTGCTGTGTCATGTGGACCGAAGCGTCTGTGGCTCGAATCTACAGTATGATGTTCGGGGGGAATAATCAGTGTGTAATGTACAGTATGTGAGTAGTTATGCACATATTAGTGTTTATAGTTTATACGCTGATCATTGTGTAGGTCTGAGTCTCGTTTCATGGATTGCATTCATTAAATTGCATTATTATTAGTAATAGTAGCAGCCATATTGTTTGGAAACAAAAAAAAAATGATAATGTATTTTTGTTGATAATGGTGATATTGTTCCATTAAGGCCTCCTAAACCCCCTGAAACAAACACATGAACCCGACGCTTTAATTTTAGAGAGCATGTTTGTAAAAATGTATGCATGTGCTGCCCTCTAGTGCTGCATTTGGGGTGAGACTCTCTCTCAAGATTCAAGATTCAAGATGCAAAGGTGATTTATTGGCATGACAAATATTACAGTTTCGTATTACAGAAGCTTAGAGATTAGGCACAAGAAAAACCGTAGTAGGAGTAGATAGTAAAAAAAAATAATAGTATAGATAAATAATAATAAATACATGTATGGAAAATAAAAGAGTACAGACATTTAGTCAAAGATAAAGTGACTCTCAAGAACATTACAAAAAAAAGAGCATATGTAAATATATTTACATAATGATGATGATGATGATGATGATGATGATCTCTTAGTGTTATCATTAAATCGGCGTTTCTCTTATCTGCATTATTCCTGCTTAAACCGGAGGGTTTTCCTGCTCAGACTCGGCTTCACTCTTTAACCCCAGTCACCATCACATCAGGTTAAAAGTGTGTCCTGAAGTAAATTTAGCTTCTCTGCCACTTGTTATGAAACTGATGAAAATCTGTTTTGACACCAGAAAAGGCACGAGACTGTTGAAGGCAGAGTGCAGAGACTCTAGAGGCAGCACTAATCACATGTTAGTTACAGTACAATAATCTAAAAATCTGAAATATGAATAGATTGTGCTTTATTTTTAAAAGATTCAAGATATCATATTTGCCATTTGTGCACATACCAACAGTTTGAGTGTACTGGGTTTTTTTTTTTGTGCCTTAAGCTCTCTAAGGTCAGTGATAAAAAGAAAGATAACTAGAATAAACATGTAATACAGGAAATAAATTGTAGAGCGTTTAAGCGGTTAAGCTGACAACAAACTCTACAACATTGTCTACAGTAGTAGTGTAATGTAGGTTGGTATATTTTAAACATAATCCCCAGCTATCGAACTTAATTTATTTTAATCACCAATTATTGAAAATAAATGATTAGAAGTGCATTTTTAAAAATATTAAAGATATTAAAAATATCCTCCAGCTTTGTGGCTTGTGATTCTGCGATTTAACCTCAACACTGATTCATTTTATGGTCATTTTCCAGTCATATAGGGTCCAATAAGGTCTGTACTTGGAGCAGTGGTTAAGGTTTTGAACTACTAATTGGAAGGTTTCTGGTTCAAACACCAGCACCATCGAGTTACCACTGTTGAGCCCTTAAACAGGCCCTTCACCCTTATCTGCTCAGACGTATAATGAGATAAACTGTAAGTCACTTTGTATAAGAGCATCTGCCAAGTGTGTAAAAGTAAGTACTAAGTACACCCTGGAAGTCGTGTTAATCCATTGCTGAGCACACATTCATACACACACTCACATGCACATTCACACTATGGGCAATTTGGGAACACCAATTAGCCTAATCTGCATTTCTTTGGTCTGTAAGTGGAAACCAGAGTACAAGATGGAGATCAAGGCGACCCTGCTAACCACTAAGCGTCTGTGCCACCTGTTTAATAACTACAAGAAATGTTATCATAGCAATATTTTAAAGATGAAGATTTTTTTGTCACTTATCATCACAGACTCCTTGATAATCACAATTTTTGACACTATGCCACTTCTAAAAGGCTTTGTGATGATGCCACGTTCAGCCTCTGACAATTCAGTTCAATTTAATTCAGTTCATTAAGCTTTATTAACATGACCGTTATAACAGTTACAATTTAGTGAAATTGCTGAAGCTCTGCTGCCCCAGAGCTCCCGGGTCCCCGGCTCGAGCATGGCCTTGGTGTGTAGATTCTTTGTGTGTAGATCCTGGGTGTCCTCCTGGCTCTCCTCTGGCTTTTCCACCTCCCATACCATGATATTAGATGCACTGGTTGTACTAAATTATTCAACATGTGAATGTCAGGCTGTGTTTTTAGGGTAGAATTTGAATCTAGCAACCTTGACTAGGATTACGCTCAACAAATGAACAAATATGAGAAAGTAATGCAAAAGTGGGCATAACTGACACTGGTTAAATCCTCTTTGAAAATCCTTTTTGGCGCAGATGAGGGTTTCACCTCAAAGCTGGTTTCCCCTTCGCCATCCGCCTGTGCACGTTACTCTTCTCAGTGGTGTCATCTCTATAAACTTTTGGTAGCACACTGGGAGACCCTGTAACTGCAACAAATTGAATAACCAGTTAAATGTTTGTACACATCGTCTTCTAATCCCATGCTCTTAGAAGACTGTAAAACAATACTGAAGTCGTTTATCCAAAATACACAATAATCTCCTCTGAACAGTTGATATTGAGATGTATATCTGTTACTTCTGCTCTATAAAGCTTCATAACAGCTCTAATCTGAGGTGCTGCTTGAGGTTAATTGGTGATTTCTGAGGCTGGTGACTGTAAATGAACTTCTCCTCTGCAGCAGAGCTACAGTAACTTTTGGTCTTGCTTTCCTGGGAAGATCTTCATGAGAGACAGTTTCATCATGGAGCTCGATGGGGTTTTGCAAATACACTTGGCAATAGTGTTCTTGCAAGTTCAAGAAAGGCTGACTGTTATTGTTGTTGTTGTTGATGTTGTTGTTACTTAATTACCTAATGCCATATGTTATACAGTATTTCATAATTTTGAAAAAATAAAATAAAATCTAGAATGTAGAGCAATACAGTAAGTTCAGACTTGTGACTGCTTCTGTTTGTCAGTTTATAAAAAGGTTATGCCAACTTTAGGGGTTAGAGAGGGATCTGGAATTTAGCCTTACATTAAAAGCAAGTTGTATCTCGCTTTGTATCTCGTGTTAGCCACAAACAGAACAACACTGGTCATTCAGAGGCATTTCAGAAATGACTTCATTACATAGGAAGCAATTACTTACAGTCGGAGATAGTAATTGCTTGCTATGTAATATTTATTTATCGTGCATTTAATGATTATTAGCACACTTTTATTTGAATGCCTCAGTGTTCTGCTGTATATGACCGCTCATGGAATGCCTCTTATCCAATCAGATTACTCAGTCGAAACTAACTGTTGTATAATTTTCTGTAACAATTTTAAAATGCTTTATACCAATATCCATGGACAGCACACTGATTTCAGGGCATTTATCTTTTCACATTTTAAATTTGCATTTAGAAATTTGAATTTCAGGAAGAATAAAGACATGCTTTTCTTCAAACATCTCGGCAATCTGTCCTTGGTAAGTAGAAAGGACTTTTGTTCCTCTTCCACACTGAGTCCCATCATTTCATTCTGTTGGGTTCTGGGAGCAGGGTCACTGCTTCCTTCACATCCATTTCCCACAGAGACGCCTCTCTAGACCATTTTCTATTGATTTTGTACCTGTTGCCTTGGTCTGTGCCCAGGCACCTCTACCAATCAACGTGATATTCTTGAAAGGAGTGAATTTCCTTTTTTCATTTGAAAAAGTTCAATAAGGAAATTTGAGATAACGGTACTTTTAGAATTATGCACAGTTCTGTTGAATTTCTTTAAAAGCAGCTCTGACAATACTGCAAGCCGTAATCACAGGTTTCTAGAGCAACAACTGTTTGACAAAAACATTTTTTTGTCTTCAAAATCTAAGTGTGGATTTCTGTAAGGAAATAATATTAAGTAAAATAAATCTAATGAAAATGAATATGTGGGTCTTGTTATCAACTACAAACAACAGTTCCCTGATTTGGGTAATTATCTTAAATGTTTTTAGCTTAATCAGTGCCGCTAGGTTTTAAACTATTGGATTAAAATAGGACAAGAAACCAGTCTCAGAAAGATGTCCAGCAAGCTGAAGTTAAACCTGCACCAGAAATGAAATCAAAATGGTGTCACTGTGCATCGCGGTAATATCACTAATTACATTAAAGCTGATAGTTAACATTTTAATTATTTCTACAAACTATTTTCCCTTCAATGACGGGTACTAGTATTTTTTTTTATAATTTTATGATTGAAAGGTCAATTATTTTAATTTTAAAAAATGAAAACAATTGATCAATACCCGCTTCTGGTTCAATCCTGCATTCAAAAGCTCTAAACAAATACAGATCATCATTATAACAAAGAGAGTTAAAGAGATCTACATACATGAAAGTCCTAATGGAGTGAAACATAGGGGAAAAAAACAACAATGTGAAATCCATTAAGAGGTCAGAGAGCAAAATAGGGGCAAAGTATCAAAGATCAAAAGGTCAAACAAATCCAAATGGCTAAACAAACTCAGAAACAAGGCAAGGTCATTTACAAATAAGGCAATCAATAAAACATGAGTCAGGATGCGCAGCAGTGCATGCACACTATACGGCTTTGATCCATGTGTCTTTAGGTAAAATAGAAGAAATGTCCATGTTTCACAGAAGCAGAAAATTTTGCCCCCAATTTATACCTATAGATTACTAATTCTAAACAACAACAACAACAAAAAACTGTGCCTGCAATGGTGAGAATCATAATGTATAGAAAAGATATGATTACCTCATCAAGATCGTCACCTCACGTGGACCTACATTACACTTAAATATGCACACTCAATGAAAATACTTCTTTGGGGGAAGTCAGTTTTGTCTCTTGTTAAATAAAAGCTAGATAGAACACACAATTTACCTGTCCTGATTGTACCGCTACCAGTGATGGACAAATTATACGAATCCTGTACTTGAGTAAAAGTCGAAATATGACAAGTAAAAAAAGGAAGACAAATCACACAATTACATCTAATAGTCAGCAGGTGGCAGTATTACCACTTCAAGTGCTCCACAACTCTGTGGTTACGTAATACCATGCACAAACATAGTGAGGTATAAAGTACAGATATTTGTTGTAGGATGTAATGGAGTAAAAGTCAAACGTATCCACTAACTACTCAAGTAAATTAATGAAGTACTTTACTTAAGTAATGAAGTAAATTTACTTAGTTTTCTTTCATCTGTAACCATTGCAATGAGAAGAATTCATATATTAAAAGAATCACAGGCAATTGGTTTTAGACTACAAAGAAAGTCCTGGGCCCGTATTCACAAAGCTTCTTAAGCCTAAATGTTGCTCCTAGTGACGAAATTCTAAGACGAATCTTAGAATTATGCATTTTTACCCATACCTTATCACTAAAAAGGTATTCTTAACTGTAACGTGTTATGTTGTTGTGTTGTCATGTAGCTCTTCATTTGCACATTTACACATGCACTTTGCTGTCTGTTGTCCGCTGTCTTTGTTGTCTCTTTTTTGTATAGAAAATGATACATTTTGTAAAAAATCTATGTTGTGTTGTTAATTTATGTCGTTGCATGTATGTACAGGTAGCACCTTGGTCCTGGAGGAACGTTGTTTCATTTCACTGTGTACTGAACTGTATATGGTTGAAATGACAATAAAAGCCTACTTGACTTGACTTGATTTTCTTAGAATTTTCCCTTAAATTTAGGATTAAATCTTAGTAAAGATAAAAATGATTCACAAAACGTCTTAGCCCTAAAAACAGCTCCTGAGTTAAAATTAGTTAAGAGTAGAGAGGAGGACCTTTAAGAGGCTTAAGAGTTTCTATAGCAGAGGACAAAATGGTGAAAAGAAGAAATATTCTCCAAACACTGAACGCAAAGCTAAAAGTAAACACTGCTCTTCTGTCCAATTTGGTTTTCTGGTTGTTTTACTTCCTTCCATCTCTCTTGGATTGTTACATAAAATCCAAAAGTGCAACTTAAACAGACTGTCCTGCCATCATGTACATTAGTAAAAGCTGAGACATTTTGCTCCCATCAATCTGAAATGGATTACAAGTAATAATAAAATCAGTACGGTAAATAAATGTGAGAACTTAAATATAGTAACTACTGTGTGGAGATTGGTTGCTTCAAAAGTCGACACATTTTCAACATTTGGGTGTTTAATTATCTTAGAAACTTTGCATAAAGTAGCCTGTGCTCATGATTTTACAATTTCTTCATATACAAATTATGATTTCACTGTTTGTTCTATTATCATGTATTCGGTCTTCACAAAGAGCTCATTTCAAAACCTTTGCAGAGGTCAGAGGTGATTTTTTTTATTAACCAATCACAGTCCTTGAATTGCTGCATCATCCCTAGCAACAGGGTCGACCACACCCCCTCACTAAGATAAAAGTTTTTCTACTGTACTTTCCTTACTCAGAGTTGCTCTAAAAAGTTTCCTAAATCACTTTTAGTTTAGGACTCCCAGCTAGGACTTTTTAAGCTAAGATAGGAGCTCTCTGAAAGAATTCTAAAAAGCTTTGTGAATACGGGCCCTGGTTCCCACATGTTTACATTAAAATGAAATGTTTCCCATTAAGAGTCTCCTTAGCAATCATCCCGAGATTCAAAATTTTCATGGATCAAATGATGGATTATCTCTAATCATGCAGCGTTTGCTCATTTACCTCAAACTGATTTGATGGACAGGACAGCTTTCATGAAGATCTTGTTTAAATCCCCAGTACATCACTATAGATAGACACTCAGTCATGTCTGTGCATATTCATGTCTGAAGGAGACTCAAGCGCTTTAAAGTGATGTACAGTATAGGAAGGAACGGTTACCACTCATTGGACCATGGGCTTTTAAGGCATCATTCCGTGCCACACCCAGACATGTGCATCTCTCAGCGTGAGTGGGAGTGGGACAGGCGGTTTTGGTTTTTCGGTTAAAAAAAAAAATGTTTATTGGATGGTCAGCTCTTTGTTCCACATGGAAAGATAACTTCTCCTGGTGATCTCTTAAAGGGGCGTAACCTTGTAACCAACTGCACCGTCAATGACCATGTCTGACTCTCGATCCTCCAGTCTCCAGTTTACTTGTAACAGACTGTTCTGTCACCGTCTTATTAAAACATGTAAAGGATAACAAGGTTTTACTTAAGTTCTCGAGCTCAAGGTCAGATACACAAGCAGTGCTTACAGGAAGTGTGCAGTATCGTCTAACGATTTGTGAACAGTGAACACACGTCTCAGCTCGGAACAGTTATTGTGCCGTATTTTGGATTCTTCTTTATAGCTAATCTGCTGCATCACTTCTATAAACAGGGTCTGTTAATTTTGTTAGTGTTGTCTAACCTTTGTGTTAATTATCACGCACCATTGGATGGTTTACAGCCGTGAACGAGGACGACGCTGCTGAACAAACGAGGACAGTTTGTTCTCTACAACAACTTTTAGCTTTCTTTTCTGTTTTTGTTGCCGTTGTTAATAGGCATTTTTAATTCTGCCCGTACAAACAGATGGACTTTTTATTAACAATATAAGACACAGATTGTGGAAATGTAGATTTGTTCTAGACGTCCTGGTTTGGTATAAAGTATATTTCTTTATTTTTTCATATACGTCCTGATTTGGGGCAGATTTGCTTAGTTGTCATAGACTATGGTTTGGTGCAGATTTTCTTGTTTTCCTTAAACTTCCTGCTTTGGTAACGATTTCTTCATTTTTCATAGACTTCCTGAATTTGGTGTAGATTTCCTTATTCATTTTGTTTATTAGTTCTGCATTACTGTATAACATGTAATAAATGCGTTTGTAGTACATTATACAGCATATTTCTTATTGATTAATGGCCATTGTACTAGATATGGCCTTCATAGCCAAATGCTGTTAGTTGTATTTTAACGGGAAATTACTCATAAACAGATTTTGTCCATCCATTCATTTGACCTTGAACCCGTAATTGTTTGATGACTCCGTCGTTTCTGTATTGCTGAGACATTTCTAAATTAAATGCTGTGAGAAATGTCATTGAATGGCTGTCTTTCACACATTGTCATGTCTTATTAGAAATCTTTATCCTCTGCCCCGATCCAAGTCGTCGCTGAGCCTCAATTCTTCAGTGAAATGTCCATCTTTTTTCACCACTGACCTCTGTTCCTCATGTCAATGCTGTCTGTTTCACTCAGATGTCATGATTCTCGGATAGAGCCAGACAAGGCCGCTTGGGTCACGCCGTCTTTTCAGAGCGGCGACGGCTTCAGGGGTAAAGGAGGACAGCTTGTATTGTCAGTTTCAGGATTGCTACCAGCATATTCAAGCTAATCTGTTCTGCTTTAAAGCTCACTGTAGTGCGTTTAAAACCCATAATAATGGATAAACAATTATTAAGGAATACATTTAGGATCGTGTTCGGAAGATAATGGCTTCGGTCTTTGTCTCCCTTTGTCTGTTTTGTTCTTGTCCACTAGATGGTGGTGATAATCCTTAATTTTTATCACTTCTCTCAGCTGTGCATGCTCCTTCTTTCAGAATCATGAAGAAGAGTCACGGCCAAACTGAACTTCCACAGAAAACTGTGGAGCTTCTAAACAATGTGTATGGTAAATATCTAAAATAAGCATTTTTTTTTCCCCTCAAAGAAATGCCTCTTGATAGCAAAAAGAAGCACAGGACTGATGACACATGGTGTTTACTTTATTTACTTATTATATAGTTTTGTTTCGTTAGTTCCAATCAGTAATCTGATTGGACAAAAGGTGTTACACAAGTGGTGATGATGAATGGTAAAATCATTGGGATGTTCAAATATACAGTATGTATCACTTCATGTCCCAGGTGTTCTAAGAACCATTTATTACACTAACTGATAGTTGGAACGTGGAACGTCCAGTCACGGTTACTTAGTTCCGCCATGCACAGAATGATATGTGTTGAATAAAGAAACAAATCATCTTTGTCAATTTTATGTATATATATCATGAATAAAATTGTTAATTAATCATGATATAAAAGCAATATCATACTCAGGATGATGCTATACTGCTGGATATAGCATGGTTGGGATGCTGTAAGCACTTGGGCTGCACACTTATACCCACAACCGAATCATCATACATCATAAGTCGACTTTAAATCTTAAGACGCTCGACTTGGCTTTCAAAGCTTATGACTCTAGACATGATGCAGAATTGTACGTTTACGTCAAAGTAGTTTAATTAAAAGTTCATCAAAGGTCACTCAACATATAGTATCTAACTTATACATAACTATACATGAAGAAAAAAAAAACTCAGCAATATTAAGTCCTATCAAGTACAATATATTATGCATCAGAATATCTATTATTTCCATGACAGTACTCTAAAATGTGCACAACTTGTCAACAACTCAGACTGAACCTTTAAAACCCAAGCAGCACAGATCTGTGCCGGAAACACAACATAAGTCAGTGATGATTATTAAAATAGTTGTGCTTATCGAAGTCTTGCAGGTGTGTGTGTGTGTTAATGGGGAGGCTTCAGACCTCAAACTGTGCATTCGGGTTTTCGAATATGCAAGTAGAATGAAAGTTTTCATCTTAGATTACATAAAAAAGTTAATAATTTTATTAAGCCTACAGTGCTCATACAATATTAAAATAGGTTGTGTGTGGGTTAAATCTTGGTATTCAAATTGGATTCATGATGCAGGAATAATTGTTCTGCAAACAAACAAAAAAAAGTTTTATTTATTTATTTTTTTTATATTAACAAATGATTAAATTGGATATTAAATTCCAAGCATAAAAACAGCATAATTCAATAATATTCACTCCTCTTTCTTTTTGCAATCCAATTAAGGATCCGTTTTAAAAATTCAACAGCTCAAAGTAAATACTTCAAACAGGGTAGAACTGTATTGATTTTATATCCTCCTGTGTCAAGCGCAAATCATTTTTAATAACAAATGTTTTTTAATTCAATCAGCAGATAAGGACAGTTTTGCTTTCATGAGCAGCTTTCATGGAGTTGCCGGTGAAGCTTCGAGAGCAATTTTTGAAAAGAAGAAAAAATTTTTGAAAACAAAACTACAAAAAGTTATAAGAAGATCAGCAAAGATCTGAGCCCTTCTAGAAGCACTGTGACATAGGCCACACTGAGAGACTGGGTAAGACAGGCAAGGTTCAGAGAAGTGCCAAAGAGTTCAGTTACAACACATAAGGAGTTACAAAGCTCTGGGATAAAAAAGGAAAACCGATAGAGACCCAATAAAAAATGGACCAGAAGGAAGCCAATTCAGAAGAAGGTCATTACAAAGAGCATTATGCACTTCAATTAATTTAGAAAAACAAGGTCCATATACTTTTACTTCATTCTAAATGAGAACCCATCCCCCCCTCGCCCCCCCCACACACACCCAAGCGTTATTTACAAAAAAGAACTTATTGTTATAATATGAATGACTAGATTGTGTTATATGCTAATGCAAGTGGCTACGTTGCTTACATTTTACCAGAGTAAGTGGTAGGGGTTAGTGCTAATTTGAACAGACATTTAGCTAATGCTTCTCTGGGGTCACATTTAAGGTTAGAGATACATAATTAATAAAACATAATTAATAATTAATGGTCTTGTTTTTGAAAATCATATGAATTTCAAACTAGTTGAAAGTGAAAATATTGGCAGTTGGCAGTTGGCGGTGAGAAAAATGAAAGTCATAAAAATGGATGCAAAGAAAACAGGGTTAAGAAAATGGAGGCAGAATAATAGGAAAATGGGGTGAGGAAATGGAATCTAGACAGATGCACGTGAAGAAAATTGAGGCAGGGAAATTAGACATGTAAATGGGGTGAGGAAACTAGGGTTGAGGAAATGGTTAGACATTAGGGTTAGGGTAAAAAAAAATAGGGTTGAGGAAATAGAGGCAGCAAAATGGGAGATGTACATGGGGTGAGAAAATGGCATTGAGGAAAATCGAGGTGAGGAAAATGGAGATGGTAAAGTGGTTGGGAAAGGTTACGGAAAGGGATGCAATGTAAACAGGGTTGAGGAAATGAAGGCAGAAAAATGGGGCAAGAAAATGGAATTGATGAATATGAAGGCAAGAAAGAAAGAAAAAATCGTTGCAAGGAAGACAAGGAGGAGATGAGATGAATTCTCATGAGGAGATGAATTAGGAAGACTAGGGTTGAGGAAAAGGTTAGAAATCAGGGTTAGTGTGAGAAATTTCAGTTTTGAAAATGGAGGCAGGAAAATGAAACATGTAAATGGGGCAAGGAAACAGAAGTAGACCAAATTAAAATTGGAGGTGAGAAAAATGGGGGGCGGGGCGGGGCGGGGCGGGGAGCTGGGAACAAGGAAAATAGTGATGAAGAAATTGGCCTTGAGGGAAATGGAAGTGAGGAAAATAGGGTAAATTAAATGGAGGTAAGGAAAATGGGGTGAAGGAAATCGAGGTAGTGAGGAAACGATGGTGAGTGAGAAAAAAAGATGGCAAGGAAACAAAATTGAAAAAATTGAGGCTAGGAATTGCAGCAAGGAAAATGTTGACAAGGAAAATTGAGGAGAGGAAATGGAGGTGGGGAAAATGTAGGTAGCGCAAATTTCTTCAAAATTCTTAAATCATTCTCTCATCTGTCTGGTGTCTCATCTGGATGTGTCCGGATCTGTTGATCTTCTCCTTTGCTGGTGATATTTGAAGCAATATTACATTCCATAGGAATATATCCTCTTCTCCCATATAAACGCTGACTCATCATTTAAACTTGACAGACTCAGCACTCAAGAATATACAGGATATTAATATGTTTAACTTGATGCAACCTCTTTTTAAAACGTCAGTCACATTTAGTCAATATTATAGAACAGTTAGATAAGACTGAGTAATCTAATTGAATGAGAGACATTGGGACATTTAACAATGTGTATCACTCTGTCTCATGGGTGTTTTAATATTCGCTAATAAGTGTTGGTCAGAGCATGGGTGAAAGTAATTCTCTACAGGTTTACACTGTACACCCTAATGCTCAGAATAATTAAACATATTGTTATATTAAACAATTACAATTTGTTCAAATGAATAGACCTTGATGAGTATTTAGAACTTTTTGCTATTCATGAGTTTGTAGAAATGAAACTTTTCAAGTTAACTGAACAAATTTGATATTTTAAGTCACAGTAACTGTCTCCATAAAGCTCCACCGACTTAAAATCTTTCAGCCGAGCGATTTTGTGTCTGACATCATCAATGCACATGTAAACTGACCATAAACTGACCATATCAAGATGGTGGATTGGTCTGTCTTCACATAATCTTTACAAATCTGGCCACCCTAAAGTATCAGACCACTGGTGGCTCAGTGGTAGGTGTTCCGCCTGCCATGTGAAAGGACCGGGTTCGATTCCCAGCGAACTGGATGAAGTGCCGGTCCCAAACCTGGATAAAAATGTAAGGGTTGTGTTCAGAACGGCATCTGGCGACCCATTGCCAGGAGCAGGTGAAAGACCAACCAAAATGTATTTAATTTGCAACGACTAAAAAAAATATATAGTATGAGTTAGGCTGCTCAGTAATGCAAGTAGATTACGATTAATATGAATGAGTACAACGAACTGTATCAAAAAGGATTTCCTCAAATTTCTTTTGAGTGCAAGTGCACTACTTGCGTAACAAACAATTTTACCTAGCGCACCTGGCTTTCCATTTAACGCTAACTGGGATTCAAACTGGGAAACTCGATGGAATAAGTGGAAATATTGAGTAGATCTTGTAAGTTTCTTATGACTGTACACCATCTCCATGGTCTCTTTGGCTACATAGTACCAGTAGAAATTTAAAACTTCTTTCACCTCTGTTAATTACTGTCGGTTACGTGGCTAAGGATATGTAATTGACTGGTTAAATAAACAATTCATAATCTATTGATAATAAACGGAAGGCCTGTGGCCACTCGTCCCGATATTCAAGCACAACGTCAGTCATTCTCATGTGATATTGGATAAACATTCTACAGTACTACTACATCTACTAGAGAATCTATTTAGAAGTTAAAAGGATTCAAAATGAATCTTATTGTTGGTTGTCAATGTTACTACCGATGGAACTCAAGTCTTTTTAGGCTTGACCTTTTAGACATTTTTGATACGAGGTGAAATCCTGTATATCAGGGCATTTAAACCTGGCAGCATTTCCTTTCTGTAATGATAAATGATGTGCCTGAGCATCTCTCCACTGTGAACTTGCTGGCTCCGTAAGCTGAACGAGGGCCTCTGGGAAAGTTCATGTTTCTGAAGGAGGAATAAGAGGGAGGGAGTTTTTTGACTCCCAGCTGCTTCTTTTATACACTCACTCTCAAACCATAATTAGTACGAGAGCTGAATTAGCAATGGTGAATGTGAAATCAGTATGCTAGACCAAAGCATGGCCTCCGTATGTCTGCTGTGTGATTTATGTGATTTAGATGATTTGATTTGATTTGATTTGATTTGATGTTTTAACTACCCAGAGCAATGCTAACAAACCAATTTTGATGGAATTTTTTAATTCCTTTGAAAAGTGAAATGGCAAACAAGATATCAACTTGTGTGGCTTCATTTCCTAGAACAAAAAACCACTAATCAGTGATTTGAGTGACGCTGTTACAGCTGGCAGTCAATGCTTTTCTTCTGCTGATGTCTTTGTTTTTGACCGCCGCACTAACAGGACTGTTTTGAAGGTAATTATTGTCGTCACTCTGGAGAAAAGTCCCTGAATGACACTAAGGTCTTTACTTTTGTAGGTCTGTCAGACCAGATTAAACACACACCTGCTCCTTTTATAGATGTCAAATTACACTCGCTTACAGGCTCCCAGGACTCCAAGGCTCGTGCAAAAGCAAATGTTTTCCTATCTTCAAGTGCACCCTTTAAAATTCCCTCCTCCATTTCTTATAAACCACTTTGGGGGGGCATGGTACAAAATTTATATGAACTGACTACTTTCCCCAGCTGCTAACTAAAAACAGCAGACTGAATTATTTATTGAACATTTGCAAGAATGCTATTCGCCATGCATTGTAGAGGAGGCAGATGCTAGTGCAGAGTCTGGTTTATTGACAATGAGAGCACACTGAAGACAAAAAGGATAGCAAGGCAGGGAAACAACATGAACACGGCATGAATAAGGTACAAGATTTCAAAAGACGAGACTTTAATGCTAATTAACATATAATGTGCAGTTGCTAAGAAGTCACGTGACATGATTGTTATGATCAGGTGATATGCAGTGGCTGATGGGAGACGTAGTCCTGTACATACTGTAAGTGCTTAGTAACACTGCCTTTGGTATTCATCACAGCTTCAGAACAATTTGGTATCTTTCTAATCCTGTTCACATATACTCCATATATCCAAGTATATTCTAACGCTCGTGTACCACCTTGGAAGGTGAGAATGCAGGATACAGGAAGAATAGCCTCTTATTGCATTAAAACCATTCAAAACATTTTTATTTAATTGGGCAATAAGAAAATCAATCATTTTACAGACCTCTGTATAGGCATCTTCCAAATAGTTGAGATGTCCCTTTATGGTAAAAGTATCAATACACAATATTTACAAATACAAAAATAAATAGATAAATAAAATAAAGATAATAGGAAAAGTCATGCAGAATACAAATATTATGTGTAGTAGTCCAACAGCAAGAACGTTTCTGGAATTCAGGTCCAACTGATTTCTCAAGGCAATAAAAAGCCATCGTATTTCTCAGCCGAGTGCTGAGATCAGAGATCAGACTCAAATCAGTTAAGGTCAACATGTTTTCAGCACACTCATAATGTGGTCTATCAAGAAGAAAATAACAGGGATCAATTAAAGCTTGCTGTGTATTCGGTACAACTTGGATGGTTTCATTTTAACACAATTATGAAGTATACAGTCGCCAACCTTAACATTTAAAAGGAAACTTAAGTAAATGAATTATACTTTTAGGACAGCTACATTACTATATATTTTTCGCTTGCGTGTGTTTACTTCTTTTCAACTCAACTGCATATTGTAGTAAACTAAAATGCCTGCAAGAAATTCCTCCAATTTGGAAACTTTTCCATTTCAGAGAACTTCACCTCTGACTAAAAGACTCCTTTCATTATGCTAGCTTGAGTTCTAAAGATACATACTTCAGTATCAGTCTTAACAAATGTAATGGCATCCCTTAAACAAGGAAGAAGCAAAGTTTGTAAGAGAACTCCCATAAAAGCACACAGAAAAGCACACTGTTCATTCAGACAGTTGATTATTTATGAAAAGGAAATATCACTTTAATGTTAAAGTGTGCACATGTATTATGCACATTTTGAAAAGCTTAACAACAAAGCCAAGAATGGAATAAAAATGCAAAGATAACAATAAAATGTATGTATACTGAGGTTTAGTCATAGAAAAACGGTGCAGAAAAAATTAATTTATCTATTTTTTAACCATTAGTGATGGCGGTATAAAAAAAAAGCATGATTATAAAAACGTACATTTGGTAAAAATAAATAAAATAAAATAAAAATCACATTTTTGCTACACTTAAAAAAAAAACTCTTCTGTTGGATGTATACATCTGGTATGGATTATTGTAAGAATTTGATGTCAACAGTAGATTCAGTAACAAATATTTTGTTCAAAGTTCATTTTTACTTCATTTACACAAATGTAACCAGCAGCTTCAAATATGAAAAAGCTTTGTTCAAACATTAAATGTCAAACTCCTCATTTAAACATTGAACTGTAAATATTATCAGTGTCACATCTCCAGGATCTCAGGCTCAGTCCTGAGCTCGGGTTTCTGTCTGTGTGAAGTTTTGTGTGTTTGTTCTTCGTCTGCATCAGTTTCAACCCACCTTCTGAAAACATGGGTGTGTAAATGGATTTTCTTCACTAAATTGCCCCAAGGTGTGTCTAAATGTGGGAATGTGCGTGCATGAAAGGACCTCCGTCCCACCCAGGAAATAATCCTGCTTAATGGCAAGACTCTCGATCCACCATGACCTTGAACATAATAAGGGGCTTACTGAAGATAAACCTGTGTAAATATTAGCTTGAATCAGAGTGGAATTTGTTAAAATATGAAACTTCAGTAATATCATTAACAGGACCCTGTATACGATCGGTTATGATCTAGAATTCTCCTTCAAAATGCAAAAGACTTTTTTATCATTTGTTCAGAGGAACTATAATTTTATTTCTTCTGCCTCGTGTACTTAACACATCACAATGTCTAAAATCGGTTCGTTCCTTTACCCCAGGGATACCATGGGCTGGTCATTCCCTCATGAATGCTTTATCCATAAACTGCATAAAATAATAAATTATATGATGTAATGAATATACAATACACAACTAGCCGATTTCTTGCTAGGTTTTCCGCGTAACCATAGTGGTCAGGTGTTGATTCATTTTCTATAACAGGAGCTTCAACTATAAGGCATCTTGTAATATTAGTTTTTATAGTGATGTATTCACAGTACATCAGCTTGGGATATTATTATTATTATTATTATTATTATTATTATTAATTATATTTTTTATATTGATTAATTCATTAATTAAAGTTTTTTTTGCTTCAAATATATGAAAGCACATTCTTGTTGTTCAAGACCTACTTGTTTACTGCAAGTCTATCATGGATCCTAAATGTACCAAACCAAGTCTAGTGATAGGAGCAGAAAGGCTAAAAGAGACATATTCATTTGAAACCGATAGAGAACAGAAAATAACTGTATCACACTAATTGCAATTTTGTTATGTATATAATATTGGATGTTGATAGCATCCAAATGGCTGACATTCAAATCCTAATGTCTTATTTCACAAAACATATCAGGGATGTTAAGCGATGTGTAATTGTATCTCATTAGTGCGGGGGAAACTATTTTCCAAAAATCTATTTAGTTAACTCATTGCAAAGCCACTGCTTTGCAACGTTTGAAGTTCGGTTTTGCTGATCACATGACAGAAAGAAGCAATGTCATTGGTTTGTCAGGAGGTGTGGGCTTTTGATCGAATGAATGCGCCCATGACATACAGTATATTCTCCATATTTTTTGTTGTTCAGGGTTTTGTTATAGACAACTGTGTGGCAGAGAACAATAATTTCCCAAAATGGGATGTCTAAAAGTCTAAAAGTGGCATTTATAATATTTTGCTGTCAACCCATTCCTGCATATATATTACTGCATCCAAGGAAGTGATTTTGCCCTATTTGTTTCGTTATAATGCCCATGTACTGTAATTATAAAGGAATTACTGTACTGTTGTGTTTTGTTCTTTGTTACTCGTCTCTCTTCTCTCTGTCTTGACGTCTTCAGAATATCTCCTTTGTCTACTTTTGCTGAAAGCTTTTATTCTGTCTTGAAAGAAATGCTGACTTGTGTTTTTTTATCGGAACACCATGAATATCTCATCATGCTTAACACAAAAAGTAACACCAAAAAACTGAAATTTAATGACTTTTATAAATCGTGTGTATATGTTGATATGGTGGAGTTTTCTGTAAGGCGCACTCAGACAAAGTGTGCTGTTATGGGCAAGTAATAATTTGTTTGTGTGTGTGATGTCGCAGTGTGCGGCAATGATGGTCATGCGTCTCAAATCATTTATTACTCCTCACTCACTCCATAGGCTCACTAGGTCACCTGGTCGGCTGGTCGACGATCATCTTTAATGGATCGCAACCTTGGGGGGGGAGGGTTTGTGGGGGGGTGTACTAAGGCCTAGAATCACATGGCGAATGCTGTATGAATTATGAGTGGCATGTAAGTGGGGCGATGTCATGCACCCCATTGACTTCAAAGGCTAGAACTGAATGCAGACATTTGATCACCGCTTAAAGGACTGCATAAGCCCCCGCAACGCCTTCACTCCCGTCTAAAGCCAACTTCTGCGATCCTGCCGCGGAAGAGGAAAAAAGGCCACTGCGCTCTACCCTGAAGCACCCATTCCCAGTTGAGAAAGCCGACCAGCCGCCGGATGTCACGGACTCCCATCTGCGGCCCCTTTTTGAGCAGGGCTGCTTTAAGGAGCATGCAGGAGCCGCCGCCCATGTAACACAGTCACACAGGCCCATGTCATTTCAAATGTCATTATAAAAATCTTCTACATGGAAATTTGGATAAAACCAAAGATGTGTGCTCGAGCTACCTTCAAGAGGAACATTTTTTTACAAGAGTACGTTTAAATGTAAGATGTGGAAGTGGTGACTCACCTGGCTGAGGCTGCAGGTTGTTGATTTTTTTTATTTGAGGATCCGGGTTCAAGCTATAGCTATTTTAATTTAACATTTGTTAGATGTTAATGTTTGAGATATTCTAAAACTGCAAAATCTGTTTCCTCTAATCAGTTTGTCTTGCATTTCTCTATTCCAACATTGCACGTTTATAGTACAGGTATTGTAAAATTGCGATTAATGGTGACTGTAACTGTGATTAATTAGATTAAAATCTTCAACCGACTGACAGCTCTCTCTCTC
>QMIH01000986.1:180271-194560 GCA_003987875.1 Clarias batrachus
ATATTTATTTATTTATTTATGCTTTGTGAACTATTTACTACTATATTAGAAACAATCTAAGAAATAAACCGCCATCTCAGTGCGGCGCCATGCTTCATTACTTCGAGCATTGACACATTTTCCACACTTAATTTCACACTTCGAGACTGAACGTACATCATCCACACTCGGCTAAAATCGGCTCGGCTATTTTTATCTCTTTTATCATCCTGAAGCACATATTGTATCCCCCCACTGTTACCTGCCTCTGTTTACTCCCTCTCTCATATGCAGAGGAACGACTTCATGCCAGCTGAGACTCTACTGATATTAGCCGCCTGCTTGATTGATGAACGGCCACGCGAGCCAGCTTTGCTTATTCTTTACTTAATTATTCACTTGCTTCAAAATGTCAAAAAGAAAAAGGTGGGCAAGATAGAGAGAGAGAGAGAGAGATAGAGAGTGTGTGTAAGTGGGAGAAGGAGCTTTTAACCTGTTGTAAGTCTGTTGCAACAGCTCATCATGTGTTTTCATGCACATCACTCCTACATCACTGAGAAAGTTTCAAAGCGACAGAGATGCAGAGGAGGCTACGTGATGCGATGTGTGCACAGTGTTGTATGAAGTGACAGCTACATTTCACTTCACAAGCTAAACAAAACAGACCATAATAATCACCCACAGACAGAGACAGAGACAGACAGGCAGCTGTTAGACAAACCGGCCAGCACGGGCTATTGCCTTAAGTTCATTAATGAATCAAAAGAAAACACTAAGATCAGAATTAGAAATGGGCAACATTGTGAACATAATAATAGTAATTCTAAAAAATAATAATAAGTATCCATTAAATATGAGGGGTGTTCACAGAAGAGTTCAAGCTCAGTATGTGATGAGACTCTTAGTGGCAGTAAAACATCTGGATTTTTGTTTTAAAGAAGGTTGTACGTCTGTGAGCGCCCTATTTATCCATTCTCCTTCGTGTATTTCTTCTGAACTTCCCCTCATCTTCGCCTTTTATTTCCTCATCCACATCTACCGTACGAGGAAGTAGAAAATCTAAAGAAAGAGGTAGAGAAAGTGAAACATTCCACATTTCCATCCTCTTTTCTGCTCCTCTTCTCCCTCGCTTTTTCCCACATGTCCCAGTTGTCTTGCTTGTATTCTTTCTCCAAGGGATTTTTTTTTATTTCCCTTCTTCTCCTCTTCCTCCACCTTCACCATCACCACCACCACAAACGTCCCTTCCTCTCTCTGCTTCACTTTCTTCTATTGAAATCCCTCCTCCCTTTCCTGTTCCTTCTTCTACTCCTTATCCCCCATTTTCTCCATCTCCACTCTGGTCCGCTCCTTTTACCTCATCCATGTATTTATTCATTTTTATATCCCTCCTCCCATTCCTTTCCTTAGTTTCCTCCTCCTCCTTCACCACCACCATCACTAATACAATTTCTTTTTCTCATAATTCTCCTTCCTTTTTCCTATGCTTATCTTTTTTTTTATTCTTGTACATAATTTTCCCATATACCCGTTCATTTTATATTCCTTCTCCACCACTATCTCCAACTCCTCGTTCTCCTTTTCCTCCACATCTTTCCCTTCATATTCTCCTCCTTTTATTTTTATTATTTCCTCCTCATCGTCCTTCTTCTTTTTCTCCACTCTCTTCAGCTCCTCTTTTTCTTCTCCTCCATACAGTATCATTTTTTAAAAATATTTTTGCATCTCCACTTTCTTCTCCTCATTAGCACAAAGAAAACAGTTTGTCCGCTGTTACACGAACAACTAAGCTGTCTTCACTGTGGCATATTTGCTCAATAGGTCTGTAGAGAGAAATGAAACATTTTATTTCACATATTTCATCCAACTTAGCAAAGAGACAATGGGTGCATCTTGTTAAACTTTACCGGTGCAATATTGTGTGCAAGGCCAAGGTGATGCTTACCAATAGGAGAGAAATAAACAAACAAACAAACAAACAAATAAATAAATATGCTGTTTTATTTATATATATATTTACTCTCCTAAATGTAATAATAATCTTCGGCGCACACGCACACACAATGAAAATACAAGATAAAAACTGCTAAATGTATACGTACATAGATTTAAAAAAAAAAAAAAAACTGCAAAAATTTCAATAGATTTAAAAAACAAAACGAAACAAAAAAATTGCAGTAAATAATGACCCGTCCGTTCTGCCTCGACTCTTGATCCTCGGTGTAAACGGATTAACACTGACCGACTCCATTTATACAAATCAATACCCTGGGTTACATTTTGCTGAATAATCCCCAAGCTGCAATTTCTTTTTTTTTTTCAAAGCTAATATAATCAAGAAGGAGTTGTTTCAGCCATCCATCCACTATGTCACAGCTCCAACAACTCCATTAGCCCCAAACTCACAAATAACAAATGCCTTTAAAAGCTTGTTGGTGACTTCAAAACAGGAATGATTATAAGCAGATAAGTGGAGATGTACAGTAACACAGCCTCAAGACATTTTTACACAGCTGTGTGTTAGTGATAATATAATTGCAAACAGACAATGCCAATGATGTTAACATCTGATACCAGGTGATACTCTGTGACATTAGTACATTACACACCAAAATATCAAACGCCCATCCCTTGATACATGAATCCTGATAAAACACTTCAGAAAATGCGGGCAAGATGGAAACGCATGTCGACACACAACACAAAAAAATATCAGCAATTATCCAGTATGTTCTTCTCTATGATTAGCCAGTATCAGATCTCTCCTCTGAACATGTCCAAACCACCTCAATCTGTCCTCTCTGACTTTATCTGCAAAACATCTAACATGGATTGTCCTTCTGATGGACTCGTTTTTGATCCTGTCCATCCTTGTCACTACCTCAACATCTTCATCTCTGCCTCCGGTCTTTTCTATAATGCCACTGTCTCTAAGCCGTAGAGCATCCCTGGTCTCACCATGGTCTCAAACACATTTCTTTATCAGATATCGATAGTGTGCGATTCTGAAATTAAAGTGAAACAATACAATACAATGTTTTATTTCCACTACAGCCTTATTCTCTCCTAGATAATTACCATATCTACAGTAGCTCAGGCACTTTATTTAGAATCAAATAATCATGACAATAGCGGTGGCAGGTTACTCATCGCTCAGAAGACGCTTGTCAACAGGCCATCTGGTGGCAATGTAGGCCAATTCTTGAGTGGCTGACCCTCTCGCCCTTTCATACTGCTTGGATGAGATGCCCATCGATTGTGGCTCGCCAACTGGGTGATGGTGAGAAAAGCCGTTTTTGGACAATCTTATTTCGGAGTGAGCATTGCTTCCTCTAAATAGGACTCCTTAGTCACTCAGGGTCCTGCCAAATCATGTTGTTTTCTCAAGGTCAGTAACAAGCGACCCATACTTCAGAGCTGCCTACATGCGGAGTTGAGAATCTGACACCCAGTGCTATCCAAAACCTGTCGTTTCATCTGTTCTCTGTCGCTGTAGGACTTTCTTCCCACATGCACTCCATAGGTTTATAGTGAGGATCAGTGCGTGCAAAATAACCATGGACCAGGTAACACTCCACAGTAGATCATTGAACTAGATTATCTTGAATTCACCACACCTAATCAATGCAATTAGATAAAAATTCAACAATTGTTTTATTTAATCACGTCCGGATTTGAAGGTTCGTATCTCGCCCCGAGTCTGTGTGCATGGAGTTTGCATGTCCCCCCCCGTGCTTGATGCGTTTCCTCCAGAGACTCCAGGTTCCTCCCACCGTTCCTCCCACAGTTCAAAGACATGCAAGTGGTCAGGGGTAGCTTAGTGGTTAAGGCATTGGACTACGGTTCGGAAGGTCCCAGGTTCAAATCCCACCTCTACCAAGTTGTCCCTGTTGGGCCCTTGAGCAAGGCCCTTAACCTCAACTGCTCAGATGTATAATGAGATAAAAAATGTAAGTCGCTCTGGACGCCAAATGCCTAGATGTAGATGTTTGTCTAACTGGTGTTTACAAATTGCCGGGAGTGTGTGCGTGCCCTGTAAGGGCTTGGCACCCTGTACAGGGTGTACTGCAGAGAGGACGTATAGTATGGCTCCTTCATGATCTTGCCTTTTTGGTCTGTTGTGTTTGAGGTTCACAGACATCTTGATTGGCAAGCCAAGCTGAACAAGATAACAGTTTAGAAGAAGAAAAAGGAGAAAAACCCACTGTTTGTTACATACACCTAACAGCACAGTGAAATCATTTCCGTGGCATGACCCAGCTTGGTGGTAGGCTGGGATCGGAGCACGTTTGAGTGCAACAGCTGCCTCATGATCTTTGGGTCTCAAATGTTTTTTCTTAACAATAATCATAAAACTGTGCTTTTAAATATGGTTATTCCGATTGGTCAGAAGGCATTTGTCAATTTTCTATGACAGCAGCTCTGACAGAAGTGTCGCAAATCACTTTGCTCCTTCTAATACCTTTTAGAGAAATTAAACACGTCTGAACGTAGAACATAATCGATACCGAGGTAGAGACTGTAACTCTGCTTCATCGCATCACTCCATCATTGATTATTTTCCCAACGCAAAATGTACCAAGGTGTTTTTCACAATTCACTTCACAATTAAAAAAAAAAATGAAAAAAATGATTTAAGACAGCTAGGAGGAAGCGAGACAGTGTGTATCCAGAGCGCTTTGTTGTGTGTCCCGAAAGGAAATTGTGAAATAGTCAGACGTATGATTTATTTCATGAATGCATGGATTACGCGCAATTTTCAGGTCGAGCTGTATGTACTGAGAGTTCAAAAAATCATCACAGTGCAAAAATCATCTCAATATACACTTTCTTTCACATATTATATATAGTGATATTTTGCCTCCACGTGATCACCATCTAAACATGCAACTTGTGCTATTATACACACAGTCCCCTCTATTTCTGGGGGGGTGCGTGTCGGAGGGGTGATCTAACAGATCTGGAGCATGAAAGCCCTGGATGCATTCTTCTGATCGTCTGGATGTCAGAAGCTGAGTGGAATTCCGGCGGATGTGTGCGATGGGAAGTGTCTCACGATGCTCTTGGTGGGAGCTGCTGTATTGCACACCCCACTGCAGCACTCCCTGGCATAAAGCACCCTAATTAATTCTGTCTCCATCTCAAGGCTTCAGCTGGAATATTTCTAAGATGCAAAAATAATGATATGTGTGCTCCACTGTTACCGTGGAAACCATGAATTACAGACAGCTGCAGGAAGGCGTTTCCCTGGCAACAGTGCAATCACACCCTGCTGTCAGAGAAAGAAGGCGGGGCTCAGAGTCAATCTCTTATATAGTCTCTCTCTATATATATATCTGTCTGTCTGTCGATCAATATGTCTGTCTGTGCATCCTTTCATCTATCTATCTATCTATCTATCTATCTATCTATCTATCTATCTATCTATCTATCTATCTAAGACTTTAGTACACTCTTGGCTTCAGAGGAGAATGTCAATCTTTTTATCTTCTACTTCCATTAACAAATACCCTGAAACCAGGTGAAAAATAACCTGAGGACCTTCATACACTTAGTGCTTGTGAACTAACTTAAGTCCAGTTTCATAAAGTGTAAGAGGTACCTTCATAAAGGTAAAAAAAAGAGCTTACTGTGAACTTTAGCTTAGCATGAATTAATGTTCCCCCTGAAGTCTTCAAATAAGGCGGAGCTAAAGGTGTGGTCTGTCTCCCAAATATCAATTGTCTCTCTTTAAAACATACAATATTAGAGTCAATCATTTTGAGCTAAAGATAATAAAGTGTACAGCGTAACTAGCATAACTAGTCATATTGCCAGACATTATGTCTGATGATAATCTACTCTTAGGGCTTTTTTGGTACTCTGTCTGAAAGGTAAAATCATGTTGCATGGTTTTTGATAAATTTGTTTAGATGTAAAAACAGTGAGGCAAAATAAAGGACTCTGAATAAAATTAAATAAAAAAAAAAAACGAGAAAGAGAGAGAGAGAGAGAGAGAGAGAGAGAGAAGTGACATCATTTACAAACCCAATCACAGCACAGTTTTGTTTTGACATGTGCTTTTAGGGCAGATTTGCACATGAAGTTGCGATCACAGTCAGAATGTGAGCACCATTGTTCACATACCGGCCTGCATATCTTACATGCATCAAAAAGATTAAAAGTTACATCCACTAGATGGCATATCAGACACAAAACATTTCAGATTTTTTTTGAAAAAAAAACTGTAAAATGTAAAATCGAACTGTAAACTGTGTAGAACTTTAATGCACTGTGATGTTAATCACACTAACCTACTGAGATGTGTTTCCATTTCAAAACTTCCCTGTTGTTGTGATTGTTGTCATGAGCCATGTCTCAAAATAACACACCTACATTCAAAAAGACTTACAAATCAAGAAAGCTGGTCTACCCTTCACACCTAGAGAAGACACAAGAGTTTTTTTTTTCTTTTTAATTCACACACCAAGAGGAAATTCCCTGAGTGCTAGTGATCAGTAAGAAAAGTACATGCTATTAATGTAATGTATTGTAATACTTTTTGTAACTCCCCCCACCCCCACACTCTGAATATGAAAGTGCTAAAACAGTGTAATTCCTGAAATGACCACTAGGCTCCAAAGTGAGTCAATCCGAATAGATCTCCATGTTACAATGTCCAGCTTTACAACGGAAATAAACATTGAAATAAGAAAAATAATGTCTGGTACAGAAAGGCATAGCTAAGTGTTCCTTTGTGATAACTGTACAGGGGTGAATTGTTATCTAACTCATTAATTAATATGACATATTATGCATAAGTAGGACCTATGGTTGATTTTAGTGACAGTGACACTGCGGTTGAAAAAACACTAGATTAATCACTTTAATAGTTGTTTTAGAGATAATATATCTTCCTGTGGGGTCGTTGTACTAACATACTATCTAAGAAGTCTGTGCTTCAAAAGTTAGCATGCAAATTAATATTAGCCAACGTAGTATTTAAGCTAAGCTAACACTAAGCTAACTAGCTAGCTTGTGATAACTGAGGTAAGTAGGTGTGTTCCAACAAACTGCCAGGACTTGTGTAGAGTCAACTGTCATGATGGCAATGAACATGACTCCCACGGTTGAGCTTCAAACCTGCTCTTCAAAGAGCCATTACATCATACAGTCTATACAGTCTATGATTTTGACATGGCTTTTGTTTTCACTTCTTGGTTCATGGCTTTGAAGCCTACTTCCAGGTATAGCATTTTCTTTTCTTTGTATTTATTCTTATTTTTCTCTGATTTGTTCCCATCTTTTATTTATGATTATGAACTTGCCCTTTTTGATGCCTTGGATTTTGATGTTGATAAAGATTCTCAGCCGTCCAGGTAAAGATGTCTAGAAGCTCAGTCATTTCAAGTGGACTTCTTTTGGTTGGTTTGAAACATTTTGATTCTCATCCAAGTAGCTTCTTCCATCTGAGAATGTTGGTTCTGCTAGATCCTCAGTTTTTTTTATCTGACCTTTATATAATCATTGATGGTCAATAGACAATATTAATAGACACTAATATTGACCATAGAGAAGGTGAGCATGTATGGGAGTAATTAGCATGTGATCATCACACGCCTTAAAATGCTTGTGTGAGTAAAATAATTAGTGACGTTTATGATGCCGCCATATTGCTGGTTAAGGGTAAGTGAAAGATGGTTATCAGGGCTTTCAAACTAACCCTGCCGGAGACTTGATGTGTGGTGAACTCTATGAGAAAATTCTATGAAATGGAAATGAAAACACAGTTTCGATCATCCTGACACTTACCCGGCGTGATGAAAACCTTCCCAATGTGATGGTTGTAACCTGTTTAAAGTCTGTTTAATACAAATAGTTTCACCTCTAGGGTCATAGCTGACACTCAAGGTGATAAATACTGTATTAAATATCAAAACTTTACAAAAAATGTAAAAAAAAAAAAAAAATCTGAAAAATTCTCTTTAAGAAATGTATCCGGTGTCTTTTATGAACGTATGAATTTGCACCACTTTTTTCTAAAGAGTAAAAGTAGCAGGGAGTGCTTAAGGCTGCATACGTATGGATTTGTGCCTGCACTTCAGTTTGACCCTCCAAGGTAAAACAAACTTCTCTTATTCTTTGTCAGAAGGCGAAAAGGTAGAGTTACACGATAGATAGACAGATTGATGCATTTATAGAACAGGTCAGAATGCCCAGACTGCAGCAGTATGTTGACTTGTATACTTTGAGAAAGTGCATTAACTTTGTGTAGAATGGTTGAGAGAAAGTCCAACAGAGAGTGTTCAATCAGATGTACTGTATAAGATGTTCTGGTCTATCTGTAAAAAAAAAAAAAAAAGAAAAAAAAAGCCTTAAGATTGATCAGTGGAAAAGCTTTGACGCTTTGACTATTAAAAAAAAAAAAAAAGCCTAAGCATAATAAAATCATATAAGCCGTTGGCTATTTAGTGCATCATAACAGCTTAAAAGCCAGAAAGTTATTTGGAGAAAGAATCTTAACGGGCTTAAGTCTTTCTTCTAACATACAGCTGTCCGTAACAGTTCTTAGAAGAATTCTCTTTATATTGTAGTTTGATAGAGAATGAGGTAGTAACTATGGCATATCACACATACATTTAATTACAGTGGAATCTTGGATTACGAGCATAATTCGTTCTGGAAGTGGGCTCATATTCCAAAACACTCATAAACCAAATAGAATTTTCCCATAAGAAATAATGAAACCTCTAATTATGCGTTCCAAAGTCCAACAGAAGAAATACATAAAAATAATTAATACAATATATAAAGTAAAATAAAACAAATTAACCTGCACTTTACCTTTAAAAATAGTAAAAATAAATCCTGACAGATAAGTGTTTCCGTTTGTGCGCGCAGGCAAAAAAGTCAAAACTCTTTGCTCGTCTTGCAGAACACTCATAAACCACATTGCTCGCAATCCAATGTTCCACTGTATAATAAAATCTTTGACACATAAAGTTTAAATCATCTGTGTAGGTGACATATAGCTTAGATCGACTAAGATCTTTGGAACTCTGTAGAAAGTTGGCGACCGTAGTGACTGAGGTGTGAGTAAGACAGGCAACAAAAATCACCTTGCACATTGCTGCACACACTCTATCCTCTCTTGTGACCCCTTAAAATTTTGCCTCCCTGGTTGATGTGTGAAGTGTTCCTAATCCTAATGGATGAAAGGGCGGCATGAAAAGTGGGAGACAGGTCATGTCTAGCTGAGGGAAAGGTTTACACTTTTGTATAGGTGGCTTCTTTCAAACTCCTCTTTTAAGCATACAAGTACTTTCTCTGCACATTGTTGTCCTCAAATGTGTCTTTTAACTTGAAATGAAGGTACACTGCTGACTGTGGTCCTGAAGTGTCGCTCCTCCTGTGCTGAGGCATCTTCTTGTGTTAAGAGCTGTATGGTTCCTCCAGTACAGAGCTCTGAAAACACTTCACTTCACCGCTCCGCATACACTATGTTACTCATTGTGTGTTTTGTGTCCACACTGCCTAAGTATGTCTCAGTTAGGGCGTTCCAGAGCTCATATAGAATCAGAATAGTAGGGGAAATGGCTTCACTGCCAAGTACGTTTGCACATACAAGGAATTTGTTTTGGTGAGAGGAGCTTCCAGAGATGACAACAACACATATGACATCAGGGAATAGGATGTGGGGTATTATCAAATAAATATCATTGGTATTACACAGTATTGCACCTGTTGCACATAATAATATTGCACATGTTTTTGTGTCATAGTGTGGAAAACATTTAACTACTCATGAGGTAGATTGCCTGGGGGGGGGATTTTCTTGTGCCTGGCTGTCTTGGTGTTTGGGGTTCTGTAGCGCCGAACAGGTGGCAAAAGTTCAAAGAGAAGCCGGCTTGGATGTGAAGTGATTTGGGTTGACGAGCTGAGCTATGGTACGTTACATCACCCAGTCGACATGCATATTAGGAAAAATGAAAGTGCTATGGCAACCGTGTGCAACCACTGTATTCCACACAGGACCTTCTGTTTTAAAGAGATGAAGAGACTCAGTTGTCAAGACATCATAATTAAAATCACTCTATTTTACTCCATCCATCTATCTAGGAACCTCTGTAGTCCAACAAGGGACTGTGGAAACCAATGGTGACCATTGTATTTATTCCCATTTTACGACCATAGTAGAACACACTACAAGCAATTTGGGAACGCTAATTAGCCTAATCTGCATGTCCTTGGACTGAGGGAGGAAACCAGAGGACCCAGAGGAAACCCACAAAGCACGGGGAGAACATGCCAACTGCATGCACACAGACCCCGAGATGGGGTTCATATGCTTGTGCATTTTATTGCTTCCAACACATAAACTTCGAGAACTGACTGTCCAGCTGCTGCGTAATCAATGCTATTCACATTTCCTGTCAGTGGTTTTAATATCATGGCTAATCGGTGTAATCCGTGTAATCCGAACCTATACACACAGCTGAATTTCAGGGTCTGTACATGGCATTGTTTGGGTTTAAGAAAGAATTGTTTGGATATAACAACCCAGGAGACCTTCAGGCCCCTCTGGTGGTTCGGGTAGCTTTATGTTACTGCTTATACCACTTAGAATCAGAGACAGCTTAGTGCATACAGTATATGTACTTTCCAAAATTCCCCAAGGGCCTATGTATGCTATGATGGAAGACTATATGCATTAAACTGAGACTTAAAAGCATCTTTGTAGCACAGCCTTCATACATATTCTGTACATGTGTGTGAGAGTGAGAGAGAGGAGAGAGAGAGAGAGAGAGAGAGAGAGAGAGAGAGAGAGAGAGAGAGAGTTTATTGTTGGATCTTCTGGGGACAATTGGCTGGTCTGCAAAAAGACATTTTTCTTTGCCCGATTGTTTTTTACTATGTTAACCGCTTTATAAAGTGAAAAAAGGAAAGAGAAGAGTGAAAAAAAGGAAACAAACATGACTATTCCTTATTTTAATCAAAATTTGTTACTTCAGTACATAAGCAATATATCCCTCAGTACATAAGCATAATGTCCCTCTTTGACATTAGTGTGGTAAACTAGAATCAGCTAACGTGTCACAGATAGTTCAATATACTTAATATGCTTCTGGAAGGAGGGGATGACATTATGGTTACTGTGTTGTAAGTTATTGGGGAAAGGTTTTCTTGCAAAAAGCAAATACCAGAAATAATTTCCCGTCTTGGTGAAAAAAAAAATACAATTGCCTTTCCACAATTATTATCTGATGGGAACTGTGTGCAGCTTCTAGATGTGATCAATGCATTGTGTTACTAAATAGTTTAAAATCGCAATTGATGATATGTGTTAACATTAATTTATTCAAAAGGAGTGAGGCTATGGTAATAGTATTTCATGAAAATGTAAAAACTTTGCATGGGCATCTACATATCCATGTTTAATAAAGCAACTGGGGCCTAAACACAGGGCAGGGAAGTCTTTTTTTTTTTTTACACTTTATCTCTCGCACTCATCTTTAAATAGATTTAAATCACTGTACAGTACACAGCATACTCCACAATGACCAAGTAAAAACAGGTATTGGGAGTGTTTTCTTTATTTATAAAGACTAAAGACTGAAATATCCCATTTACTGTATATACAATACAGTGCTGTGTAAAAGTATTTGCCCCCTTCTTAGTTTTTTTTTTTTTTTTAAACAGAGAGCATTAAACACATTTTAATTTTGCACAAGGATAACCCGAGCAAATGCATTTAAAAATGCAGTTTTTAAAAGATGATTACATTTTTTAAGGGAAAAAAAGCTGTCCAAACCTTCCTGGCCTTATGTGAAAAAGTAAACGCCCCTAAATCTAATAACTGGTTGTGCCACCCTTTGGCAGCTACAACTGCAATCAAGCGTTTGCAAAAACTGGCAATGAGTCTTTCACATCACTGTGGAGGAATTTTAAGCCCACTCTTTCTTGCAGAATTCTTGTCATTCAACCACATTTGAGGGTTTTAGAGTATGTACGGCCTGTTTAAGGATCTCAATCGGATTTAAGTTTATGTGACCCTACAAAACCTTGATTTTTTTTTTCTCCAGCCATTTAAAGGTGGACTTGCTGGTGTGTTTCGGATCATTGTCCTGGTGTACACTTGAGCTTGAGGTCATGAACTGCCGACCAGACATTCAGCCCCAGACCATCAAAGTACCAATCAGGCCCCTATGGTAGAAGCCATTCAAGATGCACATGGCAACCTGCTGGGAGTTTGCCAGAAATCCCCTGAAGGACTCCATGAGAAACATAATCTGCAATGACACAAAGATTGAACTATTTGAAATCAAGAAATCAGGTAATGATGACATGTTTGCTTCACTGTCTGCCACTGATGAAGACAAACCCCTCCCCCTTCTGTGTGGTCATGTGACTCCATATGGTTATTGTTATTGAAGCTGATTGGTCAAACGGAGTCATGTGATTACTGTTGCTACATTTGATTGGTGAAACACAGTCACATGGTACTGTAGATCCACTGGCTGCATTTTTCTGACAAACACAAAGAATACCTAAAGTGTCAAATAAACGATTAGAAAAGTAACAAGTCGAGTGAAGCCGAATGTAGCGGAGTACGAGTAGCGTTTCTTCACAAATCTACTCAAGTAAAAGTAAAAAGTATGATGTGGTAAAACTACTCATAGAAGTTTTTTTTTTTCAAAAAGTTACTTAAGTAAATGTAACAGAGTAAATGTAACTTGTTACTACCCTCCTCTGATAACAACTTTATAGTGATTATTTAAATATTGTGAAAAAGTTAACTTTTTCTTGAAATTGAATGAAGGTTGAGATTCAACCACATCCACATAAAGTGAAATATTTCAAGAGTTTTTGGTTTTAAGATTAATGATAATGGAAAAAATCCTGTATGTAAATTTTTGTTAAATAATAAACAATTAATTTAGAGTTTTTGAGTAAACTACTATTTACACAGTTTAAATATTGTGTACCTCTCAGTCAGGCTCAATACATGTATGAAGGAAAAGACTGCTGATTTGAAAGTTGTCCAGAAGGTGACCATCGACACCTGCCATAAGGAGGATAAGCTGCAGTATTCCTCATATCCAAAAGTATTCCTAATATGAAGCCACTCCTTAACCAAAGACAACATTAGAAGTGTCTTACCTGGGCTAAGGAGAAAAAGAATTGGACCATTGCTCAGTGGGTCAAAGTCCTTTTTTTTTTTAGATGAAAGTAAATTTTGCAATTCATTTAGAAATCCAGGAAGATTACAGAGCCACAAAATCACAGAAGTTTCCAGAGGTCCAGTGTGAGATTTCCACAGATTTGGTGATGATGTGTGATACATTGTTTTATCAAGTCTGAAGTCACGGCAGCCATCTTCCAAGAGATTTTAGAGAACTTCATGCTTCCATGTGCTGAAAAGGCACATTTCCTTTTCCAGCACCTGCCCAAAGTGCCAAAACTACCACTAAATGGTCTTCTGACCATAATATCACAGTGCATGATTGGCCAGGCCACTCACCTGACCTGGTTCTCTATAAGGAAGATGAGAAACACCTGACCCAAACAATACAGATGAGCTGGAGGCTGATATCAAAGCAACCTGGTCTTTAAAAATACCTGAGCAGTGCCACAGGATGATTGTCCATGCTGTGCTGTATCGATGCAGTAATTCGTGCTAAAAGACCTCCAACCAAGTTTGGAGTGAATAAATGAACATATTTTTTTTTTTCAAAATGTCTGTATATTTATATCTAAATTGTTTGAGTTATCATAGGAAATATTAACATTATTCAAGATATTGGATTTTTTTTATTTTGTCAGCCATAACCATCCACATTTAAACAAAAACGTCTTAAAATATGTCCATTTACATTTAACAAATAAATAGAATATATGGGAATTCCACTTTTAAAATTAAATTACCAAAGAAACTTTTTCATGATATTCTACATTTGAGATGCTGTCACGCACCGGGGTTATACGAGGCATAAATGCGGAGGATTCCAGGCTTTTCAGGGAAAACGATATATTTTATTATAAAACATATAAACACGAAAACAGGGAAATAAATGAAACAAAAGACTTTAATTGAAAAAACGAAAACAAAACACGAATAACAACACGAGACATATTCTTTAAACTTATTGTAACAAATGCAAGACAAAAACTATAACTCAAACACAACTTATATAATGAAACTAATCATCAACTCGGATCAGGTGCGCGCCCACGTGACCTGACCGAGTTGTCAACCGGGAAATGAAGTCTAAATAAAAAGGACTACACACAAAAAACATAGGGCGCTTTGGCGCCCTCTAGAGGTTATCC
>QMIH01000986.1:195855-211258 GCA_003987875.1 Clarias batrachus
GATGCGTCGCTTGGGAATCCGCCCGCCTTTCGCGCCGGCTCCCCACAACGCCTGAATCGTTGCCCTCCCCAAAATAATCTCCCGGGGGAAGGGCTCCTCCGCTATGCCTCTTTTTAGGTCTTGCATTCTGTCACGGTCCGGGGTTGTACGAGGCATAAATGCGGAGGATTCCAGGCTTTTCAGGGAAAACGATATATTTTATTATAAAACATATAAACACGAAAACAGGGAAATAAATGAAACAAAAGACTTTAATTGAAAAAACGAAACCAAAACACGAATAACAACACGAGACATATTCTTTAAACTTATTGTAACAAATGCAAGACAAAAACTATAACTCAAACACAACTTATATAATGAAACTAATCATCAACTCGGATCAGGTGCGCGCCCACGTGACCTGACCGAGTTGTCAACCGGGAAATGAAGTCTAAATAAAAAGGACTACACACAAAAAACATAGGGCGCTTTGGCGCCCTCTAGAGGTTATCCCTGACAGATGCACTGTATGTAAGATCAAGTCCACCAGGGTCTCTTCTGAACACATGATTTGGTGGAAGAGATACAACTTGAGAGAGCTTTTTCTACATGATTGGTATCTCAAATCTGCGTCATTTTAAATAGAAACAACGCCCACAATATTTTTTTATACTGAATATTTAGCATATTAAAGATTTTAAAAGTATTATAAAACTATAAGATGTTAAGTGAAGCTGAATCATTTTGGTAGTTTTTAAGGCTTTACATGATTATCTTCCTAAAAGTCAAATTTCAACTATTTTATTTATCTTTGTTTGCATGATTTATATTGGTATGTTTGTATATTTATGGTAGAATAAAGATAAACCGCTTATTGTACGTTTGACTGGAACGCGTGCTCTGCTGTATGCACCGGTTCCTTCATGAAAGGAAAATGTTTTGCTCATTTTAAATGAAGATGCCAAAACCTCTGCATCTTGCTGTAATAACACATAATTTAAGTAGGAAAAACATTACAGTCTTATCTCCCAGGCCTGTAGTAAAAGTCCCGGTGTAACCCCAGCGTGTGTGCACGGAGACGCTAGCGGATCATTATAGCCCATAAACAGACAGCTCTGTGTATATATGAATAGATGAGTTGCCAGTTTATTAGTTTATATGCAAGCTTGTTGGTGTGTGTGTGTGTGTGTGTGTGTGAGAGAGAGAGAGAGAGAGAGAGAGAGAGATGAAGACCCCCTGTGTGTTTGTTAGACTGCTACATTATTTAGAGCGTAGCACTTGGTGCCTGCAGTTTTCCTCCACACACACATACACACACACACACACACTGTAATTGCTTCCTTTTTGGATGTTCTAATCAGCTGCTGCTCTCCCACTGTAATCTCCCTCCACTCTCAGCACAGCAGGGAGAAAATCACACTCACCACAACAGCACAGAGGCACCACATCGGCGCCAGCACACCACCAAACACCTGCATTTCAACCAGTTCATATTCATCATTTGCGTGACTCTAAAAATATCTTTAAAAAAAAAAAAAAAAACGCTACACAGCAATTCGCTAGGCAGCAAAAAGAATGGACTGTGGAGCATTTGGTGGCAAAATGGTAATTCGGTCTGATAAGTCCAGATTTATCCTGTTCCAAAGAGATGGGTGCGTCAGGGGAAGAAGGAAGTTGGATGAAGTGATGCTGTGATATTAATAAACTCCTGATGATATGTTTACATTTTTGTTGTAACAAAATGTATGATGAACCTTTTACATCATCATCATCATCATCATTATATTAAATTATATTGTAATTATATAATTCTTTAAGAGATAATATATAAGAGATATATTATATTAATGAGTTTAGAGGAGTTTACCCCTCATGGGTTTTCCAGATACTTTTTTGGGCCTAATAACTTCATGAAATTTGTAAAGTTGGTATAAACAAAAAAAATGGGTAAGGGAACAACTACTTACAGCTGCTGTCATTTAAGTGCTCATCTGAACTAAGCTGTCACACAGACATTTCATGTCATTAAATGAAACCCTTCATGGATAAAATCGACAAAATCTTAACAGAATATAAGTAAAAAACTGAAAGAAAAAAAAAAGATTGTGTTGTGTTTGATTCATTGCTGGTTGTCATGGTTATAATATATTATATCAGAACCATAGACTGACACCTATGATTAAAAAATAGAGGTGTCCCAATATTGGTGAATAACTAACATCAGTGAGAAGCAATATTTTCTGCAGACATGGTACAATATGCACACTACGCCATATCAGTATTGACAGAACATCTGTCTTTATTATGAGTTTTATTATAAAAAAATGTCCAGGACCAATCAAAAGTTTGGACACAAGTTTGGATTTATGAACAATACTGGATTTGTTCAACTATGAAATAACACATATGGCATTAGGTAATTAAACAACATATGTCAGTTATTATTTTATTTTATTTTATTTTAACTGGCTCTCATGACCTTCCCAGGAAATCAAGAACAAACCTTACCTCTGCTGGAGATGTTCATTTAGAGTTACCAAATGAGAGTTATCATTTAGCGTTATCAGCCTCAAAAAAAGGCTTTACAGAGCATGAGTAGCACGACACATCTCAATAGCAACTATTCAAACGAGATTGCTGCATATTTTGGATGCCTTCAGCATTCTTTTACAGTGTGGATAGAAATAAAAATCAGAAAAGTCCATGAAATTTGAAGGGGCGTCCAAACTTTTGACTGGTAGATGCATAACTTTCTCAAAACTGATCAAATTCTTGATCGCAGCTAGGGTACTTGAGTGTTTGTGCTAACAGTGACTGCAGAGATGAGGCAGGATGGAGGCGTTGACACACTGCTCTCTGCATCGGTGCCAGCTTTAGGTCGCGCTCTGATTGGCACGGCACTGGGCTCTTGGCAGGAGGGATGGCTACGCACTGCACACTACGAGACAGAACAAAGCTAGCAACCATGTGGAGGTGCCAAGTGCTCATTAGGGCATCATGGTGCACCATTTAACGCCCAAAAACACACACATAAGCAGACATGCATTACATACAGACTTACTGTATACACAGCTGTACAAACACAAAGATCAGGATGTGTTATGATTTGGTTTTTGGAATTTTTCTTTTGTCCATAATACTAAAAACATCATTAAAAATGGTATTACATTTTAGATTAGATTAGATTTCTCTTTATTGTCCAATACATGTGCGAAGCCAATGAATTATGGTTTGCAAATAACCAGAAATGTGTAAGTGGCATATTTACAGTAAATAGCAAATTTAGAAATATGGCTATTGGAGTCTTATATACTGTACAGAGAGATGGATATCTTAGGTACATGACGTGCAGTAGGCATTTTAAATAGGGTGTGTGCCAAAATATGGTGCAATATATGTACAGTATGTACCTTCGTACAGTATGTGCCAATCCCAGGAGGGCACAAGGCGGGGTACACCCTGGACAGGGTGCCAATCTATCACAGGGCGTACACTCATTCACACACTACAGGCAATTTTTGTGAACGCCATTTAGCCTAATCTGCATGTCTTTGGACTGTGGGAGGAAACCGGAGTACCCAGAGGAAACCCATCAAGCACGGGGAGAACATGCAAACTCCACGCACACATAGACGGGAATCGAACTCGGACCTTGGAGGTGCAAGACGACAGTGCTCACCACTACATCACCATGCCGGCGGTGCTAATAGTTACATTTAGTAAATACACCGCAATGTGGGTGGTAACTAAAACAAAAAACAGAGCACCTGGTGCTGAGGATTTAATGCTGTTTTGCGGTTGTAATATGTTTACAGACATTAACACAGACCTCACGTCAAAGGTTGATTTTAACACAAACTACACCTCGATAAACTGGACTTTCATGCTTGTTGTTATATTTGCAATCCTCTTAATGATTGAAAGCATCAGGAACAATAATGCATTATACACAGACGAGTATAATAATCAGGAAGGTTGAGCACCAAACAATGAACATTGAGTATCTCAACAAATGATCTGTACTTGAAATCTCAATTTCTGTACAGGACAGAATACAATCCAATCAATCGCTTGCTCGGCTTCTCAACGAGAAGTCCAGTTAATCGATCGGGAAATCAAGGTTGTAAATGGTCTCAGAAAACATCATTTCTGTAGGAAGTTAAATGAAAAGTAGTTTATTAATTAAAATCCTGCATGACCTTGAGTGTGATGTTGCCTTTACAGTGGCTTTAGAACAGAATCATCCCATTAAAATAATCTCATTTTTGCTGTTTTGCAGCCTGAAATCAAGGCAGTCACATTTTTTGTTTTTTTTTCCAGCTGTAGTTATTTATTTAGTGCAACTTTTAACATCCAAGTAAGAGATATAACACCAGCATGTCAGAAAGGAAAGAAAAAATAGAAAAAAACAAAAAACAGAATCACTGATATGGAAAATTATCACTCCCTCCTAAAAATGACTTGTAAACTCAATCAGGTGAAGCTAATCACCTTCTCAATGGCAAACCAAGCCATTTCACTTTCAACTGTGGGCAAATATTGCAAAGGCTAGATGTGAAAAGCTTCGTGTGTCATTGAGAAAGTGACTAGTTTAACCTGATTGAGCTTACATGTCATCCATTTCCAAATCAGTGACTTAACCCATCTCTGGAGACACACACATTTCTCTTATTTGTGTTTTTGGGAAACACACAGGAACCTCCATACAATATAGTAATGCGGAATAGAGGCATGCTTTATTGTCTTATATGGTCGGATATGTATGGTATATATTTCAAGCAAATAAATAGGCGTTCATGGGATGAATTGCTTTTAAATCAATATTCTTTAGCAGTCCAAGATTACTGCACCATAGTAAACAAACACAATTACACTGATATGTGAGTTTGTTATGTATATTGATCTAGTAACTAATGAGCTTGTAAATTAGTGTTTGTGCTTATGTACTGGTCTTAAAGATAAAAGAAGCAAAAATCCATTAAAGAGATAAAACCCGGAAATATAGAGTTTATAGCAGATTGCTGATACAGCCATAATGGGTTAGTGGTCACCACTGTTGCCCTCCGCCTCCAGGGTCTGGGTTTGATTACCGGTCTGTGTGCATGGATGTTCATGGATGTTCTTGCTACACTTGATGGGTTTCCTCTGGGTACTACTCCGGTTTCCTCCCATAGTTGTAAGGCATACAGTTTAGACTAGCTGGCATTCCCAAATTGCCCATAGTGTGTGAATAAGTGTGTGTCTTCTTTGAGATGGATTCGCACCCTGTCCAGGGTGTACCTCACCTCGTACCCTAAGACTTCTGAGATAGGCTCCAGGCCCCCCGTGACCCTGTATACAGGATAAAGCGATATCGATGGTGAGAGAAAAAAAGGTTATCCCTTGCAAATTCACTGCTCAAGAAATTATGGAGCCATAGGAGCTCAGCGGGTTAAGGCCCTGGGTTACTGAGCAGAAGGTCAGCACTTAAAACTCCAGCTCCACCAACTCTCCACTGGGCCCTTGATCAAAGCCCTTAACCCTGTCTGCTCCAGGGCCACTGTACACTGATGTACCCTGCACTCTGCCCCCTGCCAGGGATCAAATAAAAATAAAAATAAACTAAATCCCTGTGCACTAATGTACAGTATATGTGACACATAAAGACTTAACTTTGGCTTGTCTCCCTGGCTCTAAGTTCCTCCAGACTCTGAAAACTAACTTGGCTAGACACAGCATCAAAGTCAAACTTCTTGCCCATAAATGAGTTTCGCAATATACACAAGTTTTAGATCAGTCAACTGAAAGAAAATTGCCCTGTTAAATCAATAACACTGGTTTTACAGGCCACTATTTTAAGGAATCACAGCCAGCTGGCTAGCTTGTTGCTAACAAAAGACAAACATGGGGGCGTCGATTAATTTTTTTCGCCACTTTGCGACACAATTGCACCACTGAGAGCAAACTCAAATAATTCTGAGCTTTCCACTTCTGCGGTACATCGCATAAACCATAAGTTTACAAAACATTTAGGTTTAAATAAGCAAATACGCAATATATAATATATAATAATATATTGAAATATAATATTAAAACTAATACTTAAGCTGTGAATTGGATAATTACTGCATTATTTAATATGAATTAGCTGCAAACACTTCTATGTCTGACTGATGCAGTGTGCAGTTTGTCATTTCTTGAACAGTCATGTCAGAAGATCAATTTTGATGGTCATGCAAAAGATTATTGTCCTGCATCAAGGAAGGAAGAACAACTAAGCAGATTGCTGAAATGAGTGGAATTCTGCTAAGAACTGTACAGTACAATATTAAAACCAGTGCTGAACCTTCAGCTGTATGAAAGCAATGTGTTGAACAAAGGAAAATCTTTAATTGTGAAAGTACGAGCATTTCGTTACACACACAATGTGATGGGAACTCACAGGATTGGGACTAGTGAGTCTCTTTAGAAAACCAGGTTTCAGTTTGCTAGGGAGTATAAAGATTAGACGTTGGAGTGATAGAAAAAGGTCCTGGGACCTGATGAGTCCAGAGTCTGTTCCAGAGTGATGGCCGTGTCAGGGTAAGAAGGGAAGCGCATGAAGCGATGCTCCCATCATGCATAGTGTCCACTGTACAAGCCTCTGGAGACAGTGTTATGATCTGGGGCTGCTTCAGTCGCTCAGGTCGAGACTCTGATGGCACGCAATATTCCAACGCAATGATGCCAAGGGTAATCAGGTTTAAAATTAGAAAGAGCGGCTCTGGGAGCACGAGGAGGTTTCAAGCAAAAAACCTAATGCAAATCTGGATGAAAATTAATGTTCTGAAGTTGCATAGCGCTGATGAAACAATGCCATGATGAATGTGTGTAATAATCAAAGCTAAGAGCAGTCCAATGCAATATTAGATTGTGTAAAGTTCTATTAGTGAATGAAGGTTATACTGGGAACCAGAATAATGACTTTTCTGTATTTTATCACCAACTTGTTACACCAATATTACATCATGTAGGCTCACCAAGTTCCCACATTTTGGTACTTTTATGGATGGCTGATTAGGCTTCAGGTATCCCCTTGATACCAAAAGCCACAGGCATTTGTCAGTCCTCTAGCCCTATCTCTAATAATGCACATCACATGCCATCGGCTTTGTGTAGGGATCCACTAATCCACCTATGCACCTATGTACTTGAATCCGCTGTATGCAATACTAATGCTGTCGTACACCCCAGTTCTCCTGCCTCTGTGGTGTAAAGTAGGCGGTATAAAAAGGGTCTTTTTTTTTTTTTTAAACACACTTAATGTTTTTATATTGGAGTATTAATTGTGTGATTAGTGATTGTTGAGCACACAGCAAAACATGAACACACTCGATGGGACAACACACTCTGTTCCAAGCCTTGATGCGCTGGTTGATTTCTGAACACAAAGTTGAACTTTGGAATATTAACGAGCAGAAGAATTATTCTGTGCTAATGTGTTCCTGTTAGAGCTTTCTTACTCACACTGCTGTCCCTGCTCTCCTGACCACACACTCGCCGCTCACTCTCAGATCACAAGTACAGTAAGTGCATGCGAGTGAGCTTGAACTAGAACAAACTGCCATTATGTCAGAGCGTCATGCAAATGTACTTGATACCGAAACTCCAAAAAACAAGCCATGAGTTCCCAAATTTGGTTTTATAATCTATATTCTAATGATCTTAAGTTTATATATTTATGTCACTTGAAAGCGTGAAAGTGATTATTTTTCTAAATCTTGACACTACCGTCTTAAAACCCAAATATTTCCAGAATTTTTTCGTTCTTTAAAAATCATTTTGTATTGAGATCTAGTTTATTCTGTCTACACCTGCTTTTAACCCTATTTGGTGAAAAAGAAGAAGAAATGGCTGCTCTGTGCACAGAGAAGTATCCATGAGCCTGGTCGTTGAAAACGGGGATAAAATTTAGTGAATTGTGTGCATGTAAACCCGTGACATGACCATGCAAAGAAATCATTACATACAGTATACACGTGCTAGCAGTTCACTTCCATGAGCTCTGGGAGATAAAAATGAGATTCCTTCATACAGTACTTGTCTCATGGGTCAAGCTACAATACACAGCATCTCACTTGTAATGACTATTCTTCCTGCTGGTCATCTACTACAGTACTGGTCCACATGCAGAGGATAGCTGTACTAAGATACAGCCATGTGATAAAGGTATTGTTTAAACATCTTTATTATAACATTTCATTATAAACGTCTTGATTATAAAATTTTAATTACACTATTAGGATTAAGAAATATTGGAAAACCTACTCCATACTTGAAGTAATAATATGAGCTCAAACCAGGACTTATGACTTCAGGCACAGGATGACGGTGAGAGAAAATGGTGAAAAACATTTTAAAGAAGGTCCATAACGTCCATACCAGCCAAGGTGGCTCAGAGCCCATTGCAGTCGTTCCCGTGAACATTCGGCGAAGTATAATTGAAGTATAATTTTGTCGCCAATTTGCGGCAGAGACTCATCCGTCTGTGTGAGCTGGGAGTTCCACCTTTCCACATGTACAGTATCGGAGTTCCTGGGAGGCCAGTGTTTCAGACGAGACTCAGGCAGTCCAATCATTGATTACACTTTCTATCACTAGTGTCCAAGCACTAGTGAAACACTGGGATAAGTGCATTAATGTAGCAGGAGATTATATAGAGAAATAAAGGAAGTTTTTTTTTTTTTTTTTACTCTCATAACTGTGTTATACAGAAAAGTCCTGCTTTGATTCGAACGCCCCTTGTATGCAATATTACTTTGCTCCCTGCTTTTATAGGAAAATAATCAAAAACAAGTATTAACATTCAATTTCCACAATGTAACCACTAAACCAATGCTATATTAAATAAAAAGACTGAATTGAATGTAAAGCATTAGATATAGAAAAGCTTTAATTCTATCCATGAAGTAGATTAAGCTTTTAGCGTCTACCTCTAAATGGCAGAGGAAGCAAGCTGGTTGAAAAAGCAATTTAACTGTAGGATAGTGCTGTTCTTCACACTTTCACAGCTCAGAGTAAGCAATTAGCCACAGCATGGTTCGCAGAGCCCAGTACAACTCCGTGACCTTTAAGGTTTCTACCCTGAAAAACCAAAAACATCATAGTGGTAATTTATATGGCAAGAATCACATTGTACTCTCTTGATTGAAAGTATATAAGTTTTTTTTTTCTTCCCCTCTTTAGATATTCTTACTCATTTAGTCATAACCAGTTCCCATCTGTCTCTCTGTTAGGACACTCTCCCATCCAGGAGACAACTACCAACCAGGAAGGGTGAAGACTCTGACATGCTTCCTCTGAGACAAATCCATTCCATCAAACTGTTGCTCACACAACAATGGAAAATGCTGTAACACATTACCCGCCCCCTGTGCTAGCGGATGCCCTGGATTGGTGAGTGTCGCCATGATTGATGTGAAAGTGCTAGTATGGAGTTACTCTGCAAAGAGAGAGAGAGAGAGCATGGCCAGTCAGCACTATAGAGTCCCGGGTGAAGATACTGTAGCATCACCTGGGAGTTGAACTCACAATCTTTGCAGTAAAGATGATCTTAACATTGCATTACCTTTTTTTCTCAGCAACACCAATCTGTCCTTATTAAGCATAGCAGAACTTTAAATCATTAAAGAGGTTGATAGTAGGTGCATTCCAATCAGCCTGAAGTACCCTGAGAAGTATACTTTACAAGGTGTTAGCCATGTTACTGTACTAAGTGTGATTCCAAACCGTAGGGACCGAAAATATTAAGTTAAACTGCGAACGGTGTAGGGAACGAGTGAACATCAGGTCTTCATTTCACTGGAAAAATGGAATGGAAAAGAGAATGCGTCTCACTGGAGCGTGAAGAAATTGGAGCTTGAAAAAGGATTTATATATTTATCATCATTATTATCAAGGATGCCATCATATTAAAAGGACACAACAATTAAAATTTTAATTGAATCAAATAATCCTTAGTGTTATATAGGCTAGTAATCTGTAAAAAAAAATCAATACATCTCTGTACATCTTTAATCAATTTATTTACAAGGTATACATATTTTTGTTTCAATATACATTCAATATTTCATGTCCGTAATATGAAATTTCCGCAGCTGCAGCGACAGGTATCCGAGGTGCTTATGTCACCATGGTAACACACGGAGGAAGTGACGTCAGCGATGGTGACTTCGCAGAGTTTTCCAATTGGTTGAGTTTTGTCAAGGAAAGTTCCTTTCACCGACATTCCCTGCAAATGAAGCAGGAAGTAGGGAGCACCCTCTGAAGTACACTTCGGAATAGAACGCAGCCAATAAGTATAAGATCTTAAGAGAATACAGCTGAAGACAGTAATGAAGATATAAATTTGCAGAAGTTTGACTTGTTGTCATAATGTGATTTTCTCAGACAGCGTACAAATATATGATTCCTCCTGGATTTAGTGCCATTTGCTAGTGTTAGCATTAGCTCATTCAGTGCTTGTGTTGAAAATGAGACAATGCTATGTAATATGCTGTGTTTTGTGCTTCATAAAATTATTGTGCAAATGACATTAACTAATACTGACATTTCAAGATGTCTAATCAATAGCTAACTAACGGTTCCAGGGTTGCATCACAAATAGTATCAAATGAAAAGGTAGTGTGATTTGTAGGGTGTTCACTCCCTTATTCCACACACAAAGCAGTGCACTTGATCAGGGAGTTGAAAGGGATTGGGGATTCAGCCTTGCATTGTTCATGAACAGAACTACAATCGGGTCCACTTAGACGTAATTATCAAGAAGACGAAGTGGTGTTGAAAAAGACCTAACATTTTCAGACGTGTAATCTTGATGAAAGTGCTGTAACTGTTTGTGTATTGCATCCAAAAAGTAAGTAACATCCAATTGATCATCCAGAATTGGGACCAGGGTGGACAGATGTCATGACTCCAGGTGCAGCAGGTCTATATCATAGGCAAAAATTCTACAGTAATGTTTATGGAGGCGGTACAGTAGGTGTCAAAGTAAATGCAAGAATCCAAGATTTCATAGTAGGATGTTACCCAGAACACACATCACACTTCCTCTACCAGGTTTCCTTTTTCCCATAATGCATTCTGGTGGCATCTCTTCCCCAGGTAAGCGCCACTCACATGGTAGAAAAGAAAACGTGATTGATCAGATATTGACACAGTATCTCCCTATTAAGTATAATTTGACTGGGCAGCTGTTGTGATGGAGATTGAAATTTGGAAACGCTAAAATGGACATCGGAAATGAAAATAGGGAAAGAAAAAAAAAAAAACGCATTCCAAAGATTAGGTTGAGATTTGATTTAGTTCTCATGTTTCTTCTTCTCTGCATTTTAGTTTAAAAAAAAAAAAAAAAGGGTAGAAAACATTATAGGTGTGCCTTAACAATAAATGAACTTGTGATTTTCCTCGTGATTTTCCCAGAAGTCCCCGGCATGAATGTAGGGAGTGTTGATTACAGTAAAAATAAATAATTAAATAAATAAATAAATAAATAAAACAATGATTTCTTCTGCAGCCCCAGAAGATTAACACTTATTTTTATGTGTGGGAAAATGAGAACAATGAGCGACTAGTGTTCTGTGATGAAGGCACTGTGAAGATGTACATAAATAAATAAATGAATAAATATGAAAATAAAACCACTCACACACCACCGTGCTGCTCTTTGGAGATTCAGTCCTTCCTCTTCACATAGCAGGAAGTGTTTGCGACTCACTAACCCTCGCTCAAACTCAATTTTCCAATGAATGAATACTCCCAAAAGAGTGTGAGACTTCACAGTGGACTGGCACAACGACTACGAAATGAATTACATTATGTGCAGCCATTTGTAAAATAAAATAAAATAAACCTTGTCAACGATAAACGCCAATACCATGCATCATTGTTTAGGGTCCTGTATTATATTTCCTGTCTAGCATGGTGAAAATGAAATTTTATCTCAGTTTCCATCACAGGATTGTTCAATTTGGGGTTCTGTCCAGCTGTTAGAAAGATTAGGTCTATAGCCGATTATGAAGAAGACCATAGTGAGCAAGAGCTGTTACGTTATTGGTTAAAGTGACTTAGCATCTCAGTAAAAGGATACCCATGAACCATTAGCAAATGAAGTGGTGAAGCACAGGAACCTGGCTGCATTCTATGCTTTCTTTTGTCAGCATTTTTGCATTGACGTTTCCTTTTAGTGAAATACTGCTTGCTAGTCTAGCTAGTTTTTTGCTCAGTCCATTTACTAATTAAGCAATATCACACTCGAGAGATATTGTGATGCAGCCATAGGCACAAGTGCACGGCCTGAGTTCTGAAGATATCGAGGCCTTAATGATATTCAATACAACAGCACAACCTCAAGTGTCATACAGTATTGCTTTTATACTGTATAACACAGCGACTGACAGTTAATGTAATTAACAGGGGTGAAAAAAGTTTTAGGTGGCACAGTGGTGTAGTAGTTAGCACTGTTGCCTTGCACCTCCAGGGTCTGGGTCCGATTCCCTTGTCTGTGTTCATGGAATTTGCATGTTCTCCCCACGCTTGGTGGGTTTCTTCCTGGTACTCCGGTTTCCTCCCACAGTTCAAAGACATACAGATTAGGCTAACTGGTGTTTCCAAATTGTCAGTAGTGTGTGAGTGTGTGTGCCCTGCGATGGATTGGCACCTTGTCCAGGTTGTACCCCGCCTCATGCGCTGAGTCTCCTGGGATAGGCTCCAGGCCCCCTGCAACCCTGAATACAGGATAAAGTGGCATAGATGGTGAGTGAGTGAAAGAGTTTAAAAATCTTTCCAGTACTATGTAACCAGAAGGTGAGGAAAATAAACCATGGAGGCAATGGATAGTCCTGACAAACTTGCAAGATGTACTTTATATTTCCACTTATTCCACTTTAGAATATCAGCTCCATTAACTTCCAGGTTCCGGGGTTGAATCCCAAATAGTATTAAAAAGAAACCTAGTGTGCTATGTACTGTAGGGTGTACAATCCCTTGTTCCACACAACAAGTAAGACCCTGGGGTTAGAAACCGGACGGTTCAGATGTGATTCTGAAGAAATTAGAAGAAAGTCCTAAGAAGACAGTGTGTTGTGTAAGAAGATATAACATTATCAGATGTTTTCTTGCCCCTGGCAGGCAGCTGCTCTTAACTGCAGACCGTACTGACCTACTTTCTCCCATGCTGGCCATTATTAGAAAACGGAGTGATGCATACAGTTAATCATCCAGTGCTGTTACCGTTTATTATCATCACATGTGGAATGCCTCTCGTTCCAGCCAAACTAACTGTTGCATAATATAGTAACATTAATACTCTTGCTCTCCTTTTTGTTTCAGCTTATTTGAGTTTATCACCATCCAACCACCCAGCATTTAAAAAAAAAATAAAAACAAAAACACTTTCCACAGGCATGTGAAAGCACCTCAGATGGAGAGTTGGCACACCACAGCTAAGCGGTAGCACTTCCATATAACGCACAAAAAAAGGGTCATCCATCAGCAAGGCCAGCATCCGGTGAGCTTCCAGGCAGCTGTGTTTCTTTCTGTGTGTCTCCTCCATCCGAATCTGATCCATGTGTAATTATTCTGAAATGGAAAATAAGCTTGGCCCGTCTCCACACCAGCTTTCGGTCTTCATGTTGCAGATTTTCACAGGCTAGGTCAGCGGATGTGATGCATCCTACAGCTTCGCATCAGCACTCCAGCTCTGTCTCTCTCTCTTGTACCTTTCCTTCAAGAATTGATGTGATGTGATTTAAGCCAACCTACCGTACAGTACCAGCAGTTTCCTTGCTCTCTTTCCCTGACAGAAACAAATTCAAGCACTGCTTTGCCTTCCAGCAAATTACAACAAACAAACAAAAACAAATAAATCAATAAAAGTGAATGCTTGCTGTTGCATACCCAGTTAGCATGTCTTTTCTTAATTTCCCTAAAACAAAAAAGTATCATGATGAGGCCTTATCCTTCTACCCTTCTCAGTACTCATTTTACTATTAATTGTATATTTAGAATTATCCATGTTTTGCACATCATCTAATAACAAAGAGGCAATAAGGTTGTTCCTGGTGGTAGTTTAATTATATATANNNNTTTTTTAAAGGCTACCAATTAGAGGTGAACCTAGGATGATGAGACGCTGACAAGACAGCTACTGATGTCCTGATGTACTGAAATGTCCTCATGGAGCTTTGTCTTTATGAGAGCCCAGTTTCTACACAATCGCAGGGAGAGGACGTAAACAGAAAGCAGTTGCTTATTTTCTTTAAACATACAATACAATACGGGTCTTCAGTCTAGACTCATGGACAAAATAAATGTTGGACATAATGTATACAAGTATATGTTTCTCACAAAAAGTATTTCTTGACAATAGCGTGACGTTAACATCGGCGAACAATAGGTCCAGTAAGTCCACCTGCTGTTGAATAGCCGTGTATCCATGGCTATTCAACAGCATACTAACAGCAGAATACTAACAGCAGTAATTAATTACATCATTAACTTGTGTAGTGTGTTGGCACAGTGGTGTGGTGGCTAGAACTGTAGCTTTGCACCTCCAGGGTCTAGGTTCAATTCCCGCCTCGAGTCTGTGTGAATGGAGGTTTGCATGTTCTCCCCTGTGCTTGGTGAGTTTCCTCTGGGTTCTCCAGTTTTCTCCCACATTTCAAAAAATGTACCATAGGTACACAATTGGTGTTTCCAGACTGGTCATAGTGTGTGAGTGTGCACGGGCTTGTGTCTCAGGTTCCCTAGGATAGGCTCCTACATCACCGCATAAAGATAGAGAATGTTGAGTGTGCATTGCTTAACATTAAGCAACAGGGTAGCTAATTGAATTAGCACCTAGCTAGCATATCGATCACTGCGCAGTGAAATTCTTTATTCTTCATAGCCCAACTTTTTGTTTGTAGGCGGGGTCAGAGTGCAGGGTCAGCTGTCATACGTCGCCCCTGGTGCCGACAGGGTTAAGGGCCTTGCTCAAGGGCCCAGCAGTGGCAACCTAGCGGAGCTGTTCCTAGAAACCACCGACCTTCGATCAGTAACCCGCTCTTGACACTGCCCCATTTAGCCTTGGCCCTGTAAGATAGCTGCACAATGATTGACTGAAAGAATTAATGAGACTCTTTTTGTCCTCAGTCTAGTGCTCTGCAGAACTCTACTGAACTCCAGCACTTGCCTTAGTAGATTTTGTCTTAATGCTAAAATCGATTAAGCTTAATTTAAAACTATACTGATAATAGATTATTGACTGACTCTGAAAGAAGAAGAAGAAGAAGAAAAAAAAACAGCTCTTGGTGTTTAACAGCCGACCTGATAAGACAAACAAACTTTATTACTATGGTTCTAAAAACCATTATCTGTTCAGGTGTTAGCCTCGCATTAATTGCATATTCTCCCTACACAAAAA
>QMIH01000986.1:211288-227855 GCA_003987875.1 Clarias batrachus
TTTTTTTTTAGCCAGGATAGTAAGGTTTTCAGTCAGCCATGTTCCTGTGCCACAGGGTGCCTTTGTGTGTGCTCAAATTCAGATAATAGCAATGGTAGGCAACAACGGTGTCTTTTAAGTCTGTAAAAACGTACAGAGATCTGCAAACAAAGCGCCGTTAGAAACCACCTGGGTTCGAGACGGACATTTCCCAGAAGGGAAGAAGACAAAAAATAAATAAAAGGATTTAAAATCTCAAGAAGAAACAATAGCACTATTTTAACACCCACGTCTCTTTTTCCCCCTTTTTATTTATTTATTTTCAGTGTAAAAAATAAGGAACAGATGCATGATGTAAATCCACAGATGCTTATTATTAAAACTCATAAAGGGAGCGGTGTATCTGTATGGGAATAACATCACTGATATTGTTTTTTATTCCTTTATACGGACATGTAAAATGTGAAACACACCCTTGCAGAACTGACACTGAGTCTGTACACAGGCAGTAACCCGGAACAATCCAGATAGCATCTAATTGGAAAAACGGTGCAAAAATGCATCACTCTAATTACTTGTAGCACACCATATATTTATGTCTTGTGATCAATACCAGCACTTAATGGCACCCGGTGTGTCTGCTTTTAATAAAGCACTCGTTTGGTGGTGAAGGAACTGAGAGCGAGAGGTTAATAAGTTGCACAGATACTTAGCTTTCCTCATTTAATTACTGTTCCGTTTCATTTTGTTTGGTCTGTAGCCATGACAGTGATTAACGTGTAATAAAATATAAGAAACTTCATGGTTCATTAACTTTTCTTTCTCCTAATCATGATTGGCTCGATCAATCAATGCAGAACTAGTCATTCTAAAAAATTATAAAAATGGAGCCGTTTCATTTACTGCCTTATTAGGGTGTGTTACTAAGGCACATCAGTTAAAGTCTTTGCATTGTGGTTGCCATGGTGACGGACACCGTCGCGCTCATGTCCGTTTTCTTACCTGTTACCCGATTGTGGTCACCTGTTCCGTGTTTACTTATGATTCATTTTCTATATTTATACCCTGTTGTGTCGAAGTCTGAACATTAGCCACAATGCAATTTTACTAAGTGATGACATCAGTGCAACGACACTGAGCTGCATTTTCATCTCTACCTCCAGAGAGCGCTGCAGCAGCACTTTAATCGTTTAGTCTGTCTGGCTGTCTCCTTACAGTGTACACGCTGCTCAAACAGATCCGCTCGTAAAGCATCAACTTTCATGCTGATACACCCTTCAACATCACTGACCTCATCATTTTGTAGTTCTCTGACTATGTGTTGTATAGCTGCATTGCATTCTGGGACTCAATGTCTCCACAACCCTACTCTGAGATTATCATGAATATGACACAGTTGGAAAAAAATAATAAATCAAGGAGCTAACCTGACTATCAATAGATAAGAATAGATAAGAATGTTGGATTTGTTATTTTCAGAGGAACACACAAAGATGACCAGAAATGGGTTAAGAATCATACAACACATGATAAATCTGCAGGGATAATGCTGAACTGTCAACCTTGTGTTAGAAATGTGGTTGGAAATGAAAAATCATAAATGGAGATCACTTACATGCTTGGTGAAGCTTGAATTGTTCAGGGTAAGAAGGGTAGTACATGATGCCCCCTCATGGATACTGTAGTGTCCACTGTACAAGCCTCTGGAGGCAGTGACTGGGGTTACTTCAGTCGCTCAGGTCTAAACTCAGCAATGTTATGTGGCAATAAAATGAAGTCAGCTGACGAACTGAATGTACTGAATGATCAGGTTATCACACCTGTGGATTGTTTCTTCCCTGATGGCACGGCCGTGTTCCAGGACTCAAAGGTTCTGGGAGCATGAGGAACCATTTTCACACATGGACTGGGCACCATAATGCGTTCTGTAATTAAAGCAAAAGGTGATTGAATGTGTGACTTTTTTGTCCAGTGTAGTTTGAAAAGTGATTGTCAAACAAAAGTGTATATAAAAGTGTATACTGTACAGACCAAAAGTTTGGACACACCTTCTAATTCAGCGAGTTTTCTTTATCGTGTTCTTTATTGTGTTCTTTAGCCCAAACGCGTCTCTTCTGCTTGTTGCCTGTCCTTAGCGGTGGTTTCCTAGCAGATATTCTACCATGAAGGCCTGATTCACACAGTCTCCTCTTAACAGTTGTTCTAGAGATGTGTCTGCTGCTAGAACTCTGTGTGGCATTGACCTGCTCTCTGATCTGAGCTGCTGTTAACCGCCGATTTCTGAGGCTGGTGACTTGGATGAACTTCTCCTCCGCAGCAGAGGTGACTCTTGGTCTTCCTTTCCTGGGCCGGTCCGCATGTCAGCCAGTTTCTTTGTAGCTATGATGCTTTTTGTGACTGCACTTGGGGACACTTTCAAAGTTTTCCCTACTTTTCGGACTGACTGACCTTCATTTCTTAAAGTAATGATGGCCGCTCGTTTTTCTTCACTTAGCTGCTTTTTTCTTGCCATAATACAAATTCAAACTCTTTGAATGTGTCCAAACTTTTGGTCTGTGCTGTATATAAATATATATTACTTTTTTTTTTTTTACTAGCTAGAGTTATGTTATGATGTCATATGTCTCAGATAAACAAGCATGATGATGATGTTTTGACAACTTGTCAGTCAGATTGGTCATGATGATGCCTCATTGCAGTTAGAAACTTATCATATCTCATGCAATAATGTTTATGGACTGGTTAATCAGCGTTATTTTTGTCTACCCTTAGACATGATCAAATACATTTTGATCTATGAGCCTATTTTGCAATAACCATTCAGATATTATTAGTTAATTTCTTTCTCCATTTTACAAGCTCCAGAAATGTGTTCAAATAAATTCTGACTCAACCAGAATACAATCATTTAGCATTCTGTATAATATTAATATTTTTAGCAAATGATACAGAAAATTAATTATATTTAAGTGAGTCCTTAAGTGAGATATACTGTATAATACAGTCTCTCTCTCTCTCTCTCTCTCTCTCTCTCTCTCTTCCTGTAGCTTTCCTGCAGGGTTCTGCCTAGAGGCAGTATGAAGGACAAGGCAAGTTTTCTGGCTTCTACAGAGAAGGCAAATTTGGATGCCAGGGTCAAAGGCCTTCTAAAGTTTGAGCAGTTCAGATCTATTCTAGTCCCGTCAGTGGCTCCCAGACACCCTGAGAAATTTGAGATTCATGTCCTTCGTATCACATTATTATAATGCATTATAAACCTTATTAGTGTGTCTTCGTTCCAATGCATTTATGGCAACGGGGGCATGGACAAGCTTCTCCTGGATGGAGAGAGGCAGTGTGAACCAGCAGGTAATACACAATGTTTCTCACCTTTGCTCCATAAGCACTTTTTATTTATTGGTGTTTTTTTGACAGGAAAGTGCAGAGCTGAATAAGACAGATACGAGAGACTGTGTGTGTGTGTGTGTGTGCGTATGTGTGTGTGTGTGTGTTCCAAATAAAGTGCCTGCTAATAAGCCGATTTAAAGGTGGGAAAATAAATTCAATACAGAGACTCGCATTCCTTATACCTTGTCACACTGATGTCAAAACCTAAGACTGAAGGAGATACACCACAATGAAGTCCTTACCCCTCACTTTACCAGAGCAGTAGGAACACGTCCATGCCCTGCTCCAGGTGCAAAAACAGCAGGTGCTCCAGAATTTGATCCAGTAAATCACTGAACCAGTGCCCCGAGCTGGGCGTAAAGTACCAGCAAGTTCTTTCTGGACTTCCCCAAACCCAGAAAACAACTGTGCGCATGCTGGAGTAACCCCCTACCTCAAAAATGTAATTCTGCAATGGATCGAGTGCAACATCAGCAGCAGCAGTTGACCTTCACACGGACCTTCATCTAGCCGAAATGCCTGTTCTCATTCACCCAACATTGTAAAGTGAGATGAACGCACTGTAGATGAATGCTCAGTCTGTTTATCCTCCAAACCATCGTCGTTTGCCAGGAGACCTAATCAAATTCAGGCATTTTCTGCAATTGCTTCCTGCATCAACCTCAATTACTGACATTTGCTTCACTATTGCTTCATGAATGCACACATCCTGGCATGCTCTTAACCCTATTACACACCATGACAGCTTTGTCAAATTCTTTTGTCTGTTTCAACGCTCCCCAAATCTTAATGAGCATCTTTTTGCAGTGACCCAGGGTAAAAATAAGCATTGCCAAATATGCCCTAGAATTCTGAATGCTGGTTGTGGGCAGTGTGTGAAAGACGCCAAAGCTGGAAGCTATATTCTGGCTGGATTTGAACCCAGAAGTGCTCACCAAAATGACATGCCACAACAATCAATCCACTCTTCAGCCTCTAGTGCCTTGTTCAGACTACAGGAAAATCTTTAGGACTGATTGTCCACACTGTTATTTGAAAGCGATCAGATTGGATTTGGCCATGTTTAGACCGGAAGCACAAATATTGTCGACCAATCAGCATCAGTTGCTGTGGTAATGTTGGTGGAGACGTGGAGACTCTGTAGCAGGCATGTTTTGTGATGTGTTGTGCCATCTCAAAAGTCATGACTGATGGGAAAACGTTGTCCTCAGGACTTGTGACAAGGGTAAGTGTCATGCCAATTTCACAATGTGACGGGAAACAAGAAACAAGCTCTGTGACCACTGATGGCATAGTCTTCAAGACATGCACCTCAGGCCATCCATATCTGTTGGGTAAAAAATATCTGTGGAGAAGCTTGTGATGTCAAGCTTGTGATGAGGAGTATCTTCATGAGGACAATGCATCACATCCACAAGATGCACCACATCCCAAAGAGCCAAAGAGAGTGAAGGAGGCGCTTACATGCTATTTTTTGAAGTCATGTAAATGTTTTTCTGCCTTCTTTTGAGAATTTTCAGCACTGACAGTATCATGAATTTGTATACGGTTATCTTTCTCAAATATAGAAATACCCCCTTGAAAGAGAATACAGCCAATTTTGTTTTGTTTTTACCTTTTGTCTTTATGCCATTAAAACCTCAAGTGGCCTTGACCACTGGTTTTGTTTTTGTTTTGTTTTTTTCTCAGGCAAACTGTGATATTTTGTTTGAAATTAATTAATTTAGATTTTAAACTTTAACATTCTTTCTATTACAGTACTTGTATTACTTGAAAACAATGATTCTTCTTGATCTCTCAAATACAATCCAAGTCAATTCCAAGGTGACAATGGTGGTTCTATGGGCTACAAGAATGGATGGTGTTGCTGTGATGCTCCGGGAAGAATGAGTGGGTGGGATAGAACTGGGGGAGGTTGACCATGCTTAAATGCCGGTGTCTAAGAGGCGGACAAGAAAGGTTGTCATGGACATCTTATGTTTAGCTTGGTGTTGTTCAGCAGGGATCTGCAAAATGACTTTGTTATCTTTCTCCAGTAAATCACCCATATTTGTGGACAAAAACATCAACTGCTGCAACCGTATTGATTTTGAGTTTTTTTGCTCATTGTGGTCTTTGTGAAATCTATAGCATTATTTTAAATATCTTCGAAAATTTTGATATACAATGCCTGACCAAAGAAACTCACCAGAGGGATTTAACTAAGCAAATAATTAAGAGACTTCCATTGGATAATTACTCCAGGGTTTAATATGGTTCAGCTGGCTACAAGTTATTTAACCCTAACTGATGAAGTGAGGAGCTTCTCATTTCTTAAAACACCCATGTCAAAATAAATATCCTGTGGTCATGGCAAAGATTTTATTCTGTTTCAAATTATTGTCCGGCATCAAGCAAAGCAAACAATTAGGGAGACTAAAATTGGGTTAATAACTGTGAAAGGCCTTGTTCAAACCTGGAAGAACAGGTTTGAACAAGGCCTTTCACAAAAATAAACAATTGATGTGTTTATTTTAATTGTCTCTTATGATGTGTCATATCTGCTGGTATACTATGGTCTGACACTGTTAAATATACGGGCTACTATGAACAACTTGCCTGACTGTACTAACAGTGCATTCAAAGACACCACCACCTTTTCTAGCGTCTGTACCTGCCCATCTATGGCGTCCTGTTTAAGAGGTGCAAGAGACGTGGAAACAGATCGGGGTATCCTCGTCAACCTGAAAGCCTACCTGGCCTCCTGTGTGGATAATCTGGTTTTGCTTTAAATGGAATATCTACTGAATGTGGGAATTTCAACCTGGTGGCTCAGGTGGCTCCGAATGGCAAACCCAGATGACGGGTGTTCGCTTTCGTGTCGATGGCCGATAAGGAACCAGGCACAGGGCTGTGTACAGGGAAATCTCCGCCCACTCAGTTGAGCCCCAAAGCAGAGCTGTAAGTCGGTACATACTGCCTTGTTGAACACTCGATCACTTACAAATAAGTCTTTCATTTTGAACGATCTGATTTCCACTCGCGATTTGGATTTTATTTTGCTCACGGAAACTTGGCTAAAACAAGATGATAACAGCACTTTCTCCTCCCTCCCGGCTATTCCTTCCATTTGCTCCCATGTTAAAGCTACAATAGCTTTGAGCTAGAACTGATTTTGATTCAGTTTGCATGTCCTGTACTGTGCTATTATTTAACATCCACCTAAATACAATAAAGACTTAATCTCAGTTTTCAGAGTTACTTTCTGAATGAATGCCAAAATATGAACGTTTACTAATTTGTGGAGTTTTTAATATTAATGTCTGTGTCAAAGGAGTTTAAAAGACTTTGAAAACCAGTTGGCTGGATGGACAACAATCAGTAAATTAACCCTTTGCATCAGCTTGGCCACACACTGGATCTTGTAATTTCACATGAACTTCCAGTATCTATCTCAGAAATAATATATATCTGTATTTGGGACCACTTTCCTGTTATCTTTGCATTTACTGTTTCAATATTTACTATGGAATCTCTATCTCTTCTCTCTGAAGTGGTCCAGAGGTTATCCCCAACTAACTGTCCTCTGGACATTATTCCATCTTGGGTGCTGAGACAGGTTTTTAACACAATGGGCCCATGTCTCCTCATATTTGTTAACAGTTGCCTAAGTTCAGGGTTTGTCCCAGATGTCTTCAAGCATGCTGTGGTCAGGCCTCTTCTCAAAAAATCCAATCTTGATCCTGCAGTATTGTCTAATTTTAGACCAGTATCTCATTTATCATTTTTGGTTTTAGAAAAGTTGTCTATCCAGTTGCAGTCTTTTTTAGAAAAAAAGCAGCTTTTGATGCTGTTGACCACTCGATTCTCCTGACACGTAGCAAATAGGACTTTCTCTGTCATGATTGGTGATTTCTCTTCCTCCTCAGCCCCTTTGACATCTGGTGTTCCACAGGGTTGCATTTTGGGCCCTGTTTTATTTTCCTTGTACATGCTGCCTTTAAGGTCGATTATTTCAAAGCACAATGTTTACTTTCATCTGTATGCAGATGATTTACAAACCTAGCTGCCAGTTGAGCAATTCATCTGATGTACTTAAATCGATCCACAGTTGCAGCTCGTATGCTGACCAGAAATCGTAAATATGATTGCATCACACCAATCCTGTATCCCCTCCACTGGCTTCCAGTACAGTACTGGCTTACAGTACATTTTATTTTCTATTGGCACTATAGCTATAGCTATATGAATCCACATGCTCAATTACAGCACAATATTTCCTAATATATAGCCCTGTTCCCTCTATCTTTGCGTGTACTGAGACATTCCCACAATGTCCTCTGTCCAAGGACTTTTGTTCTCCATTTCTTCCCCTATATTTCCTTGTCTACCATGGATCCATGTCTGTACTGCCTGACCATGTGGAACTTCAACTTCCACTTTATGATCCCAGTGATGTTTTAAATCTGATTTGAGTGTGTAGAGCATCCAGACTGAGTCACATCTTTGGCAATCCAATTTGAATATGGTTAAATGTGCTTTTTCAGATTACAATCAATACGAAGCAATCTGATTCCAAACATTACAATCTGAATATGCCAAAAATCTGATTTGGGCATGGAGTCTGAACAAGACCTACTGTAACTGACAGCACCATTAAGCTTGATCATCTCATCTGCAACCAGCAGGTATCCAAAGTCTCCATATGGTAGCATCCTCTGTTGAATCTAATTGCTTTGAACCCATGCAATTAAAGAGGGAAGGCCACAGTTAACACTAGGGAGAACAGGCAAGATGGAAAAAGTATGGAGACTGTCATTAGTGTGGCAATCACAATCACTTTGTCACCCTCCATAGCACTGCCAGGATTGTGACACCCTGCCGAATTCATACGTGAAGCCCCCTCCCAGTCACAACACAACCAGGAATCGACTGACTCCGGAGTGGCAGGCAATCTTATTTAACATGAAGCAGTCTACAAACTCCAAATTCCCACTGGACCACTTCAACTCCTCTTTGTATTAAAGCTATTGACAGTGGACCCATATAGAGTAAGCTGCCCCATCACACAGTGCACACAGCTTTTTTTGTTTACCACAGCCTTCAAGCACCATCTGATCCTAGGGTTTCTGTGGCTGCACCTTAATGATCCTCAAATCTTGTGTCACAAAAAAGATCATTAACTGATTAAGCGCTTGCATCCAACATTGTCTTGACCTTCCCCATGTCATGTCATAGTTTCTACCTCATTATAGTGACTTGCAAGCTTATCTGACACTTAAGACTCCTTGGAATATAATAAGCATATGAATGTACGGTAGAACAGAGTTCCTTCTTCATACCATGCCCCCATCCAATCATGTATACCCCCATCTCTCCCATAAGTGTTCCTGGTGACATTTACATCATATCATGTTGGTTCAAGCAGTTAAAGCTTACACAAATGATTGGCAAGTCATTATGAACGCCCAGATTGATTAGCTCACCAAAGTGATTGACGGTTACCTGGGCAACAGATCGCACCCACTTTGCTTCTAGCCTGCGGATGCTTTTGGCTCCTTTTTCAAGCTTTTCAAACAGATGCACTTGTCAAGGCTAGATTAGAAGCATTCTAGCTAACTTGTTAGCCCTTAGGGGTCGACAGCATTCTCGACAATCGAGACAATCTTCGCAAGTGTTTTTTTTTATGAATAAAACTATATTGTAGCAACTCAGAAAAAATCTCTTTCTCTTTCACTCACTCACTAATCATCTATACGGCTTTATCCTGTCAGTCTATCGCAGGGCGCACACACACACACACACACACACACACACATTTACAAACTACGGGCAATTTGGGATCACCAATTAGCCTAATCTGCAGGTTCTTGGACTGTGGGAGGAAACTGGAATACCCGGAGGAAACCCACCAAGTACGAGGAGAATGGTTCTTTGTCAAATAAACGTTTGTTATTAAATTTATGTTAAAAGCAAAAAACAGATGTCAGATTCTCATCTCCACATGTGTGGAGCATGCTGAGCAAAATGTTGAGAAACTCTTACACATTCAGTTTGTGTTTCACACCAATAACAATGTCATGCCTATAATTAGAAAGTTTTGGTGTTCTTTATTTAAATAATTTTATTGTGCTCTGATTACTGTATGTCCATGTTTAATTATGCAGATGACTTGCATAATGACTAGACCCCGGACAGCGTGCCAAACCATTGCAGGACACACACACACACATACACTCACTCATACACTCATTCACACACGACTTTAATTTTGGGACGGCAAATTAACCTAATCTGCATATCTTTAGACCGTGGGAGTAAACCGGAGTACCCTGCAACTCATGGCTGGATCACCACTGCCCCCCCCCCCATGCACCACACAAGCATGGTGGATGAGAGGTACTGGTATGGGCTGCTGTTGTTAGGGATGAGCTTATTGGACCTTTTGCGGGGTGAAGTCAGCTCCCAAACCTATTTCGAGTTTAAAGTGGAAACTTTGTTCAAACTGGGGTACAGGAAGAAGTCTGCATCATTCAAGAAGGACATGGTTTGTATGCAGGACAATGCTCCATCACAGACATCCAAAGTACTCCAATGCTTGGCTAGCCAGGAAAGGCCTCAAAGATGACAGAATAATGACTTGGCCCCCTTCCTCACCCGACTTCAACACTTTAGAGAACTCGTGGGCCCTTCTTACATAAAAGATTTACGGGGAAGGAAGATAATACACCTCTTAGAACAGCATTTATGAGGCTCTGGTTGCTGCTGCAGCAAAATCTGATGATCCAAAGATCAAGAAACTGACAGATGCCATAGATGGAGGACTCCTTGCAAGATATTAAAAATGAGGATGGCTATATTAGTCAATGAATAATTGTTACATGCCAAAAGTGTTTATTTGTTCATTTTTAATTGATCATCTCCTGATATACGTGTGCACACTTACAGTATATATTCTCCTGAGAAAGCCAACTTTCATGTTTGAGGTTTATTAACAGTTAAATGAGTGATAGCACTGTATTTGTTCAACAATGAAATGAATCCTCAGGAATAGAATCTGCCTAATAATTGTGCACACAGTGTATACTCAGTAAACATTTTTTTTTATTTTACAGTATCAGCCCAGATGCAGGTGGTATCCCAGAAAAAGTGAGCAAAGAGCAGAGAGCTCATCATGATACCAAGTGCAGCTGTATTGTCATTTTTATTGCAATTGCATCCTTTATCAGCCACACTTCCTGGCAATAAATTGAAAAAAACATTTTTTAAAAATCTAATTTTAAAAAAGAAGTTGGAAAGCATGTGTCCTTGCAAAATAAATAATAAATATTATAAAGTGTCCATGCCTTGGACGAGTCCGACTCCACTTGTATCATATCCACTGACCTGAAGTGGTCTTTAGGACTTATTTGAAGTGCGTATCGCATGATTGTGGGAACACTCACGGCAGGGGTGCTGTCTGCTGTTCCTTCCGGCTTCTCAGATCTCGGAAATGATATGACCATCTCTTTGGGCAACACACACACACACACAGTATCTTATATAACCTTTAAAATTCAACAGTATACATTTCAGACTCCTGCTGCATCCTGTATCATGATGCACTTGCTGCTCTTTGCTCATTTTTCTGCAAGACCACCTGCATCTAGGCAGATACTGTACAAGAGTATCAGTTTCAGCTAGTTTTTATTTATAACACTTTCAGAATATATGTGGACACTTTGGTTGTACTAATGAGAAACATGGACTGGAAGACACTGACTCTGGACCGACAGAAGCACCTTCAGACGCTGATTACAGAATAAATGTTTCATAAAGGAGAGAATAATAACTGTGCATTTTTTTTACAGACATTTATCAGAAGTTAAGCAGGTGGGAACCTTCCCTTGAGTACATGGGCAGTTCCATCAGTCCATCTGACACTTCACTGTCCTCTTTAATCCGAGTTCTTCATTGCTGTGCAGAAAAACATAGTTCAGGTCCTCTCTTAGGCTATGAGTTATTCAGGGTTTGTGTGTGTAAACATGATAAACCCTAAGAAAATTGGACCAGGATAAAAAATGTGGTTTCCTGTTTTCGAAACAGAAATGCACAATTGGAGAATTTTTACCTGAAAGTACAGGACAGCCAATGTGAAAAGTTTAATTGAACCATGTTGGTTCCTAAAAGCATCAAAAAAAAATAATAATAATAATAATAATAATAATAATAATAATAATAATAATAATAATAATAAACTTTTGAACATTGGTAAGATAACAATCTTAATCTTGATGAGTTGAGTTTTTTTTTATTATTATTATTATTATTATTATTATTATTATTATTATTATTATTATTTTACTAGATCATGAAGGCGGCGCAGTGGTCTTGCACCTCCAGGGTTGAGGTTCTATGCCCATCTCAGTTCTGTGTGAAAATGTATGCTTTCTAGGGGGCTTTCTGGGGGGCAGGGGGTAGTATGATGGCTTAGTGGTTAGCACTGTTGCCTTCTACCTCCAGGGTCTGGGTTCAATTCCCGTCTAGGGGTCTGTGTGCATATGAGTTTGCATATTCTCCCTATGCTTTGGGAGGAAACCAGAGTACCTGAAGGAAACCCACACAGTCCACAGATATGCAGGTTAGGTTAAGTGGAGTTCCCAAATTGCCTGTAGTGTGTTGTTGAATGTGTTTTCCTGTTGTGTGCATTTGATGTAATGGAACATATGCAAATATGCAATTTAAAAATGTTTTTACCTGAAAGTCCAGGACAGCCGATGCAAATGGTTAATTGAGCAATGTGGATTCCTAAACCCTCGGTATATGTTACATCCCAGCTGGTTTAAAAAGCTACACAAGGCAGAATGCCAGGAAATATATAGTTCATGAATATTTTAATTAGGGGTAGAATTTCCACTCTCACTGTCTGTGTTAAAACTTGCTACCTTCCATAATGAACATGCACTGAAACAGTATTCACAAAATGCTTACCGATCCTGTTTTACTCACAGGCCTGATCGTGATATTAACCGGCTTTCTGAAGATTTTCTAGGTTTTATGGTATGAAGAGAACACAAGCACACACACTTTTGTACACATTATTTTTGCTCATCACTACTTGTGATCTGTGTTATACTTGGTTTATAATCAAACATGCATGTGTGTTTTAGCTTCTCTTTTACATTCATCACACTCTCAAGCTTTGTTGAATATTGTTTCCTTCACCTGTTTTGCATGCTCTGTCTTTCATAGTCATCTTTGTGTAAATCATCAATCAGTTTATCAGACCGCACAAGCAAATCAGCTGTAACTGAATCTATGGATGGAAAAATATGGAAGGCAGGGAAGTATGTTTGTTAAAAAGTGGCCATGTTCTTGTTTGCTTTTCCCTCCTAATAATGATAATGAAGCGGGCATTTATGACCTGAATGAGCGCTGTTAAAGGTGTATCACTGCTGCGAATTCACAGACCACCATGGCACGGAGGTGCCCGAGGACTACCAATAAGAATCCCTGCCTCACATGAGTCATTCTGGGAGAGAGAGAGAGAGAGAGAGAGAGAGAGAGAGAGAGAGTTTTATTTCCTCAATTATCAAATTTTAAACTTTTAAATGAGTTCTTAAATGAGGATATAAGCACTTTGGGGGCATTTCTAGGTAATTCAGCTTCATGATGCTATTTTAAAAGTTTCTAGATTAAACCACTTTTTTTTTTTTTTAAGTTGAACTTTACAGTGCACTTTCTATGGTCCGACCCTGACACGTTGCACTATCTATCTTTGTTGATCCTGGCAGCTACTCCTAACATACTTTCTTAGTTAGAATGAGTCAGATGTTCTTTACACCCAAGATTACTTCACACACAGATTCCCAAAGCCTTACACACCTTGTGATCCTGCTGAGGATAAACAGCACACATGGGCTGACTAGTGTTGTGTGTAGACTCGTCTATAAATTAGGAGCTTTGTTGGCACCATTGAAGAATCAGCAATAGATAAATAAATAAATACAATTTCATTATTATTAATAATAATAATAATAATAATAATAATAAACTTTTGAACATCTATTAAAAATCAGGAAACAAAACAATGTTCTCTGTCATCTTAGTAAGAAGACTCGACATACTGTAATAATATTTTGGTCTTGATGAGTTGTGTTTATTTTTTTTTTCTTATTTTACTCAGTTATAAAGGCGATGTTGTGGTTAGCACTGTGGCCTCACACCTTCAGGGTCGAGGGTTCGATTCACAGCTTGGCTCTGTGTGCATGGAGTTTGCATGTTCTCCCCGTGCTTGGTGGGTTTCCTGCGGGTACACTGTTTCCGGTTTCCTCCCACAATACAAAGACATGCAGATTAGGCTAATTGGGGTTTTCAAATTGACCGCAGTGTGTGAATGAATGTGTTCCAGAGTGATGGTGATAAGAAGGGAAGCACATGAAGCGATGCTCCCATCATGCATAGTGTCCACTGTACAAGCCTCTGGAGACAGTGTTATGATCTGGGGTTGCTTCAGTCTCTTCAGTTTCTAGACTCAACAACGTTATGTGGCATGCCACACTGCTTAAGAATAATATACAAGAACCTTAGATGATTCACTCAGATGATTCACTCAGCAATGGGATATTGGTTCCAAACCAGGTATGAGAGTGGATTCATAACACTATGGTACAGGGACAATCATAAAATAAAACCAAAGACAAGTATATTGATAGAAATTATTTATTTAAAAAAAGAGAAAATATTTCTCCTAATAATATACTGCCTGGCCAAAAAGAAATAAAAAAGGAGGCACCACTTCAAAAAGGTGAAATTATTGGCCTGTGTCAAGTTCGAGATTTGAACTGCAGAAAAAATGACTAACACATTATGAAAACCTGTAAGGACTGTGCTGTACTTGGGCATAATGTGGAATGTGGTCAGAAAAAAAAAATCTGAGATCCTTTAACGCTTAGTAAAAATGCAGGGTTTAAAAAATATATATATAATAATTAATTAACTTCAAGGAGGGAAGTGCATGAAGCGATGCACCAATCATGCATCGTGTCCATAGTTCCTAGGACTGCTTCTAGGAAATCCTGTGACGTCACTGTTTACAACACTGAGAGACACAAAGAAGGCTACAAATTGTAGTGGGTGTCATAATTTTGAAGATTTTTTTTCTATAGTTGTATTAGTAGTGACTTTAAGAAAGAAAACCTTTCACACAGACAAAACATACTGTACTGTAGATGCATGACTCAGCTTCATGACAGACCGCTCCACTCACACTGGTTTTAAGCGTCTATAATAGAGCTGTGTAGGACTGTCATAATCTGAGCAAAATTACTTTCGAAAAGAAAGTGAACCTGGAGAGAAGATGAGAGCGTTTTGTTTGCGGAGGTGGAAGTAAAATGTAAAGACATTTCTGCCCTACTCTTATCTCTAAAGATAAAAAAGTGAGAGAATTTGTGACAGTCAGTTTGCTAGAAGTACCCCTGAATGTGAAAAACGTTGCTACGCTGTTTTAATTAAATGCTGGAATGAAATTGCAGCTTATAACAGAGAATTAAAAAAAAAGTTTATATGTGTGTGTGTGTGTGTGTGTGTGTGTGTGTGTGTATGGGTGATGCCAACAACTCCAGAGAAGCCAACTATGCGCCTTAATGCAGCTTGTTTTCATCGATTTCATGTTGCGCGAAGGGGAAATTTATGAACCTGGGCATGATCTGTGGTGCTGTAAGAGCAACCAAAGTCTGATTTATTATTGTAGGCTGTGCTAAACCCAAATCTACACTGTTGCAAAGCTGCATCTTTGCTGTTACTAAAAAAATGTAAAGTAGCAATCACCTAAGTTTATGTCGAGACACCATACGAAATTTTCGTTGATGGACCAGTTGCATACCGCACACGATCTGTCACAAAGACATATTCCATTTTTGTCCAAATGTATCCTTTAATGTCTCAATTCAGTGCTACCAAAACGTCTCTACTCTGCTCACATCTCTGCCTGAATGCAATTTTCTCACTGCTGCTTAAAAGTTGGAGATAGGAGTGATTTCCTATTTTAAGAATGCTGATGAATTACTCTTACTCCTAATCCTAAAAGTAGGATCGAAATTCCATCACTCTGAGAATTTTTGGCCATTTAGAAGAGATTTATTACTCTGAGAGGATTAGTAAATATGGGTCCAGGCAGTGTAATAATAATAATTATTATTATTATTATTATTATTAAGACAATTAAGACAAATTGGCCTAGAGTTTTCAGCTGAACAAGTCACACAATCAAGCATTTCAAAAGTTTCCATCTCGCCATTTCCTCTTAGACTAAGACTCTCCATAACAGCCCCCCCTCAGCTCAAGCAACATCCCCACATTGCAAGATCATAACAGAAACCTTATATAAGACAATAACTGTCATCAGCCAGCCAGTCAGAAAATAGGCATTTTACACTTTCCATGGTGTGCTGTTAACTTTTTATTTAGTGACGCTACTCAAAGAACTTCCGAAGAACGAAAAAAAAAAAAACCCAAACCATAATCTTAAGCAAGATGCTCAGATGCTTAATTCTCTGTATGAAGTAGAACATGTTCTGTATGTGTGTGTGTGTGTGTCCATGCAGTTGGAGTGTGGGTGGCTGGTGCTAAAATGTGCTCTAAAAGAGAGAGCACTGCTAAAAGTTGGAGGTTGTAACACATTAAAATCTGGTGCATTTATTTCTTACTTTGTGTTTTATAAGTGGAAATCTTCTTTGCTAATTAAAATGTTTAACGAGTGATACCAATATTAATGAAAATAAATATGTGGTAATGAGGGATCCACTCACTTTGGTGTCAGTCTGGAGTTTATTTTGCTCTATCTCACTCTCTTTAAATGAGTATACTCTTTCATTTATTTATTTATGTATTTATTTATTTACGTTTTTTCTATTTTATACTCTTATATTTATCTTTCTTTACTGTTTTTTATTATTATTTTTGTTTTATCTATTCCTGACATTTTCTTCTGACTTACTACTGAGTCAGAAGTCTACAAATGTCCATATTTGTCATGCCAATAAAGCACCTTTGAATCCTGTGAGAGAGAGAGAGAGAGAGAGAGAGAGAGAGAGAGAGAGAGAGAATTTTTTGAATTTACAAAAAACTTTTATTTACAGTTATTTGGTATTCGTTTTTACAATGATGTAAGGAACATCATTTGAAAATCATTAATAAATAGAATAAAATAAATAGATAAATAAATAAATAACTGTAGTAAATA
>QMIH01000987.1:0-24870 GCA_003987875.1 Clarias batrachus
GGCGTTGCCTAGCAACCGTGTGTATAAATGGCCGCGCTTTTGCCTGTTCAGAACTCCGCGTGGTAACAACTTGCGGATCTGCCTGTTCTGAACAGTTTAAGCACGGCTCTGCCTCTCGCGCGACCCGCGTCGTTACAATATGGAATGCTGTAATAATGTAAAAATAACACCAACACTGAGTTTTTATTTTACGACATAAAGGTCAGCTGTTCTGGAATAGTTCTTTAAAGAACAGTATTGTGCATTTGAAAAACCCATCAAGCACAATGATGAAACTGAATCTCATTAAGACCTTCCCAGGAAAGCAAGACCAAAACATCCCTCTGCTACAGAGGAGAAGTTCATTCAGAGTTAGCAGCCTAAAAATCAACAATTTACATCACCTCTGGTTAAATCAGTGATGAAGGCTTTACAGAGCATAAGTAGCAGACACATCTCACATCAACTGGTCAAAGGAGACAATTGCATGTTTTGGATGCCTTCAGCATTGTTTTACAATGAAGAAATAAATAAAATTCAATGTAAAAGAGACAAAGTAATGCAAAGACAATGTAATTACAAGGTGTGTCCAAACTAGTGACTGCTATTATTTAAGTGTATATATAAAAAAATACATTACCGCATAAAGGGAGGACAGAAAGTACGAGGACAGAGATGCTGAAGAACATGTCTACTTGTCTGCTTTAGAAACAAACCACATGATTCCTCTTATATTTTAACAAATATTCTATCATAGCCCCTCCTCTGTAGAAGCTTTGAAACCTCAATCCCCCTCACTGGTCACACAGTGCATGCAAAGTTCACACACATAGGGATCTTTTTAGTTGTTCAAGGTGGCAGAAATGACTCAAACTGAAACTAGAGGTGAATGGAAACAACTGTTGAGGACTTTCATTGTTCAAGGAAAAAAACAGCTATACTGCATATGTTGAACTTTAGCTTGAAGGCTATTTTTTTAATGCAAAAAAGGAAAGAAAAATCCAACTCTTAATTGAAGTATAATAATAATAATAATAATATTTTTTTTATTTATAATGCACTTTATATTTGAAGCAAATCTCAAAGTGCTACAAATTATTTCAACCCAAAAGCTCTGATAAAAAGTTTTAAGACCAGATTTAAAATTAACATCAACAGTCTGTGGTTTCCTCAGATACTCTGGAAGAGCAGTCCATAGTCTAGGTGAGGAGTGCATTGCAGAAGTTCAGCCTGGAGAAGATAAATGCATTTTTTATCCACATAACCTTTCCACATCTGCAAATGTGAGTGCTGGATGCAGTTTTAGCACTGATCAAAGATGCTTGATATGATCCTCATACATCAAATGAGAGACCATTAACTCATTTTTATCTTCTACTAACTGATTGGTCAACTGGCTTTCACTGCATGCAGTAGGGGTTTGTTTATTTCTTTTTGCACACCCACTAAACTGTTCCAGGAACTGATCAGGAGCACTGAAGCATTTGGTCCTTAGCTCCCAAATACAGGGCATGCCTTGGCGGTCACACTCCTGTGGTGAGATGCCTGCTGGGACTGATGGGCTCTTTCTCGAGGTTAATAAAAGATGTTGACAACGGGATATCCTCACCAGAAAAGGTGATACTAATTATGTTAGATGTCCTAACCTGGTGTGGGGTGCCTACTAAAATAGCTCACTCTTAGAGCTGTTCAGCTGCGAGAAAGTTTGCTTCATCCATGATTTTATCTCCTCCAAACAGATGGTGAAAGTTGATGATGGCTGAGAAGATGAATAGGTTAATTTTATCCTGAGGTAAAGCTGAGTATCATCAGCTTAGCAATGAAATACAATTTTGTGCCGGCTGATGACACGGCCCAGAGGAAGCATATACATGTAGCTCTTGTTATTTATGTACTAGATTGGTGACCAACTTTCACATGAGCTCTTGATTTGATGGCTTGTGAGAGAGTCTGCTGCACAAAGCTAAAGCAATATAATTTAATTTCCAGTTTCTAACCCAGGAGACTTTGGGCACAAGGCCCTGGTTAGGGTGCCAATTCATCGCAGGGTACACACATACACACACACACTCATTCACACACTATGGGCAATTTGGGAACAAAATTAGCCTAATCTGCATGTCTTTGGACTGTTGGAGGAAACCGGAGTGCCCTGAGGAACCTATAAATTCCTCACACACGGAGGCGAGAATCGAATCTGGGCGGAAATCAAACCCAAACCCTGGCGGTGCGAGGCAACAGTGCAAAGCACTAAGCCACCCCAAGAAAACTCTAATTACATAAATTCTACTTAATATTTGAGTACATTTGAAGCAAACTACTCTTGCACTTTTACTCAAGTGGGAATGTAAATAGAGGGTATATATGGTATCTGGTATTTCTACTTTCATCCATCTACAGGATTTGTGTACTTGTTCACCACTGGTGGTTTCCACAGAAACTAACTTTAACACTATTATTATACTGAAAATGGAATCTTGAAGGAGAACCTGACAAAGTACTAAGTACAGATATATTGAAGCATTAAACATGAACCCATGACTAGACAGAAGGACTGAATTGAGAAGAGAGAGATACAAGAGAGCCGAATGATGTATGGAACAAAACAACACATTTATACACAGCACCTATACCTCCATTCTCTAAAATCTCTTACTCTAATCGGTCACTTTTCCCCCACATGACTGACACACACACACAAACACACACACACACACACACACACACACACACACACAGGTATTGTCATCATATACATGTAAATGGAAACTAACACATTCATTAGACCATGTTTCCTTATTTGAGTCAGCTAACACTGATGATACAAATTTGCATTAAAGTTCACTCTGTGATAGGTACTGTAATGATGATACCAGTAATGTTTTTATATTGACACTGTGCATTGAGTTAGGAGATCAGGGGTCTCCTCAAGGGTTTCTCTATCTTTTTGTGTGATTGTTGCCCTAGACCAGGTCTGTGTACTCAACACATAAAAAAGTTTTAATGAGGTTTCAATAGCCAGCAATAATACTGACCAAACCCCTCAGATCCAAATAACGATTATTTGTGTTATGACAACAGCTGAACATTTTTGTTACCTTATAGAGCCATTTCTAAAATTTTTTTTTTTTTTTTAAATAAACTGATTCCGCAGGGTCCATATGGAATGTTAAGGGTATTTTAAAGATCAGTGAATTATTCATTTTGCTTATTCTTAATAACGATGTTAAACCAGTGAAGATGCAGTCGCTTTAATTTCAGGTTACAATGAAGAGCTATTTGCAGAAACCAAGTCCAAACTGCATGCTATATCTTTTCTCCATTTTTTTTTTTTTTGTTGAGCTGACACATTTTCTGTCTGTGAATATGTGTTCTCAAATATGACACAGGCTGGCAGCATTCCCCCCCCCCCCCGTTCCTGACTATCAATCCCACCACCTCCATCTTTCCATCAGACTCGAATTTGAATAATTTAGTTAATTTAGTTAACCCGGTCCAACCTGCCTGCTGTATCTTTTCCCCATTTTTTGAGCTGACACATTTTCTTTTTGTAAATGAGTGTTCTCAAACATGACACAGGCTTGCGCACCCTACCATCACTATGTCTTTTTAAAATGATTTTATTTAACTTTAAGATTTCAGTAAAGGAAGTATTCTTATTTACTTTACAATATAAATGTCCATGTGAGAGGTATACAATAGAAGAAAAGACAAATGCAATGTGTATTTTATTGGATTATTGTTACTTCCATTTTGTTCACTCTTTATTGTATAACTCTTTTAATCCATGGAATAAAGTAGGAGATCTTCATATATACCTCTGGATACTGACGGTCTAAGCAGTTGTTTGGGGTATATGCAGCTAATCCTTGTGGTTTCGTTCCACAGATAAGAGGACTTCCTGAATCACCCTGTAGAGAGAACAAGAGAATTAACATAAACACTAAGATTCTATAAAAAAATGAAAGTTTGATTTTAAAAGATTTGAAATGCTACATCACAGTACCTGGCAAAAAGCTTTCCTCGCATCAGGGGCAGTGCAGATCATGTTATCTGTGTCAAAGTGATGCTGCCAAAGTCTCTTGCACTCAGTGTTATTTTGTATCCTCAGCGTGATTTCTCGTAGGACACTTGATGCAGTGCTGTTCTGGTGTGTTCTGCCCCAGCCAGCGATTGAACATTTCTCCTTGTCTGGAATGTTTTCATTTTGTGCAGGAAGATCAATAGGCTTTACAGCTTCACTCTCCTTGGCTTTGGACTTCAGCTGTAACAGATTTGTTAGGTAGTGTTTGAGATCAGAGCTGGTTTGCCCTAAATGACCGGAAACAAATGTTGTGAAAGTAGAAAAAAAGTACCTTCAGAAGCATGATGTCATTTAAACGTTCATTCTTCTTGTAACAGGGATGCTTGGTGTAATTCTGTACCGGGATTCTCTGCTGCTGTGGTTCATTGTTACTGATGTTGTGAGCTCCCAGGAGCACTTCCAGCTTGCCCTCTCTAGGGTGTTTAATTTCGCTAGTGACACGCATAGCATACATCAGATTTTATTATATTTATTTACTGTATAATGTGACTACAAACTCAAAATCAGGATCATTTATTAGCATAGTCTTTAAAATTGTAAAAACAAAACTATAACATACTCTACACAGTGGGCTGCAGTCAGCACGTAATTGTTTTTGATGAGCATACCACCACACACATGGAAATTTTTAATCTGAACAGACACCATGTAGGGTCGGGAGTGTGGTTTTGTTTGATTTCCTCCAATAATACCACTTCCCATTCCCCCTGAGAAATACAATATTGTTATTTAGCTATAATTTTAATATAGGAGCACATACTCTTGTGAACACAATAATATATCAATCACAATTTTTTTAAAAGTTATTTTTTAAATTGTATACATTACCACACAAAGGAAGGACAGAAAGCACAAGTAGAGAGATGCTGAAAAACATGTCTGTAGTACACCACACGAACAAAACTGTGCAACATGATTTTTCTGTTTTGTTTTATTTGAACACACTTCCAATCAGAACCCCTCCCCTTTAGGGACTTTAAAATCTCCTACACTTTTCTTCTAACATGGTGTACAGTTGCCGCTCACACAGCCAGAACATTAGGAGTGCTTCTGGTGGAAGAAATAACTAAGAAATAACTAAGTTCTGAAGATATTCTTTGTTAGGCAGCCAGTCAAAGATAATAGTGAAATTTAGCTGTAGCTTTCCCAACATTGGAACAACGCAGGGTGTGTTTCCTCAAGTGTTTAACTACTTTGTAACCTCGCTTTTAAGAAAACATAACCTCATTATAAGCACTTCTTTATTTGGTGCTTTCACATTTATCTATGACTGATTAATCATTCATGGAAATATATAGGGGAAGATGGTTGACTGCTCATGTGGTGAAGACGCAGAGAATGCAAGGAATCTTGTTTTAAAAGTGAAGACATGTTTGAAATAATTAAATCTTTTACAAACTGTGGTGTGGTTTGTTTTAATACTGCTATTCCTTTAAATATGAACCCATCTCTATCTTAGTGATGACATGCTGATTTAAGATGAAGGCTTGAGAACCTGGCCCTCTGTGATTTGGTGCAGGAGGGGTTGATAAGAGGAAACAGAAGAAAATTCCCCCCATAACACTACATGGTAGTTATTGACAGCTCTCCAAATTTATTTCATTTTTATTTATTTTTGAAAAAAAAAAAAAAAAACTTATGTAAAAGAGAAACCTATCTTTAAGAAGATATCACCAAAATCACCATGCAAAGAAAGCATATTAGGAAGCAAATCAACTTCAAAGCAATATCAAGGTTATTTCATTCTGATGTCTCAGATTATATAGAGTCAAGTCAAGTCAAGTAGGCTTTTATTGTCATTCCAACCATATACAGTTCAGTACACAGTGACAACGTTTAGGTTCAAGGTGCTACATACATGCAGCAACATAAATTAACACAGCTTTACCAGAACCAGCTAGCTCACTAAGAGATCTAATTAGCTGACTAGCTCAGATTTGACAGCTTTACATTTTTTATTTTTAAGTTAACCAAAAACTATTTCTATACAAAAAAAAAAAAGTACTCCAGCAGAAACTCGATTTAGATGAGAGTGTATTGTGTTGTGTTGTCTGGTAATCAGGCTCTGTTACCTGTATAGTTTGCAGTTACACATGCAGTATTTTCATTTTAACAGCTTCACAAATTTGATTAATACATATCTGTGTTGGTTTTGGAATCCAAAAAGCTATTTTTATATATAATTAAAAGTGGAACCATCCACAGTCACTACATGTTTCCCAAGCAGACCATATGGGGTCTCCATGTGATGAGATCTCCAACTTGAAACAGTGCACCAGGATACTGTATGTCAGACAGGTCAGAGGGGGTCTGGATCACTGGGAGCTCAGGAATGCCATGTGTAGCTCGACAGAGAGAGACAGAGAGAAGAGAAGAGAAGAGAAGAGAGGAGAAGAGATAACAGTTAGGTGACAGTGACATAATATATAAGGTGAATGAATGTTTAGTGCAGAGTGCAAGCAGGGACTCCAGCAGGACTACCTATGACAGCATAACTAAACTGGAGAGCCAGAAGGAAACACAGACATGAGAGCTTCCTGGGATGTAAAGCAACCAGTCACTCCACTGTCAACAAACCTGAATGATCAATGAGAGTGGGGAAGACAGCATCCAAAATTACCAATTCAAAATATACTGTACTCTACATCCACAAGTCCCCCCAGATCTTTTCACAAAAATGATATATAAATAGTTTTTCAGCCTAGACTTAACTGTCTGAGTCTCAAACATTAATTGGATAGCTATTCCATAACCTCGGGGCTTTTTACTGCCATTTACTGCAGTTTTCATAATATGAGGTACTGACAAGCAGCCTGCATCCTTTGATCAAAAGATGGTTTGATAGTAAGACACAGCAGTTAGCAGTTCACTCAGGTACTGCGGTGCGAGACAGCTCTCGAGATCTTTTAGTGCTTTATCAATGCACAATTTAACTGGGAGCCAATGCAGTGTGGATACCATTGGGGCAAAATGCTCATAGTTTCTGGTTCTAGTGAGGACTCTTGCTGCTGCATTCTGAACAAACTGTAGCTTGTGATGCTCCTAGTTAGACATCCAGACGGTAAGGTGTTACAGTAGTCCAAACTAGAGATGACAAGAGCATGTCATGAATTGGGGTGCGAGGCATAAATGCAGAGGTCCAGGTGTTAAAGGAACGATGTATTTATTAAACAAAAAACAGGGAAATCAAACTAAACAAATATACTTTAAGTGAAAACGAAACTAAAACACGTACAAAGGTAACGGGAGACATGAACTAAACTTACAGACATTTACGGGGTTAAATCAACAGATGCAAGACAAGAAACTCAAAGAAACCAAACTATTTATAATAACACTAATGACCAACTCGGTTCAGGTGAGCGCCCATGTCACCTGACTGAGTTGCAACATGGGAAATGAAGTTAAAACGAAACGAAAAACACAAAGTCTCAGGGCGCTTTGGCGCCCTCTAGGGGTTATCCCTGACAGAGCATTAGCTATTTTTTCTGCATCATGTAGTGACAATATATTTCTTATCTTGGCAATATTTCTGAGGTAAAAGGATGCTATCCTGGTAATATCATTTACATGAGCTTCAACCCTGAACCCTGTCGAACACCAAACATCATTTTAGAATATGCAGAATAGTCATTATTTAAATCTACAAACTGATAATGATCAGTCAAATAAGAACTGAGCTGAGAGAAGGCTGTTTTCTTAATTTATACTATATTTTCTAACATGCGAGGGGAAAATATTATGATCAATGATTATGATTGCAGTCAAAAGCTGCACTAAGGTCAAGTAACACAAAGCTGCACTAAGGTCAAGTAACACAAAGCTGCACTAAGGTCAAGTAACACACCACCCCACTTCTCACTAGCTTCCTGTAACTCCTCGCACCAAATTCGAAACCATGATGCTTGCCTACAAAACTAAAAACGGCCCAGAACCCTCTTACCTCTAAACAACAATCACACCCCGCACCGCACCACGTTCCCTCAGATCTGCCTGCACTACTTAACTGTTCCTCACCATATCTCAGCAAATGAGGAAGACATGCATCAGAGCTGTTTTCTGTTCTGGCCTAGGTGGTAAAACAAACTTCTTCTAGATGGCTGTATAGCTGAGTCACTGGTAACCTTTAAGCGACTTTTCTTAGATATTTGGATATGGATATATGTGGAACAAAATGTTAACTTTATATACACTTTTACAACCTATTTTATATATAAACTTTTACAACCTATTTACCACGACTGGTCAACCTTTCCTTTACACAACACAACAAACTTTGAATTCACTTTACACACACACACACACACACACATACAGTACACACACAATATATCTTTTTGGGATCTAGTAATATATGGCAAAGTTTACTAAGTCATAGCATATAAGTCAGTTACTGAAAAAGCTGATGTAGGAGAGAGGAGGTGATGCGGATATTGTGCTACAAATTTGCATCAGTAGTGACTCACAGGAGTGATGCAAAACATGATGCGACACTTTTACTAATGCAAAGTGCATCAGATCAAAAGCAGCTCAACGGCATCCACCAGTGCTGTAGGTCATGACTTTCCCCTAAAAGCCCAAACATTGCGGGCTTTAGACTTAAGACAAACAAGACAATACACTATGTTTCCAGCAAGGGTTCTGAGTTATTATTATTATTTTTAATAAATCTTAAAGCTGTGTAGATAATTCTGTGTTGATTCACAAGATTATACATGTATTGATAAGTTGGTCTGATGTGTCATTCTCTCTTGTTTCCGCAGAGACCTGAGCTCAGCCTGTAATCATGCCTGCAGTGGTTCACTCTGAATTAAATCAAGTTTAATTAACATTATTATTTTTTTTAAATAAATATTTTGATTTCTGAGGTTTAAACTGTATAATATAGTGTGAGGCAGTGAACATATTTATCACATTTTTCAAATAGTGGAAGTTTTTGGTGGGTACTTAAGACATTCTGAAGAAGGCTGTAGCTGGCATTCACAAAACAGTAAGATGCACTATAATGTCTAAGAAAGTAAACACAAGTTAGTTGGTTCTGGTGACAAATCTTTTCAGGTTCACCTGAATATACTTAAACAAAATTTTCAGTGCATTAATAATAAAGTAAAGGAGAAGCGTGAATATACTATAAAAGCAAAACTATTATATAGTGTAAGAATATTCCAACACTGATTCACACACGGGCGGCACGGTGGTTTTGTGGTTAGCGCTGTCGTCTTGCACCTCCAGGGTCTGGGTTAGATTCCGAGCCAGACTCGATTCTGTGTGTGTGTGAGCTCTGTGTCTTTAGCTTTGGATCAGTCATTGTGCTCAGATGGTCTGTCACGCTGTACTGTCTGTTTAGGGCCAGACAACATTACAGTTTAGTTTGTCTGTACAAACTCAGTGAGCCCCGTCAGGCTGTAGAGACGGGCAACACAGATAGTCCTGGCTGTCCTGAGAGAAGAGACTGTGCCAGCGGTGTACACTCAACAAAACAGAGACAGAGCTGCACTTCCTCGCTGAATGGCCGAAATATCACCACATTCACACTGAATTTTTCGCCAAATTCAATAAAATCATCCTGTCTCCCCGACCCCGACAATCTTCCCCACCTACTGGGGGAGCACAGGGAGAATTGCACACTAGCTGCACACCACACCATATCACACACACACGCACACACACACACAGACACACTGATCGCTGTTATTATTACTATGTACATACATGTATATACATTTTTTTAGGTTCACGAGAGTCACTTTAAGGCTCCCACATTAAGTCTACTACTACCACTCAGTCGGGAAAGTCGAAGACTATCACGTGTTTGGTCTGAACCACGTGAGTCCAGCCGACTGCATCTTTTCGAACTGCTCACTCATGCACCGTTGAGGGCGACATAACACACTTTGAGGACAGCGCTATCTACTCTTTCTGCTTATATGGGCTCACAGATGCCCCTGATTGCCTGTAGAGCCTTGATTAATGTGGGAGCACTAAGCACCTCTCATCCCTCCCCTCTGAGAGAGCTCGGCCAACCAGCTCTCTAGACCTCCGGCTGTGAGAGGTTACAGCATCACCTGGGAATCGAACCCAAATGATAGGGCGAGCACATATATATACAGCCGTGCACGTGTGATGGGCGTGCGCCCAAATCTATTATCGCCTCTCGCTCACTTCATAGGCTCCCTGAGTAGGTGGCATCTACTCAGGTGATGATTAACGTTAATAGGATCTGGGGCTTGCTCCGCAGTATAAAAGCAAGGCGCGGAGTTTAGTCTAGAGAGAGCTGAGAGGGGCCAGTCCGGCCATCGATAGCGGAAAAAGAACCGTTCAGGGAGCGTGCAGGAGTGCTGCCTCCGCGTGATCCGTTTTGTCACTCCGCCCACCGCCACCTTTTGCCCGCTGCGCACCCGCATGCCAGTTGGGCACTGCCTCGGACCTGCACGTGCACCTTTCCACTTCATTCTATACTGTTTTTTTACTCTCTACTTCTGTTATTTTCTTGTGCTTTATCTCTAAGCTTTGGCAAAACTAATGTAAATATTTGTCATGCCAATAAAGCTCCTTTGAATCTTAAATCTTAATACAAGAGAGCAGAATAAGGTGTGGAACATGACACATTTATACATTTTTTTCCACACCAACACCTCCATTCTCTAAAACCTTTTGCCCTAATCGGTCACTTTTCCTCCATATGACACACACATAAGAGGTATTGTCATAAACCATGCACATGTAACTGGAATCTTACATATTCATTAGACCACATTTACTAATTGGCAACAGATACAACACCACTGATGGGGTGTGAAGAAGCATTGGAGGAAGCATGCTCCAAATTTGCAACAAAAATCCATTCTGTCATACGAAACATGATACCAGTAATATTTTTACATTGACACAGTGCATTAAGTTAGTCTATCAGGAGTCTTGCATGTACCTGCCCTGGACCGGGTCTGAGGTTTCAATAATCAGCAATAATACTCACCACACATACACTTAAAAAAGGGTTTCTCAAAGTTCTTTGGATAGTTTTTAGCTAAAAGTATTGAACTCAAATCCTTCTTTAATAGGAAAAGAAAATTTCCCCCCTTTTTTCTCTCTTTGGGACAAAGCATAGTAAGTTTGAGGCTAATTGATTTAGCTTGATCAGTAGCATCTAAGTTAACCAAAATTGGTGTCACTGATCAGCCTAAACATTAACACAATAACAGAATCATGGGGACGCAAGGCTTACCCATGTCTATAGTGATCAAAGACCACGCCATTTGGTCTGATTCCAGAGAAATGCCAATGCAGCACAAATTGCTAAAAAAGTCAGTGTTGACCTTGATAGAAGGGCAACAGAACACCCAGTGCACCACAGCTCACCAAGCATGGGGTCTAGCAATCAATGGGACCAAGGGCACTGACCTGGCCCCCAAACCCCTCAGATCCCAATCTGACCAAGCACCAGAGATGTACCTTGTTATGTAATGTTATGTAATGGTATATAAGACCAAATTAAGGCTCTTTGTCTTATAACAATAGCTGAACATTTTTGTTACCTTATAGAGCCATTTCTAAAATGTTTTTGGAACATGGAATGAACTTGAACTTCCAGACTTGAATTTTTAAAATGAATTTAAAATTTCAGTAAAGGAAGTATTCTTATTCACTTGTTATTCAACAAAATGTCCATGTGAGAAGTATACAATAGAAAAAAAGACACATATCATACAAATGCAATGTGTATTTTATTGGATTATTGTTACTTCCACTGTGTTTACTCTCTAACGTATAACTTGTTTAATCCATGGAATAAAGTAGGAGATCTACATATGTACCTCTGGATACTGACGGTTTAAGCAGTTTTCAGGATGGGTACTGTATATGTAGCTAATCCTTGTGGTTTATTGCCACAGATAAAAGGACTCCCTGAATCTCCCTGGAGAAAGAACTAGAGAATAAACATAAACTAATTATTTAACACCAAGATTCTCTAAAATTTTAAGTTTGATTTTAAAAGATTTTATACCATAATGCTGTTTAATATCAAAATTTAAAGATGTTAATTTTCTCTAATAGAACAGCTCTGACAGTAATCGTAACTTCACCAAAAAACAAAACAAAAAAAATAAACAAAACATTTTTTTCTTTTAAAATATGTTTTGCTATTTAATAATAACCATATCAAACCATATCAAACCATATCATATCATATCATATCATATCATATCATATCATATCATATCATATCATATCATATCATATCATATCATATCATATCATCATGCTGCCAAAGTCTCTTGCACTCAGTGTTATTTTGTATCTTCAGCGTGACTTCTCATAATACACTTGATTCAGTGCTGTTCTGGTGTGTTCTGCATCAGCCAGCAATTGAACATTTCTCCTGTTCTGGAATGTTTTCATTTTGTGCAGGAAGATCAATAGGCAAGGCATTACAGCTTTGTTCTCCTTGTCTTTGGACTTCAGCTGCAACAGATTCGTTAGGTAGTGTTTGAGATCAGAGCTGGTTTGCACTAAATGACCAGAAACAAATGTTATAAAAGTAAAAAAAAGGATTCTTTGCTGCTGCGGTTCATTTCGACTGATGTTGTGAGCTCCCAGGAGCACTTCCAGCTTTTCCTCTCTAGGGTGCTTAAATTTGCTAGTGACACGCATAACATACATCAGATTATATTATACTGTACTTATTTACTATACATTGTAACTATAAAATGTAAATGTTAGCATAGTCTTTAAAATTGTAAAAACAACTACAGTATAACATACTCTATACAGTGGGCTGTAGTCAGTTTCTAATGAGCATACCACCACACATGGGAATTTTGAATCTGATCAGACACCATGTAGGGTCGGGAGTGTGGTTTTGTTTGATTTCCTCCAATAATACCACTCTCCATTCCACCTGAGAAATACAATACTACTATTTAGCTATCATTTTAATATAAGAGCACATACAGTAGTCTTAAGATGACCATAATATATCTATCACAATTTTAAACCATAAAACAGCAAAAGTTAGTTGAGTTTACATTACGACACAGCAGAAGAGGAGAAAGTACAAGGAGAGAGATGCTGAAGAACATGTTTGTAGAAGACCACACAAACAAAACTGTGCAACATGATTTTTCTTTTCTGTTACATTTGAACACACTTTCGATCAGAACGCCTTCCGTTTAGGGACTTTAAAATCTCTTACACCTTTCTTCTAACCAGAGATTGGTAGAGTAGCCAAAAATTGTACTCCAAGTAAGAGTGGCTGTAGAAGTAGAAGTAAAAAGTAGCATCCAAAATATTACTTAAGTAAGAGTAAAAAAGTATTTGGTAAAAAGACTACTCAAGTACTGTGTAACTGCTTCATCGTAATAACTGTTTTTGTTTTGTTTTTTAGAGTTCATGTAAGCAGCCAGACAAAATGAGAAAATAATGTACATTTTTTACATTTCCAAATAATAAAAAAATGAAATAAATTAAATAAAGTAAATTAGTAAAAATAAATATCTTTACAAAATAGCTAATTAAGGAACAAGTAACACAAATGTCCTAATCTCACTTTACTCTCAATATAAAGCTTATGAAACAACTACCTACGGTAGATAATATATGTATGTTTGAATAGTGTAAACTATTTCAAGTGTAAGATACACTGTATATTCAGTTGCTCTTATAATGGCTCAATAGGTAGAATATAACATGAGAACATGTGTACTAGAGGTCTCACTTTACCATAAACTGTGTCCAGTAGAACAAATGCAAGAAACATTTTAGCCTTTAGCTTCTAATTTTTTTTAGGCTCTAGCTTATTTGGTAATTCATGTTTATGTTAACATTGCAACATTAAATAAAACAGCTAAACTAACCGCGGCATGTTTCCTCAGGCTAGAAGTTTTGGCAGACAGAGAAGACACCGCATTATGAAGCTGTTCTTTTGCACTTTGTGTAAGAGAAACATGCTTTGTATACATGAGGGCTGTTTACCCACTTCTGTTGTAGCATTGGAGACAGAGGCCTTTTTTCATTCCCACTTTCATTCCCAGTCTACCATGGCTGACGATTTTTTCCCCACGATGCAGCCAGTTTGTGTGTGGTCATGTGACTACAAGTGGTTATTGTTAACCACTGATTGGTCAAATGGAGTCACATGATTATTGTTGCTATGGCTGATTGGTGAAACATAGTCATGTGGTAGATCCACCAGCTGCATTTTTCTGATGAAATAAAGAATATTTAATGTGTAGAATAATTGATTAGAAAATTACCGGGTCGTGTGTAGCCGAATATAGCGGGGTAAGAGTAACTTCTTCTTTGAAAATCTACTCAAGTAAAAGTAAAAAGTATGGTGCAGTAAAACTACTTATAGAAGTAAAAAAGAAAAAAAAAACAATGTAAGTAAAAAAAAGTAAGAAAGTAAATGGAACTTGTTGCTACCCACCTCTGTTTCTAAGATGGTGCACAGTTGATGCAAAGTTGCCACTCAAACACAGGGAGCAGGAGTGCTGTCATTATAAGATGTTATTAGGAGTATGTCTGGTGGTACAAATAGCATACAGATGTGAAGATATTCTTTGTTAGGCAACCAGTCAAAGATAATAGTTAAATTTATCTTTGGCCATTCCCAACAACTTTGTAACCTCACTCTACTAAAAATGTTCCAAAAAAATGTGTTTTTCATAAAATGTTTAATGAGCAGCATAATACACAACCTGACTTTAAGAACGTCTTTATTTGGAGCTCATTCATCTATGTATTTATTTACAGTACTTGACTGATTAATTATTAAAGGAAATACAAAAGTTTGGACACACCTTCTCATTCAAAGAGTTTTCTTTATTGTGTTCTTTATTGAGTTCTTTAGCCCAAACGCGTCTCTTCTGCTTGTTGCCTGTCCTTAGCAGTGGTTTCCTAGCAGATATTCTACCATGAAGGCCTGATTCACTCAGTCTCCTCTTAACAGTTGTTCTAGATACTGTATGTGTCTGCTGCTAGAACTCTGTGTGGCATTGACCTGCTCTCTGATCTGAGCTGCTGTTAACCTGCGATTTCTGAAGCTGGTGACTCGGATGAACTTCTCCTCCGCAGCAGAGGTGACTCTTGGTCTTCCTTTCCTGGGGCGGTCCACATGTGAGCCAGTTTCTTTGTAGCGCTTGATGGTTTTTGTGACTGCACTTGGGGACACTTTCAAAGTTTTCCCAATTTTTCGCGCTGACTGACCTTCATTTCTTAAAGTAATGATGACCGCTCGCTTTTTCTTCAATTAGCTGCTTTTTTTGCCATAATGCAAATTCAACCTCTTTGAATGAGAAGTTGTGTCCAAACTTTTGGTCTGTACTGTATGTCGGGGAAGATGAGTGATGGTGCTCATTTGGTAAGGTGCAGAGAATGCAAAGAATCTTGTATCAAAAGTGAAGACACCTTCAAAATAATTTAATCTTTTTAAAAAATGTGTGGTTTGTTTTAATGCTGCTGTTCCATTAAATACAGTATAAGCCCATCTCTATCTTAGTGATGACATGCTGATTTAAGATGAAGGCTTGAGACCTTGGCTCTCTGTGATTTGAAATTTTGCCTTTAACCCAACATGGAAGTTATTGATAGCTCTCCAATTGTATTTTATTATGATGTATGTCTGCCAAAAATAAGAAGATCTTTAGGAAGATGTCACCAAAATCACCATGCAAAGAAAGCATATGAGGAAGCAAAATAACTCCAAAGCAATATCAATTCATAGTTAATGGATTTTGATAATGAGCTAGAGTCTCAGATTATATAGAAGTATTCCTATAGTGACAGATGAGAGAGTATGATATATTTTGCCGTTTGATACCCAGGCTCTGTTACCTGTACAGCCTGTACAGACGCCCTGAGAACTAAAGCAGCCACTCACCTCACGTTCACAAATTTGAATGATCAATGATAGTTGGCAAGACAGCATCCAAACATACCAGGTCATCATAATACCCTATGTTCATGAGTCCCCCAGATCTGCTCCTTTACCTAAGACAAAACCTTTCATTAAAAAATGGCTGGCAAAATAAATAGTTGTTCAGCATAGACTTAAGAGTCCTGAACATTAATTGGATGGTTATTCCATTACTTTGGGGCTTTGTATGAAAAAGCTCTGCAACACATTTATAATACATGATGCATTGTATGCTATTCCTATGTAGATATGAGCACAGCTGCTGTGTTACTACCTTGTCTAGGATCTTGGAGCTGAAAGCGCTTTTACATAGTCAAACTCATTATTACTGTACGCATGTTCTACACAAGTGCCATTGGACATGGCAATGTTTCTGAAGGAACACCACCAAAATACCCATCAAAGATGTCTTCTTTTGAAGAGAAAATTGTCAAATTTTGTAGTGAAAAATGCAGCCGAGTTCCCTCATCATTTTCTTACGACATTAGTTAGGCAAGAGGGCCTACAAATTAACAGATGTTCATACAAATGTTCCCTTTGTTCATACTTTTGAACTTTCAAACATTGAACTCACTTTACACACACACACACACACGCACACGCACACGTACACACACACACACACACCAGGTCTAGTAATAGTATGACCAAGTTTACTAATTTAAATCTGTTACTTACATCACTAAGACATGACTTTACCCTAAAAGCCCAAACATTGTGGTCTCTAAACTTAAGCCAAACAAGATAATACACGGTTCTTCCGGCAATAGCTCTGAGTTATTATTATTTTAAATTAATCTTACAGCTGGACAGATAGTTTTGTGCTGATTCACAAAAATATATGATAAGTTTGGCTGATGCATCAATCTCACCTGCTTCTGACCCGAGTTCAGCCTGTAATCACACATGCAGTGGTTTTGACTGAAGAGAATCATAGCCTCAGTTTGTGAATGGCTATTCCTTTATTTTGAAGCTATTATAACTATGTGAAAAAACTCATAACTCATACATATGTTTTTCCGTTTCAATTTCTATAACCCGCAACATTTTGTGTCTGTGTGAGTTGCAGCTTTTTTTCCCCCCTCCTCTGCATCAGAGTTGAAACAGCAAAGTTTAATTAACCTTATTTTTGTAAGGGTAAGCCTTACTGGATAGTATTTATTGTGGACAATAGAATGGAAGACACATATTTGTGTATGCAAATTCAAAGTGTATTTTATTAGACATTCTATTGTACTTCCAGTTACTTCCATTGTATTCGCTTGCTAGTGTATAACTTGTTTAATCCATGGAAGAAAGTAGGCGATCTTCATATATACCTCTGGATACTGGAGGTCTAAGCAGTTGTCAGGATGGTTATATGCCACTAATCCTTGTAGTTTTTCTCCACAGATAAGAGGACTCCCTGAATCACCCTGCAGAGAGAACGAAAGAATAAACATCCAAAAATAATTTTAACATTATGATTCTCAAAAAATTTAAGTTTGATCTTTAAAAAAAATTGAAGACTTTTTACATCACATTGCTTTTTAAGGAAATTTAAAGATGTAAAATATTTTTCTAATAACACAGCTCTGTTAGTGCGAGTTGCATTGAAGAAAAATCACAGGTTTATTTAAACATATGAGTTGCTATTTGATAATAATACGGTGATAATAATAATAATAATAATAATAATAATAATAATAATGCTGATAATAATAATAAATGAATTGTCTGCAAATATATGTGATATATGAGGAATAAAACTTTGCTTTTCTGGGAAAATAATAAACTTTAAGATTGTAATGAAACCACATCATAACACTCATTATCACATCATCCTTTTTCTTTAGCAGCACATCCCATTGTGCTTTTATTTATTTAATTATTATCTTGAAACCGATTGTCTTTATCAAATGCTACATCACAGTACCTGGCAAAAAGCTTTCCTCCCATCAGGGGCAGTGCAGATCATGTTGTCTGTGTCAAAGTAATGCTGCCAAAGTCTCTTGCACTCTTTGTTATTTTGTATCTTCAGCGTGACTTCTCGTAGGACACTTGATGCAGCGCTGTTCTGGTGTGTTTTGCCCCAGCCAGCGATTGAACATTTCTCCTTTTCTGGAACATTTTCATTTTCATTTTTAGGAAGACCAATAGTTTTTACAGCTTTGTTCTCCCTGGCTTTGGACTTCAGCTGTAAGAGAGAAATGATGTAGTGTTTAAGTGAGAGCTGGTTTGCACTAAATGACCAGAAACAAATGTTGTAAAAGTAGAAAAAAGTACCTTCAGTAACATGATATCATTTAAACGTTCATTCTTCTTGTAACAAGGATGCTTGATGTATTTCTTTACTTGGATTCTCTGCTGCTGAGGTTCATTGTCACTAATGTTGTGAGCTCCCAGGAGCACTTCCAGCTTGTCCTTTCCAGGGTGTTCAGTGTTGCTAGTAACCCACACAACATACATCAGATTTTCCCATATGTATTAAATTAAATTAAATACGTAATTATTTAATGTGACTGCGCACTGAAAATGTTAGAAAAGTGTCTACATTTGTTCAAAAGCACAAAGAACATACTCTACACAGTGGGCTGCAGTCAGCACATAATCTTTTCTGATGAGCATACCACCACACTTATGGGACTTGTTAATCTGAACAGACACCACGTAGGGTCGGGAGTGTGGTTTCACTTCATTTCCTCCAATAATACGACCCTCCATGCTCCCTGAGGGGGGAAAAAAACAAACAAAAATCAAACAAACAAAAACAAAAAATATATAAATTACAGTATAAATGCTAAGAATGTGATTATATCAATCACAGTTGTAAACAACTTTAAAATGAAGTAACAATTAATTCATATATGTTTTAAATATCTAATACAGGATACATTACCACAGAACGGGAGGAGAGAAAGTACAAGAAGAGAGATGCTGAAGACCATGTCTGTAGTAAATCACACTCACAGAGCTCTGCAAGATGTTTCTTTTTTTTCCTCATTTAAATTTCAATAAACATCCAATCAGAGCCCTTGAAGGTGTTTAAAGTTACCACATTTCTGACCTCAGTTTTGATGCACAGTGCATGCACCAGTGTCACTCACACAGAGGGATCTTAAGAGAAGGTCATTCTGATGTCTCATATTACAAAGAAGAGCTATTTGTAGAAATAAACCCACAGTTACACATGCGGTACATTTTACAAAAAAATTGTTTGTGAATGAGTGTTCTCAAACATCACAGGCTTGTGGTTTTTATTTTTCCTGCCTATCAAACCCACAACCACTACATCTTTCCTTCACATTTGAATTTGTATAGTTTAGTTTCAAATTAATTTATTTCTAGAAAGTTCGAAAAAGATATATAAATATATTTCAAAGCTTCACAAACATGGTCAATACCCCAAAAATCTGGGCTGTTTTATTTTTAAATTCCTGGAAAAGAAAAGGATACAAAAGCTGGTTGTTATTTTTCTTCCTGATGTCTATGTGATGTAGGTAAACTCTCATTCTGTTCAGGTCCTGGTTTGCAGATGACAGATGGCAGACAGAAAGTCCTACAACTGAGTGATATGAAAACCCCACAGAATCTTGTGGTTTTAGTCCTGTATTATTATCAAACTCAGTTTTATTATAAGCATGTTGTACACAAGTGCAAGTGGGCAATGTTTCTCAAGCACCATTACCAAACTAGCCATTAAAGGTCATCTTGTGTTTGTTTTCATGTGAAAGTTAAATGATTCTGTAAAATAAAACTCAGCTGAGGTGTTTAAAATGTTGAACACATCTGTCATCTTTTTCGCAGTTAATCACATGGTCATTGTGTTAAATGTGTCAAACCACCATGGTAATATTTTTTCAAGTATCACGATTACTTACTTAAATCAGATATTTTCTTTGCATCTGACACATAATCAATGATTTAGTTTCATAAAAATGTTTATTCTTGTTTTTTGTAATTTCTGCCATTTAAATATCTGTATATATACTGTACATACTGTGCAAAGTTTTTTGAGTTAGCCGAATAATAATTTTTATAAAAAATCATACACGAGTTTCCTCATCACTTTGCAGGAAGTTGGTTAGGCATTAGAGATGATTGAGGTGTGGAACAAGATGTTACCTTTTATACATACTTTTACAACCTGTTTACCACAACTGGTCGCTCTTTCCTGCATAGAACACAGCAGACGTTAAACTTATTTTTAACTGTTAACATTTTAAATGTTAAACTCACATAAACTCACACACACACAAACGCACACGCGCACACACACACACACACACACACACACACACACACACACACACACACACACACACACACACACACACACACACAACCTAACAGGTCCTTTTGGGGTCTAGTCATAGTATGGCATCGGCTCAAAATAAGCTCAACGCCTACAACTGATTCATGTCATGACTTTCCCCTGAAAGTTTTTCCCTCTCTTGATGTGTATTAATGCACCCACCTGCAATACTCTGTAGGTTTGTGGACTCAACACATGAAGCACCTTTTACTGAGGTTTCAACAATGAGACACAAGACAGAACACAGACAAGCCTCTGTATGGCTTTATCCAGAGGCACAAGATATACAAACACTGGGGACTCTACTGTAGACTTAAGCCAAACAAGATGATTTTTACAACAAAAGATCCAAGTAATTTTTTTATTAATCTTAAAGCTGGGTAGATAATTCTGTGCTGATTCACATGATTATATTTGTATTGATACGTTGCTCTAAGATGCCATTCTCACCTGTTTCTGCAGAGACCTGAGCTCTGCCTGTAATCACCTATGCAGTGGCTTTCTCTGAGCAGAATCATAGTCTCAATCTGTAAATGATTAGCCTATAAACTAATTGTAATTATATGAATACCTCATAGCTCATGCTTAAATTTTAAGCTCTTGTGTTGCTAGCATAACATATCTCTCCACTCTATTAGAAAATGACAGAAATAATCATAGAATTTAATTTAATACTGAAGCAAAATTAACCAGGAATAAGACCACTACAGAAATCTCCACATTGATAACATAGTAGTGAGGATTTCATTAACTTTTTCAATAACAAAATTGTAAACATTAGGCAAAAAAAATCAGGCTTTAAAACTAAACAATTAAATTGATGTAGATGATAAACTGTGTCAGATCAGAACCAAGAATATTTAACTTCACTTGAAGAGAATTACCTAATTTCACTTATCTCTTCTGCAAAATCATCAACCTGTGTATTAGATCCTATACCAACTATTTTCTCAAGCAAATAGTACCAGCAATCATGGAAAATAATTCACTCATACCTACTATGTTCCAAAATCTTTAAAAATCTAGCATTAATCCACTAATTAAGAAACCTTGACCCAGTCAGATGTTCAACTACAGGCCGAAATCAAACCTCCTCTTTATCTCTAAGATCCTGGAAAAGATAGTAGGCCAGCAGATATGTTAATATCTACATTAGAATAGTATACACAAGCTGTATCTGTCAGGATTTAGGCCTCATCACAGCACAGAGTCAGCACTTGTTAAAGTAGTAAATTACCTCCTATTGGGCTCTGATCAGGGTTGCCTGTTGCTTGTGTTACTTGACCTCAGTGCTGCTTTTGACTCCATTGATCATAGTTTTCTACTTCATAGATTAGAAAATGTAGTGGGAATTAAGGGAATCACCCTCTTCTGGCTCAGATCCTATTTGACTGATTGTTATTGTTTCAAGTGAAGTTGGTGATCCACAGGGTTCGGTTTTAGACCCACTGCTTTTTCCACTTTACATGCTTCCACTGGGCAACTGTTATGCAGATGACCATTTAAGAAAAAACAGCTTAATAAAGTAGAGCAATAGATGTTAATTAACTTCCTTCTGCTTAATCCTGACAAGTTCTGGTACTAGAATCACATGCACCTAGAAGTAAGGTTTTTGTTCGCAAAGTAACTCTGGGTGGCCTTTTTGTTCCATCACATGCAACAGTAAAAGACCTTGGTGTCTCTAGGTCCTTAAGTTTCCCTGTGCGCCGATTAAAATCATGACGTCACACACTGCCTATTACTGAGAGGACGAACAAGAATTTTTATCTTTTTTCTCATTTAAAGTGATTTTATGAACTTTTTGAATTAAACAAATAACCTATGCGAAATAATCGAGTGTCTTTTCATTTTTTGTGCGTATTTGAAGATACTGTAATTCAGACGTTTTAAACTGCTGCAAAAGGCTAGTTTGCTGGGCAAGTACTCAACTGAGACTCTTTTTAATTCAAGTACTGTACATTAGTTGTGTGACGATAGATTTTATATTGATTTATTCTAAATATATTTAAGATTATACTTTGTAATTGATTATAGGATGTAACACAAGGGTAGAGTGCCTACTTGTGRTGGTTAGCAACTCCTTTTTTTTACCCATTCAAACATCCATTTCTATTAAACAATCTGAGTGTATGGTACATATCAAACACTCAGGTACAGCAATTACAGGACACCACACTTATAGTTATTCATGTGTAACTACATATCTGAATTACTTTCAGCCATCTCACATACATCGTACGTAAACAATCTGATCATTTTAATTCATACACATTGGTTTCACATTTGATATACATTTCCATAATTTTCTTTTGATTCTGTAAAGCTGCTTTGCAACAATGACCATGTTAAAAGGGCTACACAAATAAAACTGAATTGAAGTGGTTTTCCATTTCAACTTTGCATCATTTTGTGTCTATGTGACTGAGACATAGTCTGAGTTTATACAGACATTACAAAGCTTATGGCTTCCCAGTTCCTGACGCTATAGCCCAACTCTACCATATCTCTGCAGACTTAAGACCGCATACTTTAGTTTCCATTTTTTATAAGTTTTAGCCTTACTGGATAGCAATACTTTATTGTGAAAACTATGAGATTTGATTTTCTTTTGTCATACTGTAAATGCCCATGTGAAAGGTAGACAATAGAAAGGAAGACACATTTTTCCATATGCAGTGTGTATTTTATTGGATTGTGGTTACTGTACTTCCATTGTGTCCACTCGTTAGTGTATAACTTGTTCAATCCATGGAATAAAGTAGGGGATCTTCATATATACCTCTGGATACTCATGGTTTAAGCAGTTGTCAGGATGTGTATATGCAGCTATTCCTTGTGGTTTATTTTGACAGATAAGAGGACTCCCTGAATCACCCTGCAGAAAGAACCAGAGAATAAACATACACAAATTATTTAACGATAGTTTTCTATTAAAAAAAATTATGTTTGACTTTCAAATATTTTTTAGACACATTACTGTTTAATACTGAAGTTTGGAGATGGTAATTTTCTCTAAAATAGTGCCAGCAGCGTTTATCACAGATTTATTTAAAAATATGAGTTGCTATGTATTATTATTAACAACAACAACAATAACAGTAATAATAATAATAATAATAATATGTTTTTGGTAAATTTGGCTTTTATTTAGCAAACAACTTTGAGATTGTAATAAAACCACATCATACCACATCATTGATACATTTTCTTTAACAGCACATCCCATCATGTTTTTATTTCTTTACTTATAGAACTTGGTATCATGAGACTGATCTTTATTAAATGCTGCCTCACGGTACCTGGCAAAAAGCTTTTCTCCCATCAGGGGCAGTGCAGATCATGTTGTCTGTGTCAAAGTAATGCTTCCAATGACTCTTGCACTTATTGTTATTTTGTATCTTCAGCATGACTTCTCGTAGTGCTGTTCTGGTGTGTTCTGCCCCAGCCAGCAATCGAACATTTCCCCTGGTCTTCAATGTTTTCATTTTTTGTAGAAAGAGGAATAGGCTTTACAGCTTTGTTCTCCTTGGCTTTGGACTTCAGCTGCAAGAGAGAAATTATTTAATTTTTGAGATGAGATCCGGTTGCACTAATTGACCAAAAATAAATGTTGTGAAAGTAGAAAAAATTACCTTCAGTAACATGATATCATTTAAACGTCCATTCTTCTTGTAACAAGGATGCTTGATGTATTTCTGTACTTGGATTCTCTGCTGCTGACGTTCTTTTTGACCGATGTTGTGCGCTCCAAGGAGCACTTCCAGCTTGTGTTTTCCACGGTATTCAGTGTTGCTAGAAACACCCATAACATACGTCAGATTTTACTATATTTACTTACTACTACTGAATACACACTAAAAATCCAAGCATAGTCTTTATACTTGTAGAAAAGCATTAAAACATACTCTACACAGTGAGCTGCAGTCAGCACATAATTGTTTTTGATGAGCATGTTTTTTTGTTAATCTGAACAGACACCATGTAGGGTCGCGAGTGTGGTTTCGCTCACACACACACTGTTATATATGTTTAAATATCTTGTACAGGATACATTACCACAGAACGGGAGGAGAGAAAGTACAAGAGAGATGCTGAAGAACATGTCTGTCATATATCACACTTACATATCCTCTGCAACATGCTAACTCTGTTAGATTTGAGCAAACATCCAATCAGAGCCTTTTAAGGTATTGAAAGTTACCACTGAGAGTTGAAAGTGTTGACCTCAGTTTTGATGCATAGTGCATGCACCAGGCCATGCACACCCAGGGGTCTTAAAGGGGGTCTGAGGCAGCAGAAATGACACGAAATGAAACTAGAGGTGAATAAAGACAATCTGTGAAGACATTTCCAGGTTACATTCAAATCTTCTTTTTTGCCTTAAATGTATTTGTTTTACTTCATTGGTAGAAATATATTCTATAGTTAAATCTAGAATTACTGCCACCTTAAAAAAACACCTTAACAACTCTACCTAATCTCTCTCTCTCTCTGTTACCATTTTTTCTTAACAACACTCCTACCCACCAAAAAACACATCCACTCGCGCACACACACACACACACACACACACACACACGCACGCACGCACGCACGCAC
>QMIH01000987.1:24894-52812 GCA_003987875.1 Clarias batrachus
GTGGTGTGCTATAGTACTGTGGTTTGTATGGTTTGTATCATTAAGGCACAATGTTCCTCAAATCTCCTCCACGCACGCACGCACGCACGCACGCACACACACACACACACACACACACACACACACACACACACACACATACACACACACACCAGGTATTTTCATAAACCATACACATGTAACTCTCCCTTCTACTCCCACCTTCTCCATTGTTTCTGACAGGGGAGTATCCTTTGACCTTGGAAATATGAGGAACTTACAGTACCAACTTCCCTTAGACTGAAAAAGCTACTTGGATGAGTGGTGAAACATTTAAGCCTACCAAGAAAAAAGTCCAGTTGCCATGACACCAGAAATGTGTGTGCATGTGTTTCAGTGTGTCACTTCAGGACTTGGATATTGAAAAGTCTGCTGGCCTACCAGGAAATAAAAAAAAAAAAACTATTACACAATGGCTCAAAATGCTCTTGATTATCCCTCTGTAAATTGTAGTGAGGATATTGATGAGCAGAGGAAGCCTTTTCTCAGCCTGAAGTAGAGACTTCAGCTAAGATTCTTGTAACAAAGGCGGACTGACACAGAAAGGTAAGTTTTCAACAAGAGAAATGTTTATTGACAACAGTTGYGAGCAAGTCAGAGTCACGCTGGAGCAGGGAAATACTGATCTGATGTGGAGTTATATTGTCGCTGGAGCAGAGAGTCCTTTCGGGTGTTTGCTGGGGAATAAAATGGAGGAGACGAGAGATGAGTCCGGAGTCACTGGAGAATCGGCGAGGGAAGACACACACTCACACACACAGCCACGGAGATGTAAGGAAGTTTTCCCGGAATCACTTCTATGAAGTACAAGGAGATTAGGTAAGTAGCAATAGACATATAATTCTTATAGGTCTTACTTGGAGTAGCTTTCGGTCCACTTTCGCGCATACGAGCCCGGACGTTGACTGCTGTGTGGTGTGCGTTTTTGTGGGTTTATCCTGATTGCTATCAGGTGGTGCTCATCAGTATTCTGGCGATGGGGGGCGTAGTGTTTGTCTTGATTCGGAGCCTGGCCCGATTGTGACAATCCTACACCAGGTGAACACCAAGAAAATTAGTGCCCTTGACAAACTCTATGGAGAAGCTGTGTATGTTCCCTTTTCAAAAGCTACACTCGATGCTGTGTTCAAACAATATGGGAACATCTCTTTGTTCTCCGGTTGTGAAGCCTGTGTATGTCAAAACCGTTGAATACTTCGGCTTATAACCTCTGCCAGGTGACGTCACCGAATAAGGTACACCTTTTTGTCTTCAGGACCGCTTTGTGTGTGTGTGTGTGCAAGCGATAACGAAAGCAAAAGAAAAAAATAACAGCATTAACTCATATGGTGGAGTTGGTTAAGAGGTGCGTGCCTCCGTGTGCTTGATCTCTTTCTGAGGGCGATCTTCCTGAGTTTTGTTTTGAGTGCTTGGGGGAAGAACACGCTTACCTCAGGCTTCAGGGAGACTGTGAGTATTGCGATCTTCTCCCTATTAAGGTGTTTCGCCCGTGGCTCGCTTTCTTTAAAGAGAAACCGCGAGCCGCGGCACATTCCTGGGGCTCGCGTGCTGATCTGGCAGATGCGCACGAGATGGAATTCCTCCTTTCTCTCGCGCTCTTTCTGGATCCAGAAGTTTTAGCTTCCGCTTCTCAAGCACGCTCCGGCGCTTCTTGTGAAGAAGCGGAAGAATCTTCCTCTCGCTTCTATGGAAATAGCCTCCTCACAACGCTCCTCCAGTGTTGACAGAGTTTATGAGGGATTATTGGAGGTTATAACGCGTGCGGTCAAGCGATTGCATATCGAATGGCCGCAGAAGCCAGATTCCCCCAAGCGCTTGAAATTGGACGACAGGTTTCTGTCGGGTGACCGGGGGGAGGAGCCTCAACGTCTCTCTCTCATTCTTTGGTGACCTCCATGACGAGTTAACTCTTTCATGGAGCAAGGAATATTCATCGCATGTTTTTGTGCCATCAACTTCGACTTATTCGAATATAGAGAGGTCTGGCCCCTATTAGGTGTGAGGTACAGAAGGAGAGCGTGACCACCCGCACACCTCCTCGTAAAGAGTGGTGTGGGGATCGCCACTCTTCTCAATCTGCCTCAAAAAGACTGGACCTGAGGAGCTTCCTCTCTTCAAAGAGGAAGTCCTGAGGCTTGTGCGCCCGGGGCTATGGGGGTGTCTCCACCCAGGGAAGGGCGCCTGGATTTCCTTCACAAAATAGGGCCTCATCCCTGGCACTCCCAGGAGGCCGGTGTTCTATCCCCGCCACCACTGGGGTTTTGGGGAGCATCGGTCTTCAACAGAATGTTGGGTGTTCGGTCATCTCCTGCCGCACTTCAGGATACCGAACACCTAACACCCCCCCCCCCCATCCAGCCGAAGTGTCAAAACTCGTGCCCCTTTCAGAGAAGCTGGCAGCGTGGAAACTACTGCCAGCCATATTTCCTTGGGTACAAAGGACTGTAGCCACAGGCTACAGGATTCAGTTTGCACATAGTCCTCTGCGTTTCAACGGCGTGGTCTCCACTTCCGTGAAACCGGACCGAGCACATCTGCTGGCCCAGGAATTACAGACTCTGCTGGACAATGAGGCCATAGAACATGCTTCCCTCCCAGACAGAGAGTCGGGCTACTACTGTCGGTACTTTTTGGTGCCCAAGAGAGATGGGGGGGTTGCATCCGATTTCGGATCTTCGCGCCTTGAACCGCTATCTCAGGTAATTCAGATTCAAAATGTTGACTGTCAAGATGATTGTTTCTCAAATCCAAGCAGAGGATTGGTTTGTGACAATCGACCTCAAGGAGGCATATTTCCATGTAGAAATATTGCCACAGCCCAGGAAGTTCCTGAGGTTTGCTTGTCACCCCGCACATATACAAAATGCATGGATGTGGCTCTGGCTCCTTTACAACTCCAGGGCATGAATTACATAGACGACTGGCTGATTCTGGCTCAGTCTCAGGAGCTAGAGCTTCGACATCGAAATGTCGTCCTAGCTCATCTCCATTCTTTAGGATTGAGACTCAATGCCACGAAGAGTGTTCTCTTTCCTGTTCAGAGGACAAGATATTTAGGTGTCACATGGGATTTGGTCACAATGCGGGAACAGCTGTCTCCTGCACGTGTTGAATCCATTCTCAACACCCTGAAGGAAATCAAGCTAGGCCAGATGGTGACTGTTCATCACTTTCAGAGATCTCTAAGCCTCATGGCAGCTGCGTCCACGGTGATACCTTTGGGCCTTCTGCACATGAGAGCGTTTCAACTGTGGCTAAGAGCCAGGGGATTTCATTCAAGGGCCAATCCCCAGAGGCTAATAAGGGTTACGCACCGGGGGCTTTGTACCCTTTCTATGTGGTTCAGACCCCAGTTTCTGACTTTAGGTCCCTCTTGTCGTTGCAAGATGCTAACGACGGACGCTTCCCTCACGGGCTGGATCGGGTCTTGGATGGCCGTCCAACACACCAATTGCCTCGAAATGATGGCTCTGTTTCTGGCCCTGAAACACTTCCTCCAGCAGTTGAAAGGCTACCATGTCCTACTGCAGGTGGACCACACTGCGGTAGTCTCGTACATAAATCGCCAGGGTGGACTGCGCTCGCGCCGCTTGAACAAGCTAGCGCACCAGGTTCTGCTTTAGGCACAGGACAAGTGGTCGCAAGAGGCAGCACAATGTCCCCTTTACTATTCTCTGACTTCTCCAGCTCCCCTGGGTCTGGACGCGATGGCCCACACGTGGCCCAGATTATGCCTTTATGCGTTTCCACCCATAGTTCTGCTCCCAAAAGTCCTGGCGAGGGTCCGTCAACAGGGTTTGCACCTCTTATTGATAGCGCCCCATTGGCCGACCAGAGTGTGGTTCTCGGATCTAATATCTCTCCTCGACAGCTCACCCTGGGTGATTCCAGTGAGGAGGGATCTTCTGTCTCAGGCGCAGGGGACAATATTTCATCCCCGGCCCGAGCTCTGGAATCTTCACGTTTGGCCTCTGAAGGGGACCATCTAAGAGATGCTGGGGTTCCAGCCAGTGTATTTGAAACAATTTTAAGTGCCAGGGCTCCCTCTATTAGAAGAACTTATGCCCTCAAATGGAGTGTATTTGAAAATTGGTGCATGGCAAGACATGTAGACCCAGTTCCCTGCCAGATTGTTTCAGTGCTGGAGTTTCAGCAAGAAAAGTTGTCCTCGGGCTTATGCCCTAGTACTCTCAGAGTACGTACGTAGCAGCTATTTTGGCTTGTCATGCTCTGACCGATGGGGTTTCTGTGGGATAGCACCATTTAGTTGCCCATTTTATTCGTGGAGCTAAAGGGTTGAGGCCGCCCACTAGAGTGACACAGCTCGGGAGCAAGAAAGACTTCACTTACTGTGTCCAGTACATGCTCTTCAGATTTACGTCCACCGCACTAGCCAGTGGCGTAAGTCAGAGCAGCTCTTTATTTGCCATTGCAGTTGAAACCGGGGGACGGCCGCCACTAGACAAACTGTCTCACACTGGGTGAGAGATGCTATTGCCCTAGCCTATGAGATGCATGATCTCACTTTGCCTCTGGGAATCAGGGCTCATTCAACCAGGGGGATTGCCTCATCAATTGCTCTGGCAAGAGGCGTCCCCCTGCAGCAGGTGTGTAATGGCTGGTCCTCTCCACACAGGTTTGTTAGATTTTATAGTCTGGATGTCAATGCTATTCCGGGTTTGCGGATCCTTGAATCAGCATCCCAGAGCTAGGTCTGAGACCTCCTTGGCTTATTGGCTCCTTGGTGTTGGTATTCTCATTCCCATAGCGTTTTCACGCAGCATCGAGTGTAGCTTTTGAAAGGGAATGTCTCGGGTTACTTAGCTGTAACCCTGTTCCCTGATAAAGCGGGATAAAGATGCTGCAATTCAATGCCGCACTGCTGGCATGCCTGGACGTCCTTCAGACAAAATTGACCTGAGGATGTTTCCGGTTCACTCCTATTTATAACCTGCAGGTGCACCTCATTCGGTGAAGTCACCTGGCAGAGGTTATAAACCGAAGTATTCTGCGGTTTTGACATACACAGGCTTCACAACCGGAGAACAAAGAGATGTTCCCATAGCGTTTTCACGCAGCATCTTGTTCCTGCTTTATCAGAGAACAGGGGTACAGCTAAGTAACGCGAGACGTTCGTTGGGGAGTGGTCATTCTGTACTCTCCTAAAGTCAAGAACAATGTCTTTAGTTTTGTTCACATTCAGAGTCCTCCTCTCTATATGCTGACTCCATCATTCTTGGTAATGTGACCCAGCATGATCATGCCATTGACAAAATTAATTAATAATGTTAATAAAGTTGCATAAGGAGGTGTTTAGGCTCAGCAGACTCTGCTTTATGATCAGATGCTGAGGAATGACTGTGTTGAATGTCTATGAACAGCATTCGCACATACTGTACAGTATGTGTCCATGTGGGGATGACGTCAGTTAAATTGTTGGACTTGATGTGCTCCTTGACAACTTCTAGAAGCACTTCATGATAGTAGACGTGGGGTGTTTCCCGGATTTTCAGTTAAGGGGATGTTTATAGATGTTTAAAACATATTTGGCTGGTTCAGAATCAGAACTCAAATGAGTCTTCTGATAACACACACACGCACACACGCACACACACACGCACGCACGCACGCACGCCCGCCCGCCCGCCCACCCACCCACACACACACACACACACATTGTTTACTGTATAAACCTTTTTCTATGTTCAAGTACAATCAGAAAAATTTAACCAGAAAACAGCATATAACTTTTAGCAATATAAACAACACACATGTGAAACTGGACAATGGAATAAACTGTGTGGGAGCCAATAATGTCAAACATTTAGCAGTTAATTCTTTGACAATACTGCTGCTTTTTGCTGGAAACTGGCAAACATAAAAATGTGAAAAATACTTTCATATCATTGACTTCAATCAATGTTGGGACACAATGTTAATGTGCATGAGAGGCTGCCCATGTTCTATTCTTACCTGCTGCTCATTTGGAGACCTACTCCCATGTGACTCGAAAAACCTTCCATCTACAGTTAAATATAAATGTTTAAACTTTGATCATCATGTTATCTAGTTTAATTTATTAAAATCATGACGTCACATACTGCCTATTACTGACAAGAATTCTGATGACGAACAAGAACAAGAATTTTGATGGTTTTTCTCTCACTTTAATGTGATTTTATGAACTTTTTGAAATAAACAAACAACCTATGCAAAATAATCGAGTGTCTTTTCCTCTTTTTTTTGTATATTTGAAGATAATTCAGATGTTTTAAACTGCTGCAAAAGGCTAGTTATATTCCTTTGTGTAAATACTCTTAAATAGTTTCTTATCCTAAGGTCACGGGCAGTCGCCTAAGCATTTCACTACATATCGTACTGTGTATGAATGTGTGTGTGACAAATAAAATTTGAATTTGAATTTTGAATAGTTTGCTGGGTAAGTACTCAACTGAGACTCTTTTTAATTCAAGTACATTCGCTGTGTGACGATAGATTTTATATTGATTTATTCTAAATATATTTAAGATTATACTTTGTAATTGATTATAGGATGTAACACAAGGGTAGAGTGCCTACTTGTGATGGTTAGCAACTCCTTTTTTTTACCCATTCAAACATCCATTTCTATTAAACAATCTGAGTGTATGGTACATATCAAACACTCAGGTACAGCAATTACAGGACACCACACTTATAGTTATTCATGTGTAACTACATATCTGAATTACTTTCAGCCATCTCACATACATCGTACGTGAACAATCTGATCATTTTAATTCATACACATTGGTTTCACATTTGATATACATTTCCATAATTTTCTTTTGATTCTGTAAAGCTGCTTTGCAACAATGACCATATTAAAAGGGCTACACAAATAAAACTGAATTGAAGTGGTTTTCCATTTCAACTTCTTTCCTTTGCATCATTTTGTGTCTGTGTGACTGAGACATAGTCTGAGTTTGTACAGACATTACAAAGCTTATGGCTTTCCAGTTCCTGACGCTATAGCCCAACTCTACCATATCTCTGCAGACTTAAGACCGCATACTTTAGTTTCCATTTTTTATAAGTTTAAGCCTTACTGGATAGCAATAATTTATTGTGAAAACTATGAGATTTGATTTTCTTTCTTTTCATTCTTCATAAATGCCCATGTGAAAGGTAGACAATAGAAAGGAAGACACATTTTTCCATATGCAGTGTGTATTTTATTTATTGTGGTTACTGTACTTCCATTGTGTCCACTCGTTAGTGTATAACTTGTTCAATCCATGGAATGAAGTAGGAGATCTTCATATATACCTCTGGATACTCATGGTTTAAGCAGTTTTTAGGATATGTATATACAGCTATTCCTTGTGGTTTATTTTGACAGATAAGAGGACTCCCCGAATCACCCTGCAGGGAGAACCAGAGAATAAACATACACAAATTATTTGATGCTAGGTTTCTATAAAAAATTAATGTTTGACTTTCAAATATTTTTTAGACACATTGCAGTTTCATACTGAAATTTAGAGATGGTAATTTTCTCTAATAGCACAGCTCTCTAATAGCACAGTGAAAATCGCAAGTGAAGAAAAATCACAGGTTTATTTTAAAATATGAGTTGCTATTTATTTTTATTGATAATAACAACAACAATAATAATAATAATAATAATAAGTTTTTGGTAAATTTGGCTTTTATTTGACAATCAACTTTGAGATTGTAATAAAACCACATCATACCACACCATTGATACTTTTTCTTTAACAGCACATCCCATCATGTTTTTATTTACTTATAGAACTTGGTATCATGAGACTGATCTTTATTAAATTCTACACCACAGTACCTGGCAAAAAGCTTTCCTCCCATCAGAGGCAGTGCAGATCATATTGTCTGTGTCAAAGTAATGCTTCCAATGACTCTTGCACTCGTTGTTATTTTGAATCTTCAATGTGACTTCTCGTAGGACACTTGATGCAGTGCTGTTCTGGTGTGTTCTGCCCCAGCCAGCAATCGAACATTTCCCCTGGTCTTCAATGTTTTCATTTTTTTTAGGAAGAGGAATAGGCTTTACAGCTTTGTTCTCCCTGGCTTTGGACTTCAGCTGTAAGAGAGAAATGATGTAGTGTTTGTGATGAGAGCTGGTTTGCACTAAATAACCAGAAACAAATGTTGTGAAAGTAGAAAAAATTACCTTCAGTAACATGATATCATTTAAACGTTCATTCTCCTTGTAACAAGGATGTTTGATGTATTTCTGTACTTGGATTCTCTGCTGCTGGGTTTCTTTTTGACCGATGTTGTGAGCTCCAAGGAGCACTTCCAGCTTGTGTTTTCCACGGTATTCAGTGTTGCTAGAAACATACATAATATACATCAGATTTTATCATATTTACTTCCTATATAATGTGAATACACACTAAAAATCCAAGCATAGTCTTTATACTTGTAGAAAAGCATTAAAACATACTCTACACAGTGAGCTGCAGTCAGCACATAATTTTTTTTGATGAGTATGCCACCACATTCATGTTTTTTGTTAATCTGAACAGACACCATGTAGGGTCGCGAGTGTGGTTTCGCTTCATTTCCACCAATAATACGACTCTCTATTCCCCCTGAGAAAATAAACAAAAGCAAGAAGTATAAAGTACAGAATGCTGAGAACACAGTGTACCAACCACAGATGTAAACTTTTTAAAAGTAAAAACTATTTTTTAAATTGCAAATAGAGGTTTAAAATATATGATACAGAATACATTACCACAGAACGGGAGGAGAGAAAGTATCAGAGAGATGCTGAAGATCATGTCTGTCATACAGTATATCACACTTACATGTGCTCTGCAACATGCTAACTCTGTTAGATTTGAACAAACATCCAATCAGAGCCTTTTAAGGTGTTGAAAGTTACCACTGAAAGTTGAAAGTGTTGACCTCAGTTTTGATGCACAGTGCATGCACCAGGCCACGCACACCCAGGGGTCTTAAGTGGCTTCTGAGGCAGCAGAAATGCCACAAAATTAAACTAGAGGTGACTTAAATGTACAGTATTTATTTTATTTTATTGCTAGAAATATATTATATAGTTAAATCTAGAATTACTGCCACCTTAAAAAAAACACCTTAACGACTCTCCCTAATCTCCCTCTCTCTCTGTTACCATTTTTTCTTAACAGCCCCCCTACCCATCCACTCACTCACCCATCCACACAAACACACACACACCAGGTTTTTTCATTAGCCATACACATGTAACTCTCCCTTCTACTCCCGCCTTCTCCATTGTTCATGTAATGAGCATTTTCAGACAAGAGAGTATCCTTTGACTTTGACCTTGGAAATATGAGGAACTTAAAGTACCAACTTACCTTAGACTGAAAAAGCTACTTGGATGAGTGGTGAAACATTTAAGCCTAACAAGAAAGATGTCCAGTTGCCATGACTCAACATCCAGAAGTGTGTGTGCATGTGTGCATGTGTGTCACTTTAGGACCTGGATATTGAAAAGTCTGCTGGCCTGCCAGGAAAAAAAAAATAAAAAAACTATTACACAATCACAATCTAGGTAGGTAGTGTGAGCATGAACGCTGCATTACCTTTTTTTCCAATAGCAGAAGGGTAAAGAGTGTATGTTGCAGTGATGCAGCTGCTCAAAATGCTCTTGATTATCCCTCTATACATTGTAGTGAGGATATTGATGAGCAGAGGAAGCCTTTTCTCAGCCTTTTCATAAAGTAGAGACTCTGCTTTAGCTGTTCAGGCTTCAGCTGAGATTCTACACCAAGTGAACACCAATAGAATTAGTGCTCTTGACAAACTCTATGGAGGAGCTGTGTATGTTCATTGGAGAGTGGTCCTTCTGTACTCTCCTGAAGTCAAGAACAATGTATTTAGAGTCCTCCTCTCTATATGCTGACTCCATCATTTTTGCTAATGAGACAGACAAAGTGCCCTGGTCTGCTGACCTGGCCTTCTATGTTCTCACATCCCAATCCAATTGAGCACCCATGAGACAAACAAGCACGATCCATGGAGGCCCCATCCCGCAAACAACAACATCCAAAGGATCCACTCCCAACGTCCTGGTGCCAGACACCACAGCTCACCCAGGAAGTATTGTGGAATCATGCTCTATGGGGCAAGAGATGCCCAGGTGGCACTAGGAGAAACTACACAACAATGGCTATAATGTTTTGCATTGTAATCTTAAGGCTGATCAATATATTAAACCTATGTAACCTGTGTTGATTGCACATGCAGTGTTTAAATGCAATCATGAACTTAATCTGTGAATCATGAACAAAGTGCTAATTGCCTGTCTGACAGTTGCAAATTGAACTGCATCTATAAGAATTACATAATCCCCATACATAATCCCACTCATAGATAATCCCCTCATACATAATCCCCCAATCCCCAAATGTTCTATCTGACACTTTTTTGAGCAAGTGACTTTTTTTTTCTTTACATTTTTAATTTTTTTAAAAGAAGAATTTAATGAGAAAACTAGGTTTCTTTTTTTAATTAAATTTTTATTTTCCAACATAATGTAAATGACCATGCAAGAGTTACACAATAAAACAGAAGACACATAATTAATATCCAATGTATATTTTATTGCATTGCAGTTACTTCCACCGCATCCACTATTTAGCCGATAACTTGTTCAATCCATGGATGAAAGTAGGAGAGCTTCATATATACCTCTGGATGTTTGCGATTTAAACAGTTTTCACGAAAGTTATATGCAGCCATTCCTTCTGGTTTATTGCCACAGATAAGAGGACTCCCTGAATCACCCTGCAGAGAGAACAAGAGGATAAACATACACAAAGTACTGATAAAAAATGATGCAGTGGAGCTTATTAATAAATATAAAACCTTCAATAAAAAAACTGAAAATTGCAATGGTATAAAAGGAAAAAAAAACATTTTGGGACATATTGTTATAGAAAAACAATCTACTTTGATTTCTGACATTGAGAGGACACGACATCATATCACCCGATTATTTTCCTTTACCAGCACATCCTGTTTTAATCCTTACTTACAAAGTGTGTTTTTATGTGTATATAACTGTCTGTATTAGATGCTACAACACAGTACCTGACAAAAAGCCATTTTTCCATCAGAGACCGTGCAGATCATGCTATCAGTGGAAAATCTGTCCTCCCAAATTTTCCTGCACTCGAAGTTAAACTGTACTTTGAGTGTGACTTCTTGTAGTACAGCGCTTGATGCAGTGCTCTTCTGTTGTGTAATGCCCCAGCCAGCGATTGAACATTTCTCCTGGGCTGGAATGTTTTCATTCTTCTTAGGAAGAGCGATCGTTTTTACAGCTTTATTTAGCTTAGCTTTGGACATCAGCTGTAATAGATTAGTTACAGTAGGTAGTGTTTGAGATCAGAGCTGGTTTGCACTAAATGACCAGAAACAAATGTTGTGAAAGTAGAAGGAAGTACCTTTAATAGCATGATATCATTTGGACGTTCTTTCTTCTTGTAACAGGGATGCTTGATGTATTTTTGTACTTGGATTCTCTGCTGCTGGGGTTCATTTCGACTGATGTTGTGAGCCCCCAGGAGCACTTCCAGCGTGTCCTCTCCAGGGTGTCCAATATCACTTGTGTCACAGATAATGCACATTAGATTTGACTATATTTACTTACTGTAAATTGTAACTACATGCTGAACATCTGCCTTTATATGTGTACATAAACAAGAAAGAACATACTCTACACAGTGGGCTGCAGTCAGCACATAATTATTTCTGATGAGCATACCACCACACTTGTGTTTTTTGTTAATCTGAAAAGACACCATGTAGGGTCGGGAATGTGGTTTCGCTTCATTTCCACCAATAATACCAGCCTCCATTCCCCCTAAGAAAAAAAAAACATAAAGGGCAAAACATTGAAAACATTGCAGTCTGTTTTATATGCTGTACACTGCCTGCCCATTAAAAAAATCATAGAAAAAAAAACACGACAAGATTTCATTCAGTCACCTTTAGCTTTAATTACAGCACATAATATGAGAGTCAGTTCATGTGTGAAAATGAAAGTGAAAATTTCTCATGCTTCCAGAACCATTTACAATTTGAGTCTTGGAATAAGCCTTTAATACCCTGGTCACTCAGTACATTCAGGTCATCAGCTGAGTTCATTATATTGCCACATAGGGTTAAGCTGAGCCTAAACCTAACCAACTGAAGCAACCCCAGCTGAAGCAACACTTCCTCCAGAGGCTTGTACAGTGGGCACTATGCATGATGGGTGCATCACTTCATGTACTTCCCTTGCTACCCTGATTCACTCATCGCTTTGGGATAGAGTGACGTGGTCCGATGAACCCAGATTGACCCTATTCCTAAACGATGAAATGTCCAGTGCATAGTGCTCCAAAGTCCAGTCTTTATGCTTCCTAATAAAGTGAAGCATTTTTTTGTGTCTTACTTAAATTGGTTATACACTGTACAGTCAAGCCTGAAATTATTCATACCCCTGGTAAATTCTGACTTTTATTCAAGCAGCAAGTTTTTTCTTGATTAGAAACATCACAGGCGTCTCCCAGAAGATAACAAGACGATGAAAAAAAGACTTATCTTTTATTTACATTTGAACAAAAAGTGGCATGTCCACAATTATTCATACCCTTCTCAATAATCAATAGAAAAGCATTTATTAGCAATTACTGCAATCAAATGCTTCTTGTAATTGCTGGCCAGCATTTCTCCACCAGTATTTTCGCCCATGATCTATATCGATGAGCTCCAACTCTTTCAGGTTGGACAGTCTCCTTGCCATCACCCTAATCTTTAGCTCCCTCCACAGATTCACAAATGAATTTAAGTCAGGACTTTGGTTGGGCCACTGCATGTTAATATTTTTGTCTGCTAACCATTTCTTCACCACTTTTGCTGTGCGTTTTGGGTCATTGTCATGCTGAAATGTCCACTGGTACCTAAGGCCAAGTTTCTCTGCAGACTTCCTGTTGTTGAGAATTGTATTGCTCCTTCTCCATGGTGCTGTTTACTGTGATTAGGTTCCCTGGTTCACTGGCTGAAAAACACCCCTAAAACATTAGCTTCCCACACCCATGTTTGACAGTGGGAATGGTGTTCTTAGGGTTGAAGGCTTTTTTTTTTTTACACCGAACAATACAATTTTTGTTTAATTTGACCATGAAACAGAAGACCAGAAGTCTTCTTACCTCTCTCAGTCTTCTGTTTAAGGGTCAGATGAAACAAAAAAGAAAAACACCATGAAAAAGGAGCAATACATCAAAATTCTCAGCCACAACATTGGGCAGTCTGCAGAGAAAATTGGGCACAATCAGACACCATCCTGATGGAACTGCATAATGGAAATGTATCTGGCTGTATTTCTCCAAATTGAGAAAACCATTAATCCAGTTCCATTTGCAGAAATGCATCCTCAAACTTGCAAGGAACCTCCCTCATGCTTCACTGTCGCCTTCAGACACTCATTATTGTATCGTTCCCCAGCCATTTGGCAAACAACCTGCCTCCTGTTATAGACATACATTTAAAATTTGACTCATCAGTCCAGAGGACCTGCTGCCATTTTTCTGTTCCCCAGTTCCTATTTTTGTGCATAGCTGAGTCGCTTAACCTTGAGTCCACATTGGAAGTATGGCTTTTGGGCCACAATTCTTCCATGAAGACCATTTCTGGCCAGACGTCTCTAGACTGTACATGGGTGTATCTGGGTAGTACTGGTTTTCTCCACCTCTGCGCATCTTCTGATGTTGAAGAAAATTACATCACCTGTTTCTTTGAGGTTCTTCAAAAAAATTTAATAAATCAAAAGTGTTATGTAACTCAGTTTTATAAAAAATCACGGTCCTTCATAATTTAGCAGGCTTGGGGCAATTACTTTTTTTACATACAGCCAGGAAGGTTTGGACAGCTTTTTTCCCTTAATGTATGAAAAAATATATATAATGTAAATATATTTTTACTCTATAAAAATATAAATATATCATAGAGTAGTCAATGTGTAGCATGTATAAGATTATAAATTTACTGTCCTCTGAAAATAACTAAACATTCAGCCATTATTGTGAAAATAGCTGTCAACAAAGGTGAGTACCCTAAGTGACAACAGCTGTACATCTTTCCCTGTGCAAAGTCACATGCCTATTCATGATGTTCATGTGGTTGTCAGGGGCCAGTGGTGACCATTGTATTGATTGTATTGTACAGGAAATTAGAGTACCCAAAGGAAACCTACCAAGCACAAGGAGAACAATCATAAATTAAACCTTAAGCCACCAGAATGTCAGATGTTTTATGAACTTGTATATTTTTGGGGAAGTTATTTCAAAAAGTAAACCTCTCTGTCTACTAGATTCAGGTGAGAGAGAGAGAGAGAGAGAGAGAGAGAGAGAGAGAGAGAGATTTTCTACATTCTAGAACAGTACTGGAGATTTCAAAACTATGAACTGACATAAGGAGTTAAGTAATTAATTTGTTTGACTTTATTATTACTACTCAGTTATTATTTTAAGGCACAAAGGTCAGCTGTTTTGGAACAGATTTTGCAAGAACAGTATTGTCAACCACAGTCTCCAGGAAAACAAGACCAAAACTTACCTCTGCTGCAGTTAAAAGTTAGAGTTATCAGCCTCAAAAATCACCAATTAACAGCATTATGAAGGTTATTTCATAGGTTACTATTAAAGCCATTATGAAGATTTTACAGAGCATAAGTAACAGACACATCTCATAATCAACTTTACAAAAGAGGTTATTGTATAGTCTGGAAGCCTTCAGCATTGTTTTACAATGTAAAAGGAATAAAAATCAGAAAAGACTAGAATTAGAAGATGTGTCCAAACTTTTGACCAAAAGTATTACGCACAGTATGTATGTTATGTAAAAAGGGAAAAAACTACATTACCACACAAAGGGAGGCCAGAAACCACAAGGAGAGAGATGCTGAAAAACATGTCTACTTGTCTGCTTTAGAAACAAATCACAAGATTTCTCTTATATTTCAATAAATATTATATCATAGCCCCTCCTCCATAGAAGCTTTAAAATCTCCCCCACTTCTCATCACACACGGTGCACAGTGCATGCACAGTTGCAAGGGGGATCTTTTTAGTTGTTTGAGGTGGTTGAAATGACTCAAAATGAAACTAGAAGGGAGTGGAAACTATTGGTGAGGATGTTAATTGTTCAAGGAAAAAATAGTTATACTGTATTTGCTGAACTTGAGGATTGAAGGCTATACATTTTTAATGCATATATTATACAGTTACTTCAAAATTATTATTAGGACAACCTGACATGCTTTGACTATACTTTGGGCAAATATATTTGCTCTTTTAATGACATCCTTACATTTCATACAGTGGAGAACCAGAAATCAGACACAGAACAATGAGACTCAGATCAATTCGTCTTTTAAACTGGCTGGACAAAACTTTGCCAGTTTTTTGGTATATGCCTAAATAAAATCTAAATGTTGAGGAGAAGGGGAAGTTATGACCTGTTTTGTGCCAGATTACATAACAGGATCTAGTGCTGTTTTGGATGAATATAGTGCTTTTCTCTCAAGGTGGCCGTGGCTACATGCGTCACTCAACAGAGTCAATCAACAGGATAGTTTATCAAACAGAGAGACAGAGTATCTGGAAGACACAAATGATGGTAACGAATCTACAAAGTGCCCAAATCCTCACCAAACAGAATCGAATGCACAACACAGCATGTTTTACTCCAGAAAAAAAGGCAAGAACTTTTAAAGATGATTGGACACAGTTGCCTGGGTGCTCGTTGTGTGTGAGCAATGTGTTATAAATCACTTGATTGCATCACTAACTCATGCTGCTTTATCCTGTATACAGGGTCGCGGGGGGCCTGGATCCTATCCCAGGAGACTTGGGGCACAAAGCAGGGTACACCCTGGATAGGGCGCATGCTATCGAATGGCACACACAAACACACACTCACACTCTCATTTACACACTATAGTCAATTTGGGAAACCTGCATGCAAACCTCATGCACACAGACCTTAGCGGGAATCGAACACGGACCCTGGAGTTGCAAGGCAAAATTGCTAACCGTAGTGCTAAAAAAAAAACGCAATAATGTGGTATGCCAATATGAAATTAAAAATGGGTCATTAAAGCAAACATATCTGCAGCAGTCCGAGGTGAGCTGAACTGAGAGCCCTGAGAAAGCGACTGATAAGCTACTTGATCAAACAAACACCAGCACCAATAGATATTAATTAGAAAAGATAACTAAATATTTTTACTGGGATTACTAAATAACAGCGCTGAAGTGGTATGAGTGAATTTATAACTTGTAATCCAGTTTACTTCTCCAATTTCTCATCTGTGATTCTCTCTCTGATAACCAAATAGAAAGTGTATTTGGCTGACGACATAAGTACACCTTAGCATAAACTTTTCAAGATTTTATTAAAAACTCTCAATTTAATTTCTTTGTATTAATAAGTTAGGCAGAATTCTGCTGTACAGAAAGACAGACAGACATGTACTTGGGCTTCAGTCTGAAACAATAATATCACTGATTACATTAAAGGTGACCTGCTTATTTTTAGATTTACAAACTCTTTTCCCTTCAACAACCTGTACTAACGCTAGTATGTTATAGATAAAATAATCCTTAATCACAAACATTAAATAAAATGAAATAAAATGTTACCATGAAGACACACGCATGAAGGAGTGTACACACAAAAGACGCATGAGCATCCTCACCCCTGTACAGAGTAGAGGTGGAGTACAATTACACAGTCTCACCACAAAAATGTCTCTGAATACTTGCAGCAATTGTATGTAAAGACACATGAAAAGCTGGTGGTGTGATCAATGTAGAGAAAGCATGAGAGAGAGGTTTAAAAGAGGGGACACTGAAGGAGAGAGACAAAGACCAAAGCATAGAGCTGCATAATTACATCATTTACAGTATATCAGTTTTCAGTTTCTCAGCCTTGCATTTTTTAGGCTTTTAAATAGCCAATTAGTAAGATCAGGTGTGCTGGAAGCTAAGAAAACATTACACAAAAACTGTGTAAATTCAAATTTAATTAAAAAAATTATTTGTTACATACACAACCATACATAGTATGATAGCAGTGAAATGCTTACACGACTGTTTGTGACCTTGAAAAGAAAAAAAGGAAGCAAGGAGGCATAAATGCTAAACGGAAAGAATAAAAAAAATATAAAATAAAATAAAAAAATTTTAAAAAGTTAGAACTGTATATTTTTACATACTTTACATGTTTCTACTTTCTACTTTGTTATTCTATTTTATAGAGTGGAAGGTCCTTATAGGACCAATGTTGGAAAACTCAGCTTTAGAGGTTTCCCATAGGTGTTAAGTTTCAAAATCAGCTATTCAAAACAATACTCTATTTTAAAGAGCTGAAGTTGGAATTGTCTGTGGACAGAGGAGGACTGTGGCTTTGTAAAAATGAATGGCATAAAGAAGTACTGGTCATTTTAAGGTTCAAGGTTAGCTTTATTGTTTATATTTTATTCTAGATCTTGACCACTGGTTCATCTTTCAAAAAAGTCAGTCAACAAACAACAAACACCCCATGATGTGGTATAGAAATAAACAAACCAAAGGTATGGAAATATGGAAGAAAATAAATAAACCAAAGACCACAGTGGCTGGATTTGAAAAATGAAAATGTAGGTAAACATGAACAAAACTGAAGAATATTAATGAGTTTGAATATAGAGGTATCCCATTACAAGTGTATCCAATCTAAGAGGTAGGTCTATTGGACAATGATTTTATTATATTCAGAATAGGCTTACCAACCATCAGCTATGTGGGTCCCAGTCATTTTGAAACCATTACTATGCATTAACATAGAAGTCTAAAAACTAGACCTTTTTGGGGAAACACTGGAACACTACAAAACAGATCTAGTACGTATATACATGAGGTGGAAATAGGGTACAGTAATACAAAAACAGGAAATACCTCTGAAATTGATGGAAATGCAATACAAAGATGTAACAGGGATCTGCCAAGAGACCTAAGGAAAAATGTTCGCTATAAGCTATGGCTCTTGGCAAACTCTTGTTCAAATATCTGGTTTATGTGATAAGGCCCTTTATCACATAGAAAATCATCCAAACTCAAGTGGCAAAATATGTGATGAGACAATAACTCCAAATATCTGTCAACTTCACAAAAACTATTTGAACAGGAGTGTGGAGATCCACTGTACATGTAGTCGTGTTATACTTTGTATTATACTTTGCATTAAATATTTAGATTTCTCATATTATTAAAACTATATCTTTGCTGTATATTTTTGCAGATGCATACTTTTCAAAATAAAACAAATCATGTTCATAAGTACAATCAAACTCTCCTTAGAGTCTTCTTTCTTTAATATACAGAGAGAACGTCTGATCTAAAAGTGATCTCAAGATCTCTCATATCCCTCCATCCTCAGCACTCAGGCAGTCACTGTTGTAAGCATTGAGCTTGTGATTTGTACTGTACATAATCTTGGGAGGCTGTTTTTTTCCGGTTGGGCGGGGGTACTTTTCTGGAGTCCAGCTATAATGTGCTTTCTTTCTTTTTTGACTTCAGAAAGGGCTGGTGAAGTACATCGTGCAACCTTCTTGCCTAAATAAAGCGGACATCAAGAAAGTCCAGAGTGTTTTATATTAAAATGAATGAAAATTAAATGAGAAATGAGTTGCATAATTACAAGTTCCTGACAAATAATTAAAAATAAACTGACTGGAACTAACCTTTTGTGGTCCGAGTCCTGGACACAACTCCAGCTCCTCTTTTGATGCACTAATGATGCCGCCCAAAGACTGCAATAAAAAAAGTACACATATACATATATATACATATATATATATATATATATACACACACACACACACACACACACACACACACACACACACACACACACACACATACACAGAGATATATATATATATATACACACACACACACACACACACACACACACACACACACACACACACACACACAGGGATTGGACAATGAAACTGAAAMGCCTGGTTTTAGACCACAATAATACATTAGTATGGTGTAGGGCCTCCTTTTGCGGCCAATACAGCATCAATTCATCTTGAGAATGACTAGATACAAGTCCTGCACAGTGGCCAGAGGGATTTTGAGCCCTTCTGACAGAACAGTGGCCAGGTCACTACGTGGTGCTGTGGGGGAAACGTTTCCTGGCAGTGATGCGCCCATCTAGCACAAGTATTGGGCCTGGGGAATGCAATGATATTGCATTCCAAACCATCATTGATCCACCGCCATGCTTCACTCTGGGCATGCAGCAGTCTGGGTGTTTCACATTGTTCACAGCTCAGGATTTTCTCTGCTGGCACCATTGAAACCGACGTTTGGCATTGGCACGAGTGACCAAAGGTTTGGCTATAGCAGCCCGGCCATGTATATTGACCCTGTGGAGCTTCAGATGAATAGTTTTGGTGGAAACAAGAGAGTTGAGGTGCACATTTAATTCTGCAGTGAGTTGGGCAGCTGTGGTTTTGTTTTTTGGAAACAATCCGGGTTAGCACCCAGACATCCCTTTCAAACAGCTTCCTCTTGTGTCTATAGTTACTCCTATTGGATGTGGTTCGTCCTTCTTGGTGGTATGCTGACATTACCCTGGATACCGTGGCTCTTGATACATCACAAAGACTTACTGTCTTGGTCACAGATGCACCAGTGCCCTCTTTTGAACTCTGATATGTCACCTATAATGTTGTGTGCATTGCAATATTTTAAGCAAAACTGTGATATTACTTTGCTAATTAAACCTTCACACTCTGCTCTTACAATGAAGATTGGCTATCAATGAAGATTGGCTATCAGGCTGTTCAAATTTATCCAGGTACTCCAACACTAAATTGGTCAGTGTTTCAGTTTCATATATAAAAACACATACACAAAGGTGTTTAAATCAAGCCGGGACTTTTGACTGTGCAGAATACATTTAAGAACACAGTTAAGAGAGTTAAACCGCCCTTTATTTCCATTTCCATTGGGCATTTGGTAGACACTCTTATCCAGAGCGACTTTCAGAAGTGCTTTGAAGGTTCAGTTATTGGATAGATCCTTACACTGTTTACTAGGTTGCTAACTAATTCAAACTACCACTAACGTTACACTGTTACACTAACGCTTTTATCCCAGTGTTTCACTAGTGCTTGGATACCATCAAGGTCTCCAACTCAAGGTAGGGAGTTTTCTCAGTAAGCTGCAGTTACAGTATGATCGAACTGCCCGCTTCATCTTAAATTCTGGCCTCCTAGGAACTCCTTAATGGCCCAAAAGTGGAAATGACTTTTGACTGAGACCTGACTGTACTGAGAATGTGGCAATAACACCTAGCAGAGTTCCTGTAATGTGGAAATGGTGTTGGTGAATGGTTGTGGGTACAGTTCCCAAGGAAAGTTATCTATTGATTTTCAAGGACCAGGCGGTCAACTTGCTAAATGTTTATAGGAACGACTGGAGTGGCCTCTGTGCCACCTCAGCTGGGATCATCATTCACGGATACACAGCCTTCTTTACAATGTTAATGCGGCTAAGAGTCACCTATCTGTAAATGCCTGAATTTATTTGAATGCCCCTCATATACATAGATAACAAAAACTCACAATAAAACACTGACATTAAATATTTTTAAACAGAGCATGCCCTAATGGATAGCTTAAAAATAAAAGCGAGCTCTTACTGAGAATGTGGACAGCAGCGTGATAGCATCAGTTTTGTTGATGGACTTCACTGTGGTCAGACAATCAGTAACCTACCAAAGAGAAACGTACGAGATAACCATGAGGAGTGTGTTCAGAGACCATAATGAGTGGGTGCTATAAGTACAAGTGCACTCTGACCTTAGACAGGTAATCTTTCTCGACTTGTTCTTTAAGAAGATCTGCAGGCTTTTTCTCGTAAGATTTGTACGTCTCCAAGTAACGACCAGCTTCCTCAGGACTTTACAAAACACACATATTACACATGTGGTACAAAATCTGGCACACTATAAATGCTAATAAGTCTCTTTGTGAACTCACCTCCAGGCCAGGATAAGTGTGCAGTCGGCCATGATGCAGATCCGGGCAAGCTCCTTCAGAGCATGATGAGGATCTTTCTATTTAAACAGCAAGACGGTAAAAAGCAGAACAATAAACATCTCAGCATCACCATACTGAGGTACAGTGTAAATGATAAATATTAAGAACAAAACAGAATAATACAGGAAAAACAGTCATGTGCAAAAGTTAGTGCCTCCTCTATTAATTCTATGCTTTTAGTGTAAAAACATTGGGTCTTAATACAATGGATCCTTGTATTAAACCTTGCATTACAAGCATAATTGGTTCTGGAAGCATGCTCGTTTAAAAAACACTTGTAAATCAAAGCGAGTTTCACCCATAAGAAACAATAAGAGATTATTCGTTCCACAACCCCAAAAAAAAAACCCAAAATAAATATCTAAAATAATTCATACAAAATATAAAGTAAAAGTAAAACAAATTAACCTTAACTTTACCTTTGAAAAAAGTAAAAGTAAATCCCGACAGATAAGTGTTTGTGCACTCATGCACTGTGTATATGTGTATGGTTGTGCGCGCTAAAGTACATACTGTGTGTGGGAAGCTAAAGTAAGATGAGAGGAGGAATGACTACCTCCTCTCTGCCTCCTCTCTCATTTGAGAGGGCTACTGTGTGGGATGACTTTCACACAAATGCACACACACACAAAGGAAACAATGCTTATAAAAAAAAAATTAAAAAAAACCTTTTTACAAGAAACATCTCTAATGACACTTGAGTGTGCGCACACACTAATGGAATCACTGCTGTAAAGTAAAAATAAAACAAATTAACCTGCACTTTACATTTGGAAAGAATTGCGACAGAGCAGTGTTTCCATTAGTGTGTGTGTGAAGACGAGAGGAGGAGGGAAGGGGCACGCTGTCCAATGACACGCATGTACACACACTAACGGAATCAGTGCAGTCTGAGCTTCTTTTGAAAAAAAGAGAAAATGGATCTTTAACCTTTTGCTTTACACACGCGCCCACACGTTATAATAAACAGTACACGTGCGAGTGAAAGGACGACTTTCACACATACAACACAAAATAAAAGACGCTTTACGTGCACACACATGGTGACGAGTGAGAGTCGTGCACTAAGGCCGAGCAGAGAAGCCTTTACCCACAATTCCGCAGCGCGCGTGAGAGCGGAACCATTGGCTCAGTTGTGATCACGCAACACTCGGTGTCAAAACAAGAAGCGCATGCCTCATGATACTTGGTACTCATAAATCAAGACTTGCTCGTTTTAAACATATTACAAAGTTTTGCTCGTCTTGTGGAACGCTTACAAACCGGGTTACTCGTACCCTGAGGTTCCACTGTATTAGGCAAATGCACTCTCAGTCGAACATCATAGAAATATATTTTCTCTGTGCTATTACCTAGTTAAAAAAATTAAGCCAAGCCTGCTGATGAGCAATTAATCAAGGCTCATAATTAGCAACACATAGCTGGAACTTACCCTCTTAAATCCTGTGGAAGCAATAAGGGGGTACTTAATATTGCCCATATGTTTTTTTGGGGGGGTTTCATTTTTGTTAAACAAATAATGGAACAGTGAAAAAAGGTTATATGTTGTCCTTCGTTGTTGTCGAGGTTGTATTTGCCAAATACTGAGATGAGCGGTATAAGCAGATGATTTTTATTATGTTTTTACACAAAAACACAGAATTAAACACAGAGAATAAGAACTTTTACATGCATGTACACACAAAGGTTGCTGATTTTTTTCTGTTTAAATTTTAAATCTCTGTGTATTGCCATTAGTTGAGATTTTGAGAGCATGCATGTTCATGTGACAGGTCCACATCATAAAAGCTCACCACATCAACTTGCACGAGCAGCACTCGGAGTGTGAACGCTTGACCCAGATGCTTTAGCCGCTCATGGATGTAGTTTGGGTTTAGTGAATGGTAGCGCACACTGAAAAAACACAGATTACCATATGTAGTTAACATATAAATCAAACGAATCTAGGTTTTAGTCATACAGTTAGTATGATATTACGGTACAAGTCTGGAAGCTGAGTTTTGCTGGACTGGACTGGCTTGAAACATTTCTCTACTCATCTTCTTCTGTCTGGCTTATTGAGCTTATAGACAGTGAAGAAGCTACTTGAATGAGAAGTGAAATGTTTCAAAGCAACCAAAAGAGGTTGGCATGACAACTCAGCTTCCAAACAACTTCACCTGGCCGACTGAAAACCTTCACACACAATACATTTATTCTTGTAAGTGTAGCTTGAAACATACTTTCTTCCAGTTATTTATAACCTTGTTACTCGGAAAAGAAAAGAAAAGAAAAAAAAAACATCTGCAAAAGCATGAAGGACACATTGTGGTTTCACACTTAGCTTGTGCTGGAGCATTTCTGCATGCACGCACACATCAAACACACCTCTCTACCTGAGAAAGAGTGCACACGTAGTTCGACCTAATATGTAGTCTGGCACCACTTCTCCAAACTCCCACGGCACACTCCGGACAAACTTTAATATAGGGTTTCCTCTCTGTACATAAAAGTATATGACACCACACACCAAGAACACATGTAAATCAAGCAGAACAGTTATAAATATTTTTCTTTATGTACCACCATATGAATATGTAAAATAAGTTATAAGGAATACATTCAGTTGCATTAGGCTCATTGTGAATCAAAAGCTTTTTTGTTCAATATCTTAAAATTCCAAAAGGCAGCTAGAAACTTGGAATAATCATTGTTGAGAAATAACTTGTAGGACAAAATTACATTTTCACATGAGAACTGAGGTTTTGCATTGAAAATACATAACATCTGATTCTCACTTATGTCAAAAGAATGTAACAGTCTTTTAAATATCTTCTCTAATCCAGAAACACATACTATATACGCACTATGACCCCTACAAATAAAATGTTCCTTTACCTGTCTTGGGCTGACGATAATGCTGTTGCCGGATCCTACGGCTGGTGCCAGCACAGAGCGTTCCTCTGTGCTTTGACCTTCGTCCACTTTCTGCCCCTGTACCAGATTCTTCTCAAGATTTTCTGGAACTGTTATTGTTGGCTCCGAACTTTGTCTCTCTGTCTCTCTCCCAGCACCTGTGGATGGTGCTGCAACCGATCCACATTCATCAGATCTCTGTCCCGCAGCTCTGAGCACATCCTTAGGAAGATCTCCAGTTTGTGGTCCATGACCAGGTTGCTCTTTAGCTCTGTTTTTGCTTTGAACTACAAACTCAGCATAAGACAGCGGCTGGCCGCCATCTTTTGGTGCATTATAGGTAGTCAAGATGTCTGCACCGTCTCTTCTGGAAGAGGGCTTGAAAAGAGAGGCCACCTGTATGGGCAGATTAGATGTGTTACAACACAATATAGATGGGGAAAAATTTATTCAGTTATGAATCACGATTATTTTGTGTGACGACTCATGTATCACATTTACTCTAAAATCTATTAATATTTTTTTATTTTTACATTTATAATAGAGATGAACTGATCAATCAGCCAGAGTGGGCTGGTTTTCAGTTTGATTGGCCAGGACTGGTGATTGGCCAGTCAACCTCAGATGTAACCGATTCTGTTCTGAGCATAAAAGCTTCTGAGTGGCACAACAGGAACCCATACAGTTACATTATTAAAAGTCATGCAAGTTAAAAGTCTCCAATCTGCCTTTTTCTCCAAACTTTGTGAGCAAATTAGTCTCAAACAAACTCATTACATGCCCTTACACAAGTCTCAAAATACAGTGAGCGCTCATTAGATGAAAATTGCACGTGTTAGAAGCCACACTTGCAGTTTTGAGACTTTGGAGGCATTTGAAGCAGTAAAAAGCTGATTCTTTATAAACGTCAATGTGATGAAACTTTATAAACAAATAAATTATTTACACATTCACATCTGGTGTGGTAGGAATGAATTATTTGAAAAGTTTGAAATATTATTAGAAAAAATAATTATTAAAAAATAATGAGAGATACATGCTGCACAGGCAAATGTTAAACTCTTGTATTTGAAGTTAGTGTATTGTTTAAAAGGCTGAGCTTGTTGAAGTGAGAAAACAAATTTTATAAGCAATGGTCTACATTTAATTAATCAATAAACTTTTTAAAAAAAGTTTTACATTTTAACAAAACCGGGTGAAAATGTAATATCAAATCAGGATATTTATAAAATTATGATACTATAGTAACAGGATTTTAGTTGAATCGGCACTTGATATTATTGATAATATGGTATCGGGAGATGACTGGTGATTCCCATACCTACAACACAATGCACTGCATTTCATCTCACTCTCACTGTTTTTATTTATTTATTTTTTACCAATGCCAGCTGAACAGCTGAGGGGTGCAAGGGATTTAAACACATAAGTAAATAATCACAAATAATAACTAGACAAAAATCTTACTGAGTCCCCACTTTTCATCACATTGACGTTTCGTGCAAAAGATGCAATCAAGCTAACTTTAACTAGCGAAATGCATGCATACAACCTTCTGTAAATAGGTCTCTGCTGTGCTTACAATTCAATAACACTAATCTACAGACTATAGCTAGCTAGTTAGCTAATTAGCTAGTAACAAGTACAACAGTCCTGCACTGCTGCAGGTCATCATTAATTACTCCCAGGTACACTCTACTAACCGGACTTCGTTCTCTGTCTAACGCAGAATCGTCCAGATTAATTTTAAATTTCTTGCTTTCCATTCCCACCACTCCTGAGACAGGTAACTACAAACAACACCGGCGGTAAATGTCCAGCCCAGACTCTGCGCCGAATACAGAAACATCGATGGTATCAAACGGCATCATTGGTATTCGTCCAGCAGAGGGCGCCAGGGGACTTCTCAACGTCCTGTCTCGGGCGTAAAGCGGAACCATTGGTAGGCGGAGTCGCTCTACAGCACTTGTTGCAATAACAAATCATATGACAGCTCGTGCCTGCCAATCATCGTTCGTATCGACCAATCGATCACTGAGTGCTCGAACCGTTGGCGCTGATAAGATTAATTTATTAAAGTTATAAAAATTCTGTTTAGTATTGTTATATATTATATTACGTTTTTTAAGAAAAGAAAGAAATAAATTACCTGAGATATTCATACACACGCCAAGTTGTATTGTGTTTGGTGATGTTACTGATGTGATGTATGGGAGTAGCCCCTCTGGTCACTACAGTTTGCAGGGTTGCTCTGTCTCCTGCGCTCTGGAAATTCACTGTGCTGTAATGTATCCATCCATCCAACTCTGTAGGGCAACTAGGGATTGTGGAGGCTATTGTATTTTTTCTCATTTTTTACGACCAATAAGCCTAATCTGTGGGAGGAAACTGGAATACCAGAAGTAAAAACGCACCAAGCACAGGGAGAACATGCAAACTCCATGCACACAGACCCTGAGGCAGGAATCGAACTTGGACCCTGGAGGTGCAAGGCGACAGTACTAACCATGTAGCCTCCATGCCTGCACTGTACTGAAAATGGGACAAATAAAGCAATCTTCTTCTTAATGTTCTAGGTGATGCGGACACATGCAGAGATAATTGTCTTATAACGTAGATGGCTAACTTCATCATGTAACGGCGACCACAATGGTTTAAGATTTCTAATGTTTTACCTAGATATTTAGAATATTACACTTAACATTTACACATAGGCTCAGCTTACATTTAGAAGACAATGTTGCTTTTCTAATTGCCAAGGTTATACCATGAGTGTACCACAAATGTCACTGTTTTGCAAAAAACAGATATTTTTACACTAACCTTAAAGTTGGGTTTGAGTGTGTGACTGTTGGTCCTTTGGAGACGTCAGCCACATGATCAGCTGAATGCAGTAATCAAGCTGTATCAAGCTTGCACTGGCTGAAGTAATGCGAGTGATGTCACCCAGACCATCAGCTGCCTGTCACCTCTGATCACTACTCATTAGATCACACAGTCTGCTTCTATCACTGTTTTACACACACACACACACACACACACACACACACACACACACACACACACACACACACACACACACATGTGCATGGGAAAAATAGGTTGATGTTTAGGGTTTAGGATGAACCATTATTTGTCACATATACATGACTGCATAGTGGAATTGCACATCCCAGCACAGCTTAACTTAATTTGGTGGCGTTGGGGCTTGAACTGCCAACATTTTGATTGTTAAATTATTCAAGCAAGCAAGAAAAAAAGCCTACGTGGAATTTACACTCAAGAACTCCTCTTAACTCCTAGTTCAGCAAAATATACCAAATTAACATGAAGACATAAAGCATCAGCACATTAGTGGCAAACAGAAGCACCTTTAAATTACTCATAATAAATATACAAGTATTTGCTTTAGATAAAGCAGTATACAGACATTTTAGCTTGTTACTTGGGGCAAAACTGACAAGTTTTGATTCATGTTTCCAATTTGTGGTTAAATTGAATGCAAAATTTTCAGCTATTAATTATGTTACACATACACTACATAATATACCATATACTGTATGTACACTGGGCATTTATGTTGAATTGAGATTAACTAATTAAAGAGCTCAAGTCTGAAGAGCTGTATGTAAGTGAGTGTGTTGGTGTGTCCGGAGCGCAGGAGGATTTAGGACGTCCCATCACTGGGCTATGGGGCCCTCAGACAGATGGTGTCAGTTTCACTCTGAAAACATGATTACTTATGTCTGCCAAAACAGATACACGCGCGCACACACACACACACACACACACACACGCACACACACACACACACACACACACAC
>QMIH01000987.1:66579-99088 GCA_003987875.1 Clarias batrachus
TTATTATTATTATTATTATTATGTTTGGCTACTTTCAAATATTGATTTGAAAATCATGTTCTATACAGGTTTATGATCAGTCATTTCTATGTCTCTTGCAGATACAACCTGATATCCCTAAATGGTTTCTCTCAGTAAGTGTAAATTTTCACACATGCTAACTGACTCACTATCACCACTATAGAACAATTCAGTCTATCTTGTCTATACAAATGTGCAGCCATGCCATAATTTGTAAAGTTGGGAGTAATTTACATTGTGGCCCAGTTTAAGAGGACAGCCGCATTTATGAATTCTGCTGAGCATCACGCTTTGACCCTGCCGGCTGGTTTTGGCATTCCAACAGGCTGGAGAAGAGAAGGTCTGACCCTGCTCCTCTCATCTCTCTCTCTCTCTCTCTCCTTCTCTTTGTCCTCTCTCACTTTCTCTCTCTCTCCCTCCCTGCAACTGCCCTTGGGCCGGTGTGTCTTCAGGTTTGTGCTGGTCAGCACAACGTCTGTCTGCCTTCTGGCTGAGTTCTGCTGTCAGTACAACTCCAGAGGGTGTGTGTGTCTGTGTGTGTGTAGTTTGGCACTGATGTCAGTTTGCCCCAGAAGAGAAAAGAGGTGTATATGTTTAGGGAGGGTGGGTGAAGGGGGAAATGGTGAGTGTGAGAGAGGTTGAAGTAAAGTGGCTCCAGTCCAGACCTTGTCTATAAATGACACACTCACACACATAAACCGTTTGCCCTTTGCTGTCTCCGTCTCTGATGTGCAGCAGAGTGCACCAGGGAGTAAGAGGAGGGCAGGACAGCATCACTCACACCAAAAGCATCACTCGTTCAGACAAACATGTCCTCGCGCTAACTAACCCACACTCACACACTGTGGAAAATCATAATGATTATATTAAAACAATTCTGGTGAAAAAAAAAGAGAAAAAAAATAATTGGGTAAATTTTTTATCTAATTTGTTTCATTTAATGTAATAACAAGTAAATTTACTTTTGTCATGAAAATATACTAATTATAATTGACTATATTGTCTCGGTAAAATGAAAGCAGTATATTTCCCGCTCTTTTTAATCATATGAAAAATCTAGCTTTAATCAAATGTGTGTAAAAAAAAACTTTAAACTTATCAATAAAAAAAATCCTTTTTTAAATTCATTATTGGCAGGTGTACTGTAATTTGTGTATGTCTTTTTTTTCATCACTATATGTATGTTTTTTTTTCATCTCTACCATTCATGTGAATATTATTTGAATTCCATAAAACTAAAATTGAAATAAAATAAATATAGGATTAAAAATAAAAACTCTGTCTGTGTTGAAAAACATGAGAGGACGGTAAAATTTGTGCAATGAATGCAGAGCAGAAAAATATCTATTATCTCAGTTATAGAAAAACATCTTATAACTTATGCATATGTATGTCAAGAATTATAAATTAAACAGAATTTTAATTGCACTAATTATTTATTATATCAATACTAAATATTTAACTGGATATTTATTCAGTAAAGACGTAATATCTGGTCTTACGGTAACTGAGTAAGGACACACACATACACACACACACACACACACACACACACAAACTGTTTATGATGCTCTTAAGTACTGTATTGTGCCTTTCTCCTACCAGTACTTATTGTATTTGCTTAGCTCTTATAGTGAAGTGAGATATATAGCTAATGCTGTTTGGGAATCACTTGTAGGGAAGTGAGATAGATGGTGTTTGCTAGGCTTCCTCCACTGAGTTCTTTATTTCTCTCTTTTTCTCTCTCTCTCTAGACCCTATTAATGAGATGGACCTCCGGGTAAGCTCTTGGGGATTGCTTCATTATATGTTTTAGCCTAAGCAAAACTCTACCTCTGTTCTCAAATTAGTTCACTTCATGTCGAGTCAACATTGAGACACTGCGCACGCTACTGACATTTCAGGTGCAACAGGAATGATAATTTAAGCGAAAAAAAAAAGAAAAGAAAATGATACAATTGACAAGATTACTTATATAAAATCACTGTAAACCCATAAAATATGGCTTTCTTTTTCATATTCCGTTCTGCCTTATAGTGTGCATTAATGATAAATTAAAACTTTTGATATTTTCGGAATATCAAATTAAATCTGATGATTAAAGGACATTTCTATGGTTAAAAAAGGTCTGAATCATTTCAATTTAACAATTTTTCCAATGACTATTGGAAACAGAAGCAAACAAATGGAAAAAAGAAATTAAGATATTTGAATGAATGTATTTGCTGTCTATAAATAAAATGCACTAGGAATATATCAATAATCAATAATAAATTTTAATTTAACAAATTAGCAAAGTGTTCACATAGCAGCATGTTGGTGACCAGAGTATATTACCCTAGTAATCTTATAATACAGTAAAACTGGATTAGGAATTTCATGATAACATTTTGTCATCCCAACGCTGTCCCTGTAGAATGTCTACCCAAGCAGCACTAACCGTGAAAAACTAACCCGTCTAGCAGAGCACAAAGGCCAGCTAACCCTTGCTCAGTATCTTCCAACTCACACACACACACACACACACACACACACACACACACACACACACACACACACACACACACACACACAAACAGACTCCCCACGATGTGGCGGCGGGTTGACAAGCCTGTCTGCCAAACAACTCAATTAAGCAGAAAAGAAGGGGAAGAAAAGCCGAGAGAGAACAGAGAAGTGAGAGAAGGGGAGCGAAAGAAAGCGGCCTGTTCCCTGTCAGCTGCACGGCCAGGGTGAAAGGGGGCTCGCCGAGAGAAAAGAGTGGAGCCTGGAAGAAAAGGGAGAGTGAGAATAGAGGCCGAGCTCTGTGATGTGTTAACTGGCATTGCTGCCCTCGGGCAAGCTCAGGGAAACAGGTCAAACTGGGAGCCACAGGGTCATTGCCACGCCAACAGAGACACCCAGGCTGGAAAGTGTGTTAGTAAGTGTGCGTGTGTTTGCTCTTCTCTTCACGTTAACTGAGTTAACGGTGCCAGAATGGACACAAGAAAAGTGTGGGTGTTTGCTTTCCTCTCCACACAGTGGAGAGTTTGAAGACTTAAACACTTAAGGAGCGTATTTTTCACCCAAATTTTATTAAATACTATAAATCACAAACACATAAAGATTTAGGATGTTCATGATCTTCTGGCACATGGATTATATTTAGTAACAGACATATATGTCTTGAGGCTTTAAACAAAGTTTTTGCTAAATTAATATCAAGATTTAATGTATTTGCAATTTTGTCTAAATCAACTTTAGAAATTTAGAATAAGTTCCTTTCAATGGTGTCATTATTATCCCCCAAGAAAAATTGTCCAGAGCAGAGCAGAGGGTTAATGGCGCAGGTCATTACTAGACTGGGTATAGTGAGTGTACTAGGCTGAACTGTGCTGTGGTAAGGAATGTAAGGGGATGAGGGGGTACAGAAGGTGTTAAGTTAAAGAGATAAATAAGAGGGGTGGGAAATGAACAGGGTCTGCAGATCCACCCTCCTCCTCCTCCTCCTTCTCCCCCCCTTACCATTCACAAACTCAAATTTATTGCTCAGCATTTCCTATCACTCAGACTCCCCACGTTGCATCCAGTGACTCATAGAAAAAATGGACAGGCAAGCAGAGGAGAAGAGACGAGAGGTGAGGTGAGGAGAGAAGACAAGACAAGACAAGAGAAAAGTACAAAGCTAGAAGACAGTAGCTTCTAAACAAAGAAGAGGCTTTGTTACAGTGAAGAAAAAAAAAGAAAAGCTTAGAAAAAGCGGAGAGGATTCCAAATCTACACTGTCAATGGGACTTATCTCCTGAAAAGCATTAGCTCTGACTTAATCTGTGAGTCGCTCGACTGCCTAGATAGAAACTCCTAATTAAGATAATCTATTCTAAAGTATCACATTCCCCCCCCTTCTACATGTATGCGTTAATTTGTGCAGTATATTTAAGGCTGTCGTCTTGTGCGAGGTAGTGGGAGGTTAGAGATTTGGCTGCAGTAACGAAAGAAAGAATCCAGGGCAGGGAGAAATAAATCTTCAAAATGCCCAGTGGGTCTGAAAGGAGGAGTGGAGGCATTCTCACACTCATTCTTTACCCCAAAAGCCATTCGATGGATGGCCTGCAATTAGTCTTCAACATTGTTCACACACACATTTACGCAGTAAAACCGAACTTTAAACTGAAGTAAGGTAGTTATAAATAAACCAAAACTGCACTTTTTTAATTACGACATAACAAACATCTATGTGATGTGCTACTGATGCAAACCAATAATGTTCAGTTAATAAAATATCTGTAAAGCTCTTCGTACCTTTATTTGTTGCACGGTCGGGAAATTTCTATGTACATTTTCATTTTTTAATTTTTTTCCTGTAATGATTCATCAAAAGCATTTGATTAATGTTCCTTAACATTAATGCTCTTACAATATTACCATCACTGCACCATTTCTGTTGTAAAAAAAAATGAATCCACTCATTCTAATACATATCATTACACAGATGGTTGCATGCCAGATGTTTCATGAATGAAACAACCCATTTTAACCAATCATATACAATTGAGATATATAATATATTTTGCATATATCTAATTATGCTGAACAATACATAGCAAACTAGACCTATATCAATTAGTGAGTAACGACATATTGCCATTTAGTAAAGAACAACGAGACAGCCCTGATGTACTGTCTCCTGCCTGTTTCTCTTTGTTTTGGATGAATTGAGCATTGCTTGGGAGTTAAAGCCAGAACACAAAGAGAAAGAGAAGACCTCTATATCCCTTAGACAATGAAGTTCGCAGCATCAGAAAGAGACAGAGCAAGTGAGAGAGAGGGCTGAGTTGAATAAGAGAGTAAAACTTGAAGCCCTCCAAGTCAGGACAGCTATATGTAAATATAAAGAAGCACAAGTTAAAGTGTATTTATGTGAGAATTGAGGTTTCAAGTCGGAATCTTTGATCTTTCACACTTCTTAGACGCCCCCCGGCTTTTTTCCGTTGTAAGAAAATCAAGATCTATTAGGCTTAATCTTGCTTAATAGCATCTACCTCACTCTTTGTCTCACCCTATGGGTAACAGGCTCGCTCCATTCAAGCCACTGCCCTCTTTTACTTGCTCGTCTGAGATAATCCCCCTCTCACCACTGGGCCAATTATTCCTACTATTTTATCATCATTATTATGATTATGATCAGCATTATCATGCACACCGCCCTTGTCTCAGAGTTGGGACTGTCTTCGCTTTCACCGCAGCCTCCCTTTCTATTCTGAGTGAAAAGAGGGCTGCTCTTTACCACTGGGGTGCTAGACGTCAGAGACTTGGGTGCTTGTTTCTAGTTTCACAGGGCGAACTCTTTTGATGGAAACACATTTTCTGGACGTTTGAACGTATTGTGAGGAGAGTGTAATGAGTAATGAGAATTCAGCACACCAGCCCAGCTAAACGGCTCTTTACCTCTACGAGCCAAGGATGAAGGAAGGAGGGGAGGAAGAGAAGAAGTGTGCAGTAATTATGGGGGATGGTTTTGATGTTGGGGTTTTATTTAGCAGGACTGAATGGAGGTTTGAGGTGGGGTAAAGAAGTAAGGCTGGGGGTTAGAAGACGGTTGTAGTGCTCCTGTAAGCTGCACCTCCTTATTGCATGAAGAGGGTTGAAGTAATTATTTCAACCTCCTAGGCTTGCATTCACTTATATGAGGATCTTTCTCTCTCTCTCTCTCTCTTACACACACACACACACACACACACACACACACACACACACACACACACACACACACACACACTAACAGGATGGAGGAAAATGTACCTATAATAGATATCTACTGGGTTATATAGCTACATAGTTCAGGGGTAGAAATACAAAGAAAAACATACAATCTTTGATCTTTGTTAATAAACATGTATTACTTATAATCAGGATGATCAAAATCCAAAAAGCTGCCATTTTTCCAATCTTTGCACATTTAGCTAACTGACAGATTTTTTACCTTTTAAAGTTCACTTTCAAAACAAGTATATTGTGCTAGAAAAAAAATACTTTAAGGGAATAAACATCTTCATAATATTGCTCTATTTATTTTGATTGCCTCCCATACTACATTGTTTTATAATGATTTTTATATATATATAACTTTTTCGCACAATCAAAAGTAAAACAAAAAAGTCAACAAGAAAGCCACAAGGAAAACCAGAAAAAGATATGATGATAGCATGTTTATATGGAATACGTATTTGCTTTTTAATTAAGCAATTATTGTCCTTCAAGTTTTTGATGCTCATTTCTGGAAACGAGATGTAGGAGTTGCATGCACCACTCTTGGTACCCGACAAACTCGACAGGGGCAGAGTGTTGTTCCTGCCAACCCCCGTGAACTCCATGCTGTGGATTCCTCCGGGACTGGGGCACCATTCAATGGCAATGAAGAACACTGGGCCAGTCCAAGTGGCTGTTCTGGTGAACTGAGTAAGAGCTGTCCTGGCCCAGGAACAAACGGCCATCCTCCTGTCAGGAGCAGGTGTGGTACAGTCCCCCCAATACTGACCTCACCTAGCAGCCGCCTCATCTCCTGGAGGGAGGAGCCAAGGAGTAGGATGTAGTTGCGGGCCAAGACCAATGTAGAGATCTTGGAAAGACGGCGACCATTCGGAGAAGCTCCAAGGGGTAGGTAAGGGTGTTGCAGCCCTCCTCCTGAGCCCATGGATGAGGTAGGGGAAGAAGAGAATGGTACCATTACCTCTCGCAAAGCATCCATGGCCAAGTTTAAATCTTGCATTCTCTTTCTCTCACGACTGTTGATCTTTCGTCTAAGTTCTTGCTGCTCTTCCAAGCTGAGCTCTCGAGGAAATTTCGGGTGTCGCTGAGGGCCATGAAGGCCCCCAGAACTAGTACCTGATCCATCTGCTCCTGTACCACCAGTGACAAATCCTGATCTGGGCATAAGCTCATGAAAATTGCCCTCTCCCTGTCCATTGCCCCTGAGACTGGATACAGGCTGCATGCTTCTGAGATTTCAAAGGCACCTCCTCGAAGCAACACTTACACCACAGGCTGAGGGTCTGCTCACCAAAGTCCTATCCACAGCTAGATCACAGCAAGAAATTCAGGAGAGTCCATCCAGGAGAGCAATAAATCTTGATCCTTGATAAAATAGTCCCACTTGGATTAATCCACTAAGAATTCTCAGGTCTTACCCTCCAGTGAAGCAATTTCTGAAGTCCATACTCATCCACTGAGTAACTGCCGGAAATACTCAGAAATATTCAGAAATACTGAATAAATTAATAAAAATGATTGTGTGAATCCTCTAGATGGTATCCTTTTGCTGTCCTTGTATGTCTAATCTGTCCTAGTAGATGTCTCTGTCATGCAGTCTCTGACACACACTCTCAGAGCAAAGGGAGCAAATGAGGAAGAGTAGACACAGGTAATGAGCTAATGCTGCAATTAACTCACTCTCTTCTCCCCCTCTCTTCGGAAGGCAAAATCTACAAAACAGCCACATCCTCTATTTTGACATTCTGTCTATGATCCTGCCCCTTACAGAGAAGAGGGAGTGTGAAAGATAGAATGAATGATGCCATATTCAAAACAAGGAAATGAAAGAAGTGTTTTTGAAATGAAAGGACGCAAATGGTGAGGACGTTATAGCAAATGGTTAGAGCAACCGGTGCCGTCCAACTAGTGAATGGTATTGTGGCACATGCACACTCACTCACATGCACACACACACACACACAGGCAGAGACAGGAAATGTATTAAAAGAGCAATCACCATGCCAGGCACCTGCAAAGCAACAGAACACAACCTGCCTGTTTTATGTGGATACGTGTGTTGGGGGTCGGTGTGTTTTTCTACAATATAACCTATAAAAGCCAGCCTGTGATGGATTAGAGCTCGGTGTTTGTCCGTTGTGTGTGTTTTGTGTGTGAGTGTGTGTATATACATTTCTGTGTGTGTCCATGAAAAGAAACAGAAACAGAAAGAAGGAGCGAGGGACGGGCCAGAAAGGGACACCTGCACTGCCACAGAGACACAGAGAGAGGAGATGAAAAAAGAGGGCCAAAGAAAGAACCTGGTGTCCACCCACCCCACCACCCCCCTTTCCACTCTCTCCATCCTTCCTTCCAGCTTGCGGGGGCTGAATGGGGTTGTATGGGGGGGGAGATCACATCCGTACCCCTGCCCCCAGCATCCACTGCTCCCCTTTATCACCAGGCTGCTGTGGGTTAGGGCCTGTTGGAGCCAGGCAGGGACATGAGGGCTGTCATTGTGGGGTTCTCGGTGTGCTCCGGCTGGGCCAAGCTGGCCAGCCAGGCCTGGGTTTCTGGAGCTGCACCTGGAGGTTCAATCAGCTCATTCACACCGAGTCTGTTTCCTGTGGACACTATTAAACATTACAGCATGCCTAGATGAGCAGGACTCTGCTGGCTGGCCTTGAACAGACAAGTGCATTTATAAAAGTAAGCCCCCAACAGACATGCACACATTTTCTAAAACTATTCTAAATGGATGTCCAGTGTAGATTACCTTTTGCACCTGATAGTCTGTTTGTCAAAGTTAAATTTATACTTTTATTCATATGGCAAGAAAAAAAAATCATGAACTTTTACCCCGTGAGTGTAATGAAAGATATTAAAATAAAAAAGAACACAGAGCAAGCACGATTTCCCTCATACTGTGTTTCAAAGTTCCCTTCCTAAAAAAAAAAGTGCAGTCAATTTGATCTATTTCTCATGATGTTCAATAACATTGTTCACACATGGCATTTGAACACATAAAATTATTTAGAATTTTTTTAAATAAAAAAATATATAAATATATAAATATAAATGGGAACTTTTATACACTCATGGTGTTCCTGGTCAAAAATGACCAGTCATTGGAAATCAGACTACAGTTGGTATACTGTATAAAACAGAATTCACCTGTTGAAAAACAAGACTGCAACATTGTCAACAATTATATTACTTTCTTGCAGCTCTGTTACAGTTTATAAAGGTTTTTTGAGGCCTTCCTTACAATTCAGGCTTTAGCAGCATGATGGCCAAAAGATATACGGCATGTAAAGCTGTGGAATTATATTGATAAGGAGGAAGCCAAGCTGATATTGAGGAGGGTTTAGAGGAGGTTGAGGATGACACAGAGTATATCCGAAGGAGGAAGACTCTGACAGTGATGAGGAAGAAGACCCAGCTGAAGTTGTAGTCTCCTTTCATCCGAAAATAGAACCTAACCCTAACCCTAACGCGATATGTCATATCCCAAGTGAATAATAGCAAGTCCTGTTTTCAACTTTTCCTCACGGACTACGTTGTAACCATTGTCATGAAGATGACAAACCTAGAGGGGAGAAGCGTTTATGGAGACACCTGAAAAGAGGTAGACCCAGTAAATATTGGTGTGTTGATTTTGTGTGGTGTCTACAGATCCCGCAATGAATCTGCATCCCGCTTATGGGATGTGGACACTGGTTCTGCAATTTTTCATGGTACAATGTCTTTGCAGATGACTACTTAAGACATAAATGATGCCTTATAACATATCTGTTTCTTCAGTACTTGGGCTAATCTTCTTAAAAAAAACAATCCCAATATTGTTTGACTGGTAAATGGTGCTTAGTTAGTAGCCTAGTAACCCTATGTAAGGATCTACCGAATTATGGAAACTACAAAGCACTTTTGTAAGTCGCTCTGGATAAGAACATCTGCCAAATGCCCAAATGTAAATGTAAATGCAGACCTTCCATTTTCATGTCACATGTGATTCACTTTGATGACCTCCAAAGATATGGGCGGCATGTGATACAAAGACAGGTTATGCCTGGAACATGTAAGTGTACACAGGCAAACCAGCTAATGGTGTCCTGAGAAAAATCAGGGGAAGTGGGGGGTGTGGGGGGAAATTGCAGTAGAGCTACTTTTAAATTGTAAATATGTTCATGGGTCAAGCGTTATACTTATAATATAGTTATTTTTTTTCGGTGTACACTGTAAACCCTAATGCTCAAAGTAATTAAACATATTGAGTACTGTTAACTTATATAATTACAATTAGTTAAAATTAATAGACTTTGATGGGTATTTAGAACCTTTTGGTAGTTATGAGTTTGTAGAAATGACACTTTTCATGCTGGCTGAACAAATTTGATATTTTGTGTTTGATGTCATCGGGTCAATAGTGTACTGGTGGCTCAGCGTAGGCTGACACATGTAGTCTGATCAAATGGAAGAGCTACACATTGTTGAAAAGGTTAATGTTGGTTTCATTAAAAAGTGTCAGACAACAGAGTGCATCCCTGTTTTTGAGGCAGCAGTGGACACCTACTCATTATTAATGGGTGGTCATAATGTTATGGCGGATCGATGTATACATAGTCCTGTGCAAAAGATTTAGACAGGTGAGAAAAAGTAATAATTTTTAAAAATATATATATTTAAAGAATTTTTTAAAACAATTTACAAAATGTAATGTGAGCGAACAAATCAATATTTGGTGACACTACCCTTGATTTTCAAATCAACATTCATTCTTACACTTCACAAAGTCTGGGATTTTGCTGGATCAGAGCCAGGTGTATGATTAACCAATTATATCAAGCAGGTGCTTATTAATTTCATATGTAGGGTGAAATACAACTCAACTCAAGTCAATAACTGAAACAGAAACAGGCTTAAAATTGGGTGAAGAACAGGAAAAACTCTGCTACTAAGGTGAGGTTGAGGAGGCCTTATTTCACAGGTCAGAGCCCATGGCAAGACTTATAATATACAAGGTAGTCATACTGCAGCCACAAGATCTCCCCTCAGGCAATGATTTCAAGCAAGGTTGAAGATGTGCTGTTCAAGCCATTTAAAAAAATCAAAATAAAGCATTGTGGGCCATAAATGCAGTGGTTGTCCAAGGAAACTTAATGCAGCAGATGAAATCATGCTTACCTCACTTCAACATCTGAAAAGAACTGGTGGAAACCAGCAGAACCCAGGTACACTCATTTACTGTTTAAAGATGTCTGGTCAACGTGGGCTTCATGGAAGAATAAAAAGCGATACTTCCAAGGTGGAAACAAGGATAAGTGACTCAACTATGCACAAAAACATATGAACTGTTTTGCATAGGTTGTTTGTGAACAATGAATGAATGAATGAATCATTTCTGGATGCATTTCTGAAAATAGGAGTTTGGTCAGGATTAATGGTGTCCTCAATGCTAAGAAATGCAGGCAGTATTTATCTATCATGCAATACCATCAGGGAATTGGACCCAATTGGACCTCAACGTCATCGTTTCTGTCTGTGATTACATGAAGAATTATTTTTATTTATGAAAAGTAATTTCTATTTTTGAAAGTATTTTTACTTTACACTTACTTTCTGTACTGTATATAGTATTTTGGTTCACTTCACTGTTCATAATTTGTTTGATTTGATTGATTACTGAAAAAGACCACCACATTCAAACTTTTTCAGTGGATGTTTTGATCCACACACAGGTGCAAACGCTGTGTTCTTATGTGTCTAATTAAACTCCACTAACGTGGAGACATACCAGTGTATGATTAAAATCATCTATATATAAAGATCACAAGTTCACAAGTTATTCTGTCTGATCACACCAGGTGAAGTCCATATACAGATATCAGTAAAAAATTACATATGCTTGCTGCAATCACTAGTTGAATGTTTCTAAGTGTAATATAGTCCAGCAGCCAGATTTATACCAACTTCTAAAAACCTGGAACTGGGGTTTGGCTAATGATGCACTGCATAAGACTGCAAAAATGCTATGCTGCCAGGCTTGTCAGCTTAATTACGCTATACAAGCTAATGAACAAACAAACAAACACCCGGCTTCACAGAAGTTCCGTTGGTTGTGAAGTTTGACAGCTAATGCAAACTCCCTTTCCTACCACCTGAAAGGTCAAAACAGATAACACACTGAAATCAGCAACTAGGAAACAGAGAACGCATGTTTCCATATTCATAGCTAGGACACAGACGTTCCGGAGCGTCTGCTAAATGCCGGCTGCACTCACTCACCCGCCGGCTGCTGGGCCCTCGCCAGCTTGTGGCCACACGGTGTGCTGTACCGAGCTGTCCTGTGCACCAGATAACCTGCATAAAGCAAAGTTCTAATGAGAAGTTAACAGATGTCAACAACTATGTTCTCTCATTTCCAGCTCTATAGGGAGACAGGTGCAGGGACACACCATAGGGCCTCTAAATCAGACGGTTGACTCAGACACAAAGCAATAAAAAAGACCCTTCAATCGAGGGAGAAAGGGTAGAGATTTGGGAAAAGAGGCTGTGAGTGATGGGGAGAACATCAGATCTATGTAAATCTAGTTTGCTATGTGGCTTCAGGCTCAGAGCCATAGCTATGAGAAGTTTACAAGCTGTTAATAGAGCGGAACCAATGGGTTGAAGGCTGGGCATTGTGCCTCCCAGCATGCTGTGGGAAATGTTGGCCTGGGCAGAGCTGGAGCCTACTCAGATGGAGAAGGAGCCAGGGAGGGATGACCTATGGGTCTTTTGTCCCCATAGCCAAAGCACAGTCGTCACAGCAGAGCCCAAATCAAAAACTCACTGTCACAAACTAACAGTTAGTCATGGCGTGCTGAGGACACACTGATTAGAGCTGTCACTAACAACTCAGTGACAGCTGCTGGACGTGTCATATTTCGCTAATGAGAGCTCTCACTCAAGGAACATTTGCATCTTACAACTGAACTTCAGAGCATCACCACTGGTGGACACATTTTGTAAGATAAGTCCTTGCACTGCTTAAGTGCAGATAAAAATTCGTGAAAAATAAATAAAAATATCACATTTGGTATTTTGAGCTGCTTTAGACCATCCATATGGAGAGATCAAGAAGTTATTCCCAGGCAGACTGCTTTTTCTGCCTACCTCCGACAGTGATGAATCTTTGCCTGACACTGACATCTTTAACAACCACACAGGGCCCTGGTCAAACCCATATAGTCTAATAAAGTTCCTCGTTTGCATTTGTGTGTGTCTGTCTGTGTGCATGAATCACAGTTTACCCCCACACTTTATGCAAAGGGGCAAAAGGAAAGGTTACTGAGGTAAAAGAAGAGTGAAAGATATGATGGATGAGAAGGGCTGGTCTACAGATGAACGAACAAGCAATAAGAAATGGATGGAAAGAAAGGATAGACACGTGAACAGAGAACATACTGGAAAAGGAATGCACATCTAAAAAAGGCAATTCAACAAGAAAAGAAAAAAAAAAAAAACGGAAACACAATATGCCCACATCCAAGGTCATGAGTAAATAGGCGGAGCGTTAAATGGGAGAAAGTGATTCGGCACACTTTGTTTTGTTTGATTATACTTTTTTTTTTTTCATATGCCTCAGTTACAGCTGTGTACTCATCAAATCACAATAATCAGCTCTTTGAACTTTGTTAGCTAGGTGGATAGAGATGACAGCGTGGTGTGATGAGTCACAAATCTTCTGACACTGATTTGGATATATGAAAAGAAATTAAGATAAATTATGGAAAAGCAAAGTGAGATGATTTACAATGTTGGGTGCTGGGTCCATGAAAAAGTCCTCACAGCAAAGCATAAAAAGAGACACAGTATATCGCATCTGTTTTTACTTATTTATTTATTTATTTTGACCTATTGTACTTAGAGACCTGCAAGTGTTCTTCTAAAACAAATCACAAAAATATTATGAATTGTTGAAAGTGGGCTACTTATTGTTCTTATAACTGCTTATTTAATAATAACAATGAAAAATCAGTCCATTATTATTATTTTCTGTCAGTCTATTATTATTGCAAATGTGTTATACATACCTATTTGCATAAGCTCTATTCACCAGAATAGAATCATCAGGTTAATAAAGCTAACTATAATTTAGTTACCTTGTCTGCTAGTAGGCTTAATAGCCAAGTTCATGCCAGCTAGATCAAACATTTCTCAATTACCAAAAAGGATGTCAACATATGAATCATCAAAACAAATCTTATGAAGCTACAACTTTATGTACACTCAGTTCAGAAATATTTTAGATAATAAATGTTATAGGTGTCTCAATCAAAATATGAACATATTTAAATTAAAGTCAGAATGTTGGTATGTAATGGTTAAAAAATTAGAAAAAATATGTTTATTGTATGTTTATGTTACACACATTAAAAAGATTCAAGAATATTTAGAAAATTTGTGTATTGTGATATAATAGACAGACATCGCATCAATATGTAAAACCTACAAAAGACCATAATCATGACCGTATGCAAACAAGCAGAATCATAATTTGGACCAATTAAACAATCAAACATTATAACAGATAACTTCTTACTGTTTATGTGTATCTTTTCTACTTTATAGCTGATTTTGTGGATTAATGTTGTTAACATTAATTGAAAGCAAAGCATTAAATATAGTATAGTTCATGAATTCATATCAGATTGAAATGATTAAACTCTGTTTTTCATTCATATTGTACTTATAAGGAAGTGAAACAGTTACTTTGGGAAGATGAGCACAGAAAGTTAGCACTAATATAATTTGAGGTTGTAAAAGGTTAGCGTGTGTGTTCCCTCTGGGTTAGACTGAAGCATATGCTTGAAAAAGCTCAGATTTCAGAGCAAACATGAATAATCTGACTTGTTCCCTCTTTATCTCTTTCTCATACACACACTCATACCACAGCATCCTCGAAGAGGAATAAACACTCATCAGATCATTTCCACTATGAATGGTTTAAGCCAGACAACCACTAACAAAGGTCTTGTAACACACACATACACACACACACACACACACACACACACACTGGCCTGTGGAGCTCCTATGGTGCTCTTTGATGTTGTGTTGTGACCAGACCCATGTCCTCTTTTCATAGAGTGTCCACACTCGGCCAGTCATGAATATCCAAGAGTTCACTGCTCTTACAGGATTATCCCCTCTTTCTTTAACTGCTCAAACACTTTCAATGCCCAGCTCCTTCTCTCTTTCTATCTCTCTCTCTTTTATACTTTGCTTTATCTCTCTCTGTCTTTATTTCTCTTCTCCATCTGTCTTTGTGGCTTTGAAGCGTTCATTAAACACATTGATCCGTCATGTATGGGAGTTCATCAGCCTAGGATCATAGACCTTTGGATGCACACATAACCCCTACTCATGACCTGACACACCAGCTTACAAACAACCACACACACACAAAATACATTAAAATGTCCAGCTGGTTTGAAAAAATACACAGTTATAAAACTTAATGGGACTTTCTGAACTCCCAGATATGTCTTCTGGTATTAAAACATACTAGTCAGTGCCATGTGCCGTTTAAGGAAGAACAGATGAAGGAGAGAGAGCGAGAGAGAGGATTAGTTCTCCCCAGGGAGAGGAGTGCTCATATGGCTACTGTATCAACACCCCACTCGCACACATTCACACCACCTCAGTCCATGATGGTTTCTTGGCATGATCATAGTGACTGAATAACATTAATAGTAAAAATGATGAATAAATCAAGCACATCTCTACACTGTACTAATCGTAAAAGTGCATAGAGCTAGAGTTGCCAACCGCAATAAAGAGATAATCCTTTTTCAAACAATGTCAATTGTCCTACAATGCTACAGAAACACTTTATTTTATTTGTTTATTTTTTCTCTTTTCTTCCTTTCATTTTGCTGTTTGCACTGTTCCAATTCTTTTTAATCCTTTGCATCAACACATAGTAGGGTCTAAAAGAGCCTGCATCTGGACTGATTTAAAAATGGGATTTGAGAAATGTAACACACACACACACACACACACACACACACACACACACACACACACACACACACACACACACACACACACACATGCACGAACAAAGAAGATTCAACATAAATATTCAAACAGTAAAAAAAACACAATCTGTCAGTTTAATCTGTTAGGACTGCTGCCTTGGTGATGACTAAAAATGTTCCTTACTCTTTAAGTTGATTCCTGAGTAGACAATGGACAGAACAGTGGACAGATTTTCATGATATGTGCATGCTAATATTCAATAATACATTAACACTTGAACATTTATGTGAAAAATAACATCCCTTGAACCTATCAAAGGAACTTGACAGAAAATGCAACTGATTAATCATATATAATCATATATAAGAAACATATGATTGAAAATGTCATATACATTGTCTTCTCAGGTGTTAAAGACTTGTAAATGTGGAACATGGTCTTTGTTAAATAGTGGCCTTCAACTTCAATCAACTCATCTGACATTCCAACAAAGCAGTTTCATTTAACCCTGAGTGCAACCGTGAAATTAAACACATGGGTAGCCCAAAAGGTCAAAAAATACCCAAGATGGTTTTAAAACTAACAGAAGTAGTTTCAATAGATCCAGTGGTTGCCTGTTTGCCTGTGGATCCAGACCTGTATATTACAAAGGCAATTAATTGAACATCACACTTAATAAGTCAATTAATCTGTACCCCAAGTGACATTTGCAAATTCTTATTAAAATATTAAGTTCATTATGTTGTATTTTATTCATGTGCAGATGATTGTTTTGTGTTTAGATTATATACATTAACATGACATAATAGTAACAAGTTATGTTTCTGTAAATCTTTAGTTGTTGTGGATAAGCACATTATTTCCATGCTGATTATCCATCATCCACCCAAAATAATTTAAAAAAAAAGCAAAATAACATAACACTGAGCTCATCCAGCTCATCATTTAATCAGCGAGACATTTTCTTCACAATTCTAGGAGATTTTTCTTTCTTACTTACTTTCTTTCTTCTATATTTAACAGTACTGATGTTACTGTGCCACTGATTTTAATGTTTTTCTTTTGGGGGGGGGGGGGTAAGCAATAAGGTAAGCAATATTTAATAAATCAACAACTACTGCAGTATATTGTGTTATATTATTATAGTTATATTTCATGGCACATGCTGAGCACTTTAATAAAAAAAATCGTCATCTCTGTTAGCTGGAATATCATATTTGAAATAATATCTGATTATGAATTTCTTAGACTTCTAATTGATGAATACTTCTGACTGTAAAGCAGCCCAAAAGAATTTACGCATAGGCTTGAGATTCAAATGCAAAGCCTACACTTGTCTGTTTTAAATATGACAATGCAAATCTAAAAATCACAGGCTATTCTAACAATCAGCAAACATTATAATTAACACAGTTTAAGTCGTCGCATCAGCTTTTCTAACAAATTCACGACATTTAAACCTGCATAATCTAATAAACGCACTTTGTGCGTTTTCATTTAGCCAGTGTTACGCAGTTCGGGTGCAGTTAATTGCGCACTTTCCGGCTGTACCTGCTTCATTGGCCGTGTGTCAATGCTTAATTGGCACTGAGGCTGGGAAGAACAGAGACAGAGAGAGAGAGAGAGAGAGACAGAGAGCTTATTAAGCTGGAGGGCGTACGGTGGCTCGGCGGGGGAGGCGCGCGATGATTAATTTGGAAACGCGATAGCGTGTAATTCTCATTACTTTTCAGGGTAATTGCATTTTTACGCACAGCAAATGGGCTAGGCGGCGAAGATTGCTAACAAGCAGATGTTTGTAAAGGGAGACAAGACATTTAGCAGACCTCTTGCTACAGTTTAATATGGAGTCATACGCATGAACCTTCAGAACTTGTTCTGTCAGGTGGTCTGTAGAAGATATTTAAATTTCGAGACTCCTTAAAAGGTCTTTAGGTCACCTTCAAGATAACCTTTGTGTAGCCTTTGAGGACTTTTAGAAAAAAAAAAATCCCGAAGACTTCTGGGGTTTTCATATTTTCAAGATTTTAATGGGTCCCACAGTCGTCCCCTGTTCCCACTGGAGTGGCACTGCAAAAAAGAATTTCAGTATGAAATGAACTTATAAAGTTGAGACAGGTTTTGTGCTTTACAAAGCGTTTTACCTATCAGATCCCCAAAACAGCCCAAATGAGTTATGATAGGTGCTAGATCTTTATGATGGTGATATTCAGAAAGGGTCTGGAATTTGTGGGATTTTTTTTTGTGCTTGAAAATCCTTTAATCTAGGTTAAAGACAGAGGAAAAACAAACAAATGAATATGAAACACGAATATTTATATTCCATCTTATTTCCATATCGTTCCAGCTAAACAAGGTCATTGGAAACATTTGTAAAAGATGCAAAAATATGCTATCCAGCTGCTGGAGTTTAGTTATGTATTCCAAGGTATCTTCCTGGATTTATTTCGCCAGATCGCGGCCTGGTCTCTTTTCTCTTACCAAATTCAAATGAAATTTCTGGCTTTCTCTGGCCTTTATCTTTCATACGAATAGTAAAGATAGATTAAGACAAATCGTATGAAGCAAAAATCGACTTTTTATACAGTCAGGTCAGAAAAAAATTGCAATATCAATGATATAGGTGGCATACTGCAGTGGCATTTTTTTTATTAATATAGGGCGGAATTATAATCTCATAATCATCCTACCTCTTCACCTTCTTCTGTTATTATTATTATTATTATTATTATTAGTAGTAGTAGTAGTAGTAGTAGTAGTAGTAGTAGCTTTGTTTAGTCTGGTAATATTACCGAATTCATTTTTATTTGTTTGTTTGTTTGATTGATAGATTTTATTTAAATAATGAGATGAGCTTGCCTTGGCTAATTGGGGCGGAGAAGTGATAGATTTTATTTAATATTCATTTAGGTAATATTCGGCAGTGAATATTCTATATATCAGGTAATTATTTTATTTAATAGGATATTGTAGTATTACTGTACACTACACATTTGTTATTAATATATGCGTTTGGATACGAATTGTTTATCTAAATACGCAAATGTTAATGTAAATTAAATGCAATAATAATAATAATAATAATAATAATAATAATAATAATAATAATAATAATGGTGATGATGATAGGCTTCTCGCAATTAGTGTAATTTAATCTGTGTTCAATTTAATGTGTGATGGGTCAGTCTTGATTTTTTGGATGATTTAAATGTGCTCCATTAAATGTGCTCCATTGTGTTAATATTTCTTAAATCTGTTTAAATTTGCTCACAACTGTACTTAGTATCACCATCAGTAATTATTTAAATTTGTCCTTTTCAGTTTTTGCGTATATATTTATAAGTAGCCTTCATTAAAAAAAATGCATGGAGAACAAAAATTCCAATGTATATAATAATAATAATAATAATAATAATAATAATAATAATAATAATAATAATAATGCATAGTTTCAATGTGTTGAGTGAGGAGTCAGGTGGGAAAATGTGTGTCTCAGTACAAAAGTATCAGTTTCTTAGTTGAGTGAAAGGAAAAAAAGTGGAAGTATTATTAATTATTTTATTTAACTACATTTACAGTTCATTTACAGCAAATTCTTGAATCATTTAAAGTACAATCGAAAATAAGTAAATAAATATCGGTTCACACTTTTATAAAAAATAAAAATGATCATTCTTTGTGTCGGAACAGTGACAACAGTAAAACAGGAGCAAAATAAGAAAAAAATGAAGCAAAAGAAGGAAGGGAGAAAGAGGGAAATAAAGAGAGATGAGCAGGTGCAATACGACTTCAGTCCCAGGTAAACGAATTCACCCAATACGTTATATAAAAGCTCTCATACTGTACAAACACTACATATTTACATATTTATTTACACTCATCACCGATGTTTGGGTTATAGCCTACTTCCTAAGTTTGTTTCTCGAAAAAGAAACAATGAACTCAGAAATAAATGTACCCTGCTGTAAAACCTACTTCAGCTAAGGGGTTAGCAAAAATCTATGTTAGTTTCACTGAGTTTGTTTTCTAAATGCTCCAATACACCCGCAACTCATTTGTGGAGACAAAGCCGATTATGGCACGAATAAGTGTATGAGTCGGTATCACACCAGAAACTGCCTTCAAATGTCTCTTAATATAAAGTCTTAATATTTATCCGAACGTTCAAAAAAGGTTCTTGAGTCATTTAGAGTCATTTGCCAGGCGCGGCATGCTGACCGAGCTCATCGCGGGCACGTGAGGCGCGGGGACCTGGCACATGCTACACGGGCACGGCATACTCGCTCCCCAGTGCTGGAAGCCCGAGGTGAGAGGGCTTGCACCGGCCGACGGCGCCTTCAGGAGTCCGTGATGCGGTCTGACTGAGGCCACGGCCGAAAGGCCTGGCGCTGATAGAGAACCGGCTGCGCTGGATACGGTTGGCGGGAGCAGCGCGTGGTGAACCGGATGAGATCCGGCGGCGGCAGCAGCAGCTGCATGGCTGGCCAGTGGAGCTGTGGCGTGCGCCAGAGTGCCGCAGGCAGCCGGGTGGAAGGTCGCGTGGTGTGCGCCGCTGCCGCCTCCACCCCCGCCCCCATAAATCTCGCTTACCAGTCGCTTCATCTCTTCGAGCGAGTTACTAAGCATGAGGATATAGTTGCGCGCCAGCAGCAGCGTGGCGATCTTGGAGAGCTTGCGCACTGAAGGTCCATGCGCATAAGGCATGACCTCGCGCAGGCCGTCCATGGCGATGTTTAAGTCGTGCATGCGTTTGCGCTCGCGGCTGTTGATTTTCAGGCGGATGCTCTGTAGCTCATTCTCGGACAGCAACTTGCGGTCTTTCTTAGAGAACATCTTTAGGGCGAGCGCGCTCTCGTCGCCGCTTGAAAGGCCGCGCATGTCCGCGCTCATCTCTGGGGGTGAGTCGCTCTGCGTAGAAGAAACTGCGCCCGAGAAACCCGCCGATTTCTTCACCGCAGAGATGAAAAGATCATCACCTTCTGGAGAGGAGGGCCGGCTGGACACTCTGCTTGCGTCGGAGTCCATTTCTCATAGGTCAACTCTAGTTATTGTCACTAGATCTTCGTAGGCCAGAGCCTGGAAGTGGAAATTGAGAATTTAAAAAAACTGCAAAATGTCTATTTATAAGCATCATCACACACCAGAATCCTCATAATTTAACACAAACACTACTGCATGACTATCAGTTAGTAATTAGTTGCAGTGTTTAAAGCTGCTTCATACTTTTTTTTAATTTTGTATAAAAGCAAAATGAACATTAAATTATTTTAAATAATAAAAAAAGTTATTAATTAAGTAGTGGAAACTAACGGAGACGTTCATGAACTGAAGATTTGCGTAAGGTTAAAGACCAAAATATTTCTTAGGCTATCTACAGATTTGGTCATAACGGCAAAAATCCCAATGCAAAATTCGATGTAAAACTATGGAGTGTACAAGTTTAGTAAAACTTTCTGAAGCATCACAAAATAAGAACTTACCGAAAGCGGGGGCAGCGCGTGCAAGTGCAACTTGCGTATTGACTTTCTTACTCCTGATCAGTGGTGACGGCGTGTTTGGCCCGTGAGGAGAGTGACGCGTGCATTTTATAGCGGACCTGAGAGAAGGCAGCGGGGACGGTGTGTCAACTCCTTACCGACGGCCCTTGCACAACCAATAGGGTCTCCGCGACGCGCGGAGAGGGGAGGAGGCTCGCACGGGGCGGGGGTCTTCAAGTCTGATGTCATTACAAAGAAACGAGGCTTCATTAACTAAATTAGACACACTTCGCATATGGCATCCCGGGAGCGCGAGGCTAGGTTTAGATTACGAACCATCAGAGCGACAGACTGTGGAGTCAGTGATTAAGAGGCGCTTGGGCAGTGAGCACAAACTCCCGAAGTGTACAAAGCGTTTAAAACAGCGCATAAATATTACAGAGTAAGGAGATCATGTTTAGAATGTTACCTAAAGTGCCTGTTAAGACAGCAAAAAAAAAAAAAAAAAAATCCAAAACGAATAAATAAACAGAACAGCAGGCTACACACACACGCACACACACCTGCAATGTAGTGAATGAGCCACTTCTTGGTTTAACCCCGCGACCCCCCGTTACTGCCCAGGAACAGACTGGCGCGAGCGCCTCATTTCAGCCGTTAAAATGCATTTAGGACGTTAATAACAGAAGCGTGCAAAACTGTGTTAACGGTTATAATCCGTTATATTTCAATTAACACAATATGGACAATATGGACACGTGGCATACAGACAGACAGAGAGTGGTAAAGTGCTCCCAATATTCCAGTTACTAAATATAACCGTTCAAACCACCACTACTACGTTTACTAATGCAACTGCAATAATAATAATAATAATAATAATAATAATAATAATAATAATAATAATAAACCAAATAATTGTTATGTATATATTGCACAAAAATACGTCATTATTTATTTGTTTGTCTTAGACATTTGGTATTAGCAGTATCCAGTTAGAGGTACAGATGGTCTAAATGATAAAAGCACAATGGCGAGATCTCATTCCAGAAAATTACAATAAAATGCAATTAATTATTTTAGCATTTTATCATTATTGGTCAAGACTCACCACTCTATTATATTCCTACCACTGCAATTAATGTTGCTTAATCCAGCTTTTTTATGGCTGGTACTTCTATCACTTCTGATTTAAATATGCAAAATTACAATTATCTTTGAAAAACATACAAGAACTTGTTATGAAACTGAAATATTTGGCATTATCCAGAGAGAATTAGAAGGAAGCAAGCAAGATTGAAAGAGCAGCCATGAACTGCATGTTTAAAAAGTTCCTGTGAGTTGTGGAGTCAGGTGCTCCTCTCACACACATGCACTCCACAGGTCCTCGCTGTTCATTAGACAAGGTCAGTATTATGGCTGTTTTACCACTACAGCGCTTATATCCGTCTGTTTGCATGTTTGTGCATCGATGAGCTTATGTTAATGAGATGGTTAAACCGAGAGACGTCGTTGTCTAATCATAGCTCCGTTCATTATGAATTCCAGTAATCTTACTTTGTTAAATGAGGCCGAAGTGTAATATAGGCCACGGCTGTCTGGATCAGAGTAACAATGAGTTCGAACAACTGAAAAAAGCAGGCTGTTTGTCAGGCTGTAGCACTTATGATTATGGGAAAATGTCAGCCTGGGAGAAGATTTGCTACATCAGAGGATGCAACTGCCCTGGGAGCAATTACACACCGACAGGAAGTCCACTAACACAGTCTGCATGAGGACACTGTCTCTGTCTAATTAAGGACTACAACATTTTCACCTTGGAAAACTGGCTTTTGGTACATGCATATTGTATGAAACTCAGTGTTCCCTACACTTTACTGATATTTGTGATTCTGTTAAAAGAGGTCACACTTGGCCTTCAGATAGGGTATGTTACATGTTTTTTTGTTTAATAAAAATATCAGTTTTCCTTATCTGGTAGGGTACTATCAAAAGTTTTTTTTTTACCATTCTTATGCACATTTCACATAGAAATCTTAAAAACATACATTTAGGTACATATTTCACACCTCAGCACTACTACAGTAAAATTAAAGGTACACCACACGCATTTTTCTAGGTAAAAGATACATAGCAATGATGAAAATGTCCCAAAAATGTCCCATATTCATAGCATGACCCCAGAGACAACAAACAATTGAGACAAGACAAGAGACAATTGATTTCTAAAAATGTATGCATTATTTATCCTATTCTAGGTCTCAAATGCACTGGTTATTCTCTTTCGGTGCACTGAAAATATACAGGTACAGTGCAGTCGTACTGGAAACATTAAACATACAGGAGTTTCAGTTGTTTTGATTCTTTTTTAAACTTATTATTGTTAAATTAAGATTCAAACTTTGCAGTAAACTTTATAAAAAACTAACAACTCCACAATAAGAGAAGAGTGGCACCAAGCCAGCATGTTAAATCTGAACTTCACAGTTCAGGTGCAGAAAATGGAAGAGTTAAAGACAGAAGACATTAGCACATGCACGGCAAAGCTAATCAAGCTATTTGTAGAGTTTGAGTTCTTCCATTAGGAGAGAAACAGAAACAGAGATATACAGGAAAGTGAGAAACACATAGAGCTTTTGTCACCTGGTGGATGAGTGTGAGGTGTTGAGTTGGTGCTTGAAATGAGTGTTAATTCTGAATGTTGGCTCAGTCAGGCCCTCTGTTGTTCAAATTACATTTATGAGATAATGGCACATGTGTGTGCGAGAGAGAGAGCGTGTGCGCGCGCGCGCGAGAGAGAGAGAGAGAGAGAGAGAGAGAGTGCGCTTTTAAAAATTCCAAAAGCTCAAAATTTTAAACCCAAAACCCTTTTGACCCAATAAATGAGGTTGAAGTTTCTTTCTCTTTGATGTGTGTGTGTATGTGTGTGTGTGTGTGTGTGTGTGTGTTTAAAATATTTGTATAATTTGAATCCATGAGCACAACCCAAATTCTCAATCTTTTTTTATAGTTGAACATTCCTTAACGCACCTTCCAGCTGCTCGTCTTCTGCATGTTCAGTGTCTACATGTCTAGTGATGTCCAGCACAATTAGTCGGCTCTCTGTTATTCTCGTGTCTGGGTGGCAGTTGGCCCTGTGTTGTGGTGAATACCAATGGTGAGAAGGAGCATATGTGAGTCATTCTTAATCCTGCTAATCTTCATCCAAAGTAAAAAGAAAGAAATGGAGAAAAGGGGGAGGAAAATGAGTAAACTTTCTCTCTCCAGTTACAGAAAACAACTGCTCTCTCTCTCTCTCTCTCTCTCTCTCTCTCTCTCTCTCTCTCTCTCAACTCCCCACCCGCATTTGATGGAAGTGTGAGTTGTGGGGATTTTGTCCCTACAACAACCATTAGTAGGTAATTAAGTCCTAACGTAGCCTCCGCTCCCTTGGCTACTATTACACCCTGCTCGAATGGAGCGGCTTACAAGGTCCTTTACATGCCCGAACAAATTGAATGGGGCTCATTGGGCTCTGCCTATTATTCCTGCTACCCCATCTGGCTGCCAGCGGATAAAGGGGGGATTTGCAGGCCGTGGCAAGGGGTGTGAAGGGCGCGTGAGTTCTAGGCTTGTGTGGGAGAGAGAGGGTCCACTGAACGAGAACTCCTTTTAGAAGGAAGGTGGCTACTTCTTTTCAAGAGAAAGCTGTGGGATTTGCTCTCACCAAATGTTACAAATGTTTCCACAACCTGCTCTCCTGATCCCAATGGGAGGAGCATGAGTATGTGTGTGTGTGTGTGTGTGTGTGTGTGTGTGTGTGTGTGTGTGTGTGTGTGTGTGTGTGTGTGCTGGGGTTGTGAATGTCTCATGGCAAAATTGCTGGGTGAATAAATTGCCTTACTTACTTTTACAGCTGGATGCAAGATACATCAAGAGTGGGTGTATTAATCAGGTAAATATAAATCATGTACATTCTGAAATTTGGAAGTGTTTGGCTTTTATTATCTTTATTATTTTATTATTATTATTATTATTATTATTATTATTATTATTATTATTATTATTATTGTTATTAACCATTTATTAGCAAAAAAAATTACATTTACATTTTATTTCTATAAGAAAGCAACTAATAATTTGACGTTTCACGTTAATATGTGAATGAAATGTTTCGATGAAGGTAAAATATATCATTTTACAGCTTCCCCTTACAAACACAGAGAAAAGGAGAAGTGTTAGAGGGATAGGGTGAAAGCAAATTCTCTTAAAATCTATACTGTTCTCTGGCTATTAGCATACAAGCAAAGAGAAAATTCCACCACTGCCCCTCCTCCCTATACACACATATAATGTCTAACGAGGGGGCTGGCAGTTTTATGCTTTCTTCTTAACACACACACACACACATACACTCACACTCACAAACCCACACAGAGAAGAAGTAACAGGTTGTGGTTTTATTTTTGGAGCAGGTTGGTGATTGTGGTGAGAGCTGCCCTCTGTGTCACCCTCTGTAATCTGACTGGTTTGCCACAACACCATTGTGTCTTCTAGTATCCTAAAGGAACAGCGCATCTTTACCACTATATATTCATCAGAGACAGGTCATCAATTATCTGCTGTAATCTCTACTTGTGTAATATATAGTGCTATCAAATGTTTTTGATGCCATCAACATATTATCAGGTGTGATGCATTTAAACCACGCCAAGACCTTTTTATTCTAGTTACCTATGATTTATGAACTTCTTATGTTTTATTTTAATTATGAGTTAAGCTATTTATAGTAATCATGAATACTTTTTACTCACTTAGCAAAACCAAAAGGAATGGAAAATGTAGTAAGACGTTAGTGATTCTTCTTCATGCCGATTTGCTAATATGAATATGAATCATAATCCCCTACTGTTATGGCCCCTCTTCCACCTGTTACATTCCCGCTCTCCTCCAGCTTCTTGTTCACACACACACACACACGCACGCACGCACGCACGCACGCACGCACACACACACACACACACACACACAACCCTTTAACCAGACAGATGGGCTGCAGCCCCATCCAACGTTTCGTCCAGCAGTCAAGAGATGGAGCAATATTGGGGCTCAGACAAAAGGAAGAGGTGAATGGGAAGGCGTGTGTATGCTGTGTCCAGTCCAAGTGGCTATTAGTTCTTTGTTCTCATCACATTTCTGGTAAACGGTATTATTCTACAGTCACCCATCTGCACAGATGTTGAGATTTTGAAGGCTTGGCTATAGATACTCTTGAGGATTCTCACAAATCTAGATGATATTGAAAATGGCTACTGATACATGTGAAGTAATTTCAAGTTGGACGTGCATATTCTCTCTTGCAGTATGTTATTATTGCTGTGATTATATAATTTCAGTAGCCTTTCTACCAGCACTGTTACACTGCCTGTCCAAAAAAGTCACCATTTCAGAATGGTCAAATTATTGGGCTGCATGAAGCGAAGAAGAGATTTAAACTAAGGATTTTTGAAATTGCTGAAACTGGGTTAACATCCCTTCAACACATTATCAAAACCTAGAACGATAGTTTTGAACCACCAACTTTGTTTTAAAAAAAAAAGGTCACTTATACACTTGGTGAATGGTAAAAGACCATATGATCGGGAAAAAAAAGGTAAAAAGATGAATGGTAAAAAAAAAAAAGGTCAACAGAACTGAGACTACACAGGATTGAGACTAAACAGTTGTGTGGTAATAGAAGTCTTAGTTAGTGAGATTATTGTGTTAGTGAGTTTAATAAAAAAAAAAGTTACATTTGCTAGGGAGTATAAAGATTGGACTTTGGAGCAATGGAAAAAGGTCATGTGGTCTTCTGAGTCCAGACTGACCCTATTCCAGATAGGAATATTCCTATTCCCATTATGCATAGTGAGAACTGCATAAGTCTCAGGAGGGATTTATTTATGTATTTGTTTATTTATTGGCCATATTGGCCAGGCAGTGTATATTCTAACAAATCAAATTTTCACTATCTATATCAGAAAAAGATTGGTTAATTCTTTAGGAATGTTTCTAATGTTTCTCAGGAGCTTTTTAAAAGAGCCAGGCCTAAATAGGTGAATTTTCACTTGATAGATGGCTAGATAGATCGATCGATATCTGACAGTTACAACCATGTAGAGCAAACAGACCCAGGATACACAACACACATGTGAAAAATGACCATGATAACAATATTAAACATCGGGAATAACAGAATAAATCAAGGTGAAAAGTATGTTTGTAGAGACATTGAGGAGAAATGTCAAAGGTATGAACAAAATAGAGTACCGCAATGTGTGATGTGCTACTTGGTAGAATAAAAAAGTGACTGCAGAATTGCAGCATTGACACGTTGCTTTCAAGGTTGGGTTCACAAACGTGGCATTTATTCCCCCTGATTCAAACTCTGCTGCATTTTCGTCCTGAAGAGTTCTGTTTAGCCAGATGAGAACTGTGAAGTTTGGGACCAAACTCTCACTGGCATGGAAGAGTCTGAGTATTGGTATAGACAGAGAGGACAGAACTGTAAAACTGCAGAAATGTGATGTGTACTGAATTTTCAACTGAAAAAAAAAGAAGAAGGAAAAACTCCAAGATCTAATTCTGGAAGTTTGCAATTCTTATTCAGGATACTTCCTGAAGTGTTGTGCCTCAAAAGGTTGAAACACCCCTCTCAAACAGTTGAAGAAGAATTTTACCTTTCCACACGGCTTGCTCATTAGGGATTTTAGAAACTTGCTTAGTAACAGTTTCCGCTGCGCTTTACAGAAATCCAGTGAAACTAAAGTATCTCACAGAGTTGGTGATGCTTTCTCTTCACAGATTCTTTTAATCCAAGCATCTTAAACTTACACACTGTTCAACTAGGGACATTCAAAATCTTGTCAAAGAGGTAGGATAAAAGGAGTCTAGAGTGTGTGTCACCATGCGTATCACTGCAGGGGAATGCCGGTGGGCTTTTTCTCTTCTTTGGCGGCAGCCCTCATTCAATTCTTTTGCAATTACGTTGTCATCAAGCCATTTGGCTGCTGCAGCCTCCAAAGAGCGGCACAAGAAAAGGGCTTGCTGATTGAATTAAAGCAACACCAATTCAGCCCTGCTGAGAGCCAGCCAAAAAGGGGGCTTTAAAGGAACGGAAAGAGAGAGAGAGTGAGAGAGTGAGAGAGAGAGAGAGAGAGAGAGAAGTGGCAAAATGAGAATGTTGCAAGAAAACGGATAGTGTGCACTACTAGTTGTATCGATATGTGTTGGAAGCATGTGGTCACTGTGCACAGATGCAGAGGTATGCATGCATCCAGGATATGCTGTTGTCTGTCTGTGTGTGTTAGGAGCGGCGGAGCCCGTTTGTCACGGTGAATAGGCTCAGGGTGGTTCACATCATTGGGGCATTGAAGCCATCTCCTCCCCTGTTGTAAAACAAGGCTCTGAGTCGCATGGAGACACAGGGGGCATTGTGCTTGCTACAGGGGCTAGCGTACCACCCAGAGTGTTCCCAAAAACTCCACCCAACTCCTTCTGACCCGCAAAGGCCAGGAGCCAAGCTTACTGTCTACTTCGGAGTGAGAGAGAGAGAGAGAAAGAAGGGAAAAGAGAGCTATATATAGAGAGAGATGGTCTGGGAAGAAAAATCATGTAAAAGACAACGCTGTACCTCTTTAAACATGTATGTATGTGTGTGAGTGAGAGAGAGAGAGAGAGAGAGTGAGAGATGAGAGTGTGGGATGCTGCCTGGGGTTAGAGAAGGGGAGGAGGCGTTTCCCGAGTGTTTCCCCTAACACGATAGGTTAATGGAATGATTGATGGCTGCGACACTGAAGACAAAACGTAAGGAGGTGATAAAACCAGAAAAGAGAAAAAGAAAAGAATCGGGGGTATAAAGTAGGTCTTATATTTGGGATATAGATGTGTGTGTGTGTGTGTGTGTGTGTGTGTGTGTGTGTGTGTGTGTGTGTGTGTGTGTGTGTGTGTGTGTGTGTGTGTGTGTGTGTGTGAACATTTACTGCCATCCAAAAGAAGGAGGGACTGTGGTGTTGTTAATTAGCAGGGAGGCTTCGACTCTAAAGATTTGGTGTGTGTGTGTGTATGGACATGATGAGTGTGAAGGGGGACAGGATATTAGGGTGAGAAAGGGGCAATCTTGACCACCAAAGATGCCACACACATACACACACTCTCCTCTTTCCTTTTTTTTTCCAGCCCTAGCCATCGGACAATGAAATAAATAAATACTGTGTCCTTTCAATACAAGCAAATAATTTACTGCCTGCTTTGGTGCTGCATGCCTGAATTCTCTCTCTCTCTCTCTCTCTCTCTCTCTCTCTCTCTCTCTCTCTCACACACACACACACCCCTCTCAAGCTGAAGAGTGCAGGTTTGTGTTATTTTAAGAAGCCCTCGTCTCCTGGAGTACCTTTAAGAGGATGGACAAACACAAATTACACTCTTGCATGTGCACACACACACACACACACACACACACACACACACACACACACACACACACACACACACACACTGTTTGTCTTTGAGTTTTGTTCCTTGGATTGTTGTTGTCTGAATAAACCTGGGAGAAGAGGAAGCATGTGATGTTCCTTGCATAAAACACCAGGAAATGGTTTGTGTTTCACTTAATGTACTTGTTTGTTAAGGATTAATTAGATAATCAACTGGTAAGAAAAGAAAAAACAATACAGCTGGAATTGTAAAATGTTAGCTCCAATGGGCAGAATTCATGAATATAACTGGTCACTGTTACTGCTGTTTGAGCAGAAATATTTTTTTTTTTCCCCCCACACTGTAAAGACATGCATTGTAGGCTGATTCCGATTTGTCTGGTAATGTGTGATTGGGTGAGTGTGTGTGCACTGACAATAATTTTTTTCATTAATTCCCCATCAGTAAACTTCATGAGAACAACCCTCTCTCCTGTTTTTGCTTCAGATCTTCATCCACTGGTCATTAGCTGAGGAAGAGGCACTGATTGGCTCACAGTATTTACTCTATCATAGGTTAAACTGAATATTGTAACCATAATGAAGAAGATGAGATTAGCCAAAAAAAAAAAAAAGATTGGACGACTATCTCAACCTCAATGTCTAAACAAAAACATGCTTGTTCTGATCCTCCTGTTATTTCAGTCAGACTAAATGCTTCACAGCGGGAAGAGTCGCTTTGCATATGTTAAAAAGTTATATTCTGATTAAATGCCTGGAACATAAAAATGCACATCTTAGTGCTGTAGATCAGTGTCCATGCGAGCAGTTAAGTTGTAATCTCCACCTGGAATGATGTCAATAGGATTGTAATAATGGAGACATAGCTAATGATGCAGTAACTACAGATTGTTTTAGAGCTTTTTCATTTTTGTAGCTTTAGTTGGAAAAATATACAAATGGTGGTCATACCCAGAGAGTTTTCAGCTGTACAGAAGCCACATTTTGTGGGTTGCTTCTATGATGAGCATGTTTTGTGAAATGCTTTATGTGCAATCTATTTATTTCTAACCCTGCTTAAATATTAAGAAAAAGAACAAACTAAGATGTTTAATTCTGAAGCAGTCATCTTTGGGCTCTTTGTTGCCACCCTCAGCATCCTCCTCACAATATATGCTCAGAATAATTTTTGGCAAATGTCCCTTATGAATGAGTTATCAAAAATTATTTGGGCTTCATGTATGCAATTACGTTTAATGAGATTAAAATTAAAATACCGTGATTTACCATTGGCGGCACAGTGACTTAGTAGTTAGCACTGGTTTGACCTGCAGTGTGTAATGTAAATATGTTAATGCATCAATAATTTTTACCCCAGTGTTTAAAAAAAAATACTTATGTTTTGTTATATTCAGTATTCTTTACTCCACACTCAGTCTGTGGGTGATGCTGCGTCTTTACAAAACTTTGTCGTGTGATTGCTCTGTCAGAACAAATCTTTACCTCCATTTTTGTAGTTTATATGTATGAATTTCCATGTGAAGTGAGTAAGCATGCATGATGGGGAAAAAAACACATAACAACAATATGAAATACACGTAAGGATCTCCTGGTGTTTTTGAGGGAATAGTGGCAGGGGTCAAAAAAAATCTAAATGAAGACCGGGCTAAGCATTTGAAGCACAAACCTACTGTACATATACTACAGATAATGACAATGACAATTGGTTACACCTCTATTGCACATGTATGTTATATTACAGTTGATACTACAGTATATGCATGTTTTGGACAAAACCTATTTAAATGTGGAAGAAAGTGGTGTACATGTTTTAGACTCCACCATTTATACAGGCCGTCTTTTTTCCAGGTGAGAATACAACAAATTGCACTTATTGCGGATGAATTCCATCATCCAACCAGGAGTGCAGTTAGTTAGAATTCCCATCAGGTGTCTTATTTGATGCATCTTGTTTTTTTTTTTATTTTACTCTGTTCTTCTTCAGCACCCCATCTGCTCTCCTTGGCACGTAGAGCTGACATTCACCTTGAATTAGACAGAGAGAGAGAGAGAGAGAGAGAGAGAGAGAGAGAGAGATGCTTCCAGTGGGATTAGGCCAGCATCTGATAAACAAAGACCCTGTGGCTGAGAGAAGCACACTGCAGCACTGTAGAGGGGAACACAAGCAGAGGAAGGAGGGATGGCCAGAGAGATAGAGAGAGAAAGAGTGAGGGGGGAGACAAAGTTTAAATCAGGCAGGCTGTTAAACACAGACAGCTTTGAGAATCTGATGTATACTGAACAGAGATATACACAGATCGATGACCAGCTGTGCAGACTGATGTAGAGAGAGAGAGAGAGAGAGAGAGAGAGAGAGAGAGAGGAATGATTAGTTAACATCATTGTCTGGGTAAAATCCATATCGAGAAAACCCTGATGAGCGTGTGGCAACAGGACCGTTTCACAGCAGCTCTTTAACCACTCATGCACTCTGACACACACACACACACACACGCACGCACGCACACACGCACGCACACACGCACGCACACACACACACACACACACACACACACACACACACAAACAATATAGCATCATGTTGTTCATGTATTACAGAGGGTTACCTAGGAAGGAGATATAATGATTTATTTATAATCATAAATTTAAAGAAATTCTAATTTAATGTGAGTACAAGCTGGGAGGAAAAACAACAAAATAGACACACATACAAACAGATACACAAAAATAAAAAATCACACACACGCACACACACGCGCACACACACACACACGCACACACACACACACACACACACACACACTC
>QMIH01000987.1:99181-121572 GCA_003987875.1 Clarias batrachus
AAAAAATCACACACACGCACACACACGCGCACACACACACACACGCACACACACACACACACACACACACACACACTGACACACACACACACACAGTTTAGCAAGTTAACACCCATGGTTGAGTGTTTGCTTGTTTAACTGGCAGGTGGTAATGAGGACACTGTGTGCCCCAATGTGTATGTGTGGTACTGTGTGTGTGAATGTTTAGCAAGTAGTCGGTAATGAGGGAACTGTGTGTGCATTTAGACCTGTAATGAGGTGTGAGGGAGAAGTGTTAAAGACTTTATAGGCAGTAATTACAGAGTTTTATTGTGCATGCACATGTGTGTGTGTGTGTGTGTGTGTGTGTGTGTGTGTGTGTGTGTGTGTGTGTGTGTGTGTGTGTGTGTGTGCGTGTGTGTATTTGTTACCGCAGTATAAGCACCACATATAAATACATTCATCATCTACACTTTGTAGTTTACACTGGACACCCCTTATGGCTGGGGATACAGAGAACGCACCTGACCGCTTCTCAACTAAGATGAAAGGACAGAGGAGACTCCAGGTTGAGGCTGTGCAACTGAATCCAAAGGACCAACTCACATTCATGTCTCCTATAGGAAGTCACACTCGACACACCACAAACGGCTCACAGCTGATATCAAATTATGTGCATTGTCCATCTGTAGGACAAAATGGTGAAAACCATTAGAATCCCAAACCACATAATATGCTATGAGTAGCAACATTGCAATATCTTATAGATATATACACTACCTGTCCATAGTTTGGACACACATCTTCTACTCCAATGGTCTTGCAATAATATCCTTTGAACAGTTGATATTGAGACTTATTCTCTGTAAAGCCTTTATAACAGCTCTAAATCAGTGATTTTTGAGGCTGGTAGCTGAGTAACTGAATTGAGTAGCGGAGGTAAATTTCCTGGCATAGTGTTCATGAGAAGCAGTTTTCATCATGGTGCTTGATGGGATTTGTATATGCACTTGACAAGACTGTTTTTGCAAGAACTATTCCAGAACATTATTCATATTTTTGAAATCTCCAGTATTCTACTAGAATGTAGAAAATAAATTACTAAACAAAAAACATTGAATTAGAGAGTGTTACCAAACCTTTCACTGGTATAGTAGTTCTTTAAAATGTCGACACCACATTCGGTGCGTTATTTTTTTGCAGTTTGGGTAGCAAAACAAACTAACCAAGCTAACATTTTCAGTCCACTTTGAATAGATTTCAGCTGCCTGCTTGCTCTTATCAGACATTTCACAGCGAATATCTACAGCTGATAGACAGATTAAGCATTATAAATTAAACATACAGAATTATTCTGCATAATACGTATTTATGTTCACTCAAAAGTGTCATTTGCTTGTTTTGCTAACTTCTTTTTCACCTAAGTTTAAAGAACTTTGTCTTACATTGTCCAGTAATGTTGAGTAAGCATGTTGAAGTAGCGAATGCGTTCATATTTGGCTGTGGGACAAAAATGTAAAAACAGTGGACGACTGTCAGCCATAGAAACCTGGCATCATCAGACTGCTGAGAAGTGCACCTGGGGTTCAGGGCCCAACAGAGTTGTGCGTACATGACTGGACATCTGCTGCTGGGAATCTACCTAGTGCTGCCTGAAGCTAGATTCAAAGTGCAATATACTATGCCTGCTATTGTGTTCCCGACCAGGAACATTCCCGTCTGCATGTTTTGAGTTTGCATGTTCTCCCCGTGCTTGGTAGGTTTCCTCCGGGTACTCTAGTTTCCTCCCACAGTATAAAGACATGCAGATTAGACTAATTGGCGGTCCCAAATTGCCCGAGTGTGTGAGTGAGTGTGTGAGTATATGCATGTGTGTGTGCCCTGCAATGGATTGTCACCCTGTTCAGGGAGTACCCCACCTCGTGCCCTAAGTCTCCTGGGATAGGCTCCAGGCCCACCGCTACCCTGTACACTGGCTAAAGCGGTATAGACGATGAGTGAGAGTGAGTGAGTGCAATTGAGTTTCACTGTTATAACATAACTTTACTACTATATCATTAATAACTACCTGATATGTATAAAAGTCCTAATCACTTAAACATAGAACTTTAAAACCAATCAACATTAAAAGCACCTAGGATTTGGGTTCCCCTTGTGCCACCTTTAACAAAAAGAAGAAATAATAGTGACATCAATTCATAATTATTTTAGTATTTAATGGACTAATTATTTGATAATTTACGTCTGTCATTCTTGCTCCACACAGCCATTCAGTTGAAGCCACTCACTTATATATGATAATAATTCACCTTTGAAATAATTTCAAATTTGAATAACAGCCTCAATCTATATCACAAATTTATTCCACCTCCTCTGTATATTACCCAAACGTTTTGCTGTACACTAAGACTGAGAGGTACCTCCCTTTGCTCTCACAAAACATTCAGTAATTCACGGCCTTCTGTAGCCATCAACTCCAAGTGTTGTCTATTGTGAGATGTTTTTCTGTTGACCACATTTGCACACAGCGGTTATCTGAGTTAATGTAGCCTTTTGGTCAGCCTGAACCAATCTCTCTTATCAGCAAGGTGCTTGTGTGCTCAGCATTGGATTTGTTTTTTCTTGATTGCACCTGGGTTCAGAGTAGACTCTAGAGAGTGAAATTTTCAAAAGACCAGCAATTATTAAAAAATACCCTAACCAGAGCACCAACAATCAAGCCACAGTCAAAATCACTGAGATGTTTCCCCATTCTGATGATTGATGTAAATGTTCCCCAAAGCATGATCTGATCCACTGCATTGTTGCCACACCAAAGGAATGTATTTGGGTTGCACAAGTGTTCCTAATAAAGAGCGCAATAAGTGTATTTTTTATGTTAATTATACATTACTTTGGAATTAAACTTTCAAATTTGCTGTCGTATCTGCTGGCTATTGCTGCTTCTGTCTTCTGACTGAGAACACACCGACCACATTAAGATCTGTGTTTGAAATATGGAGAAAATGGCAACTCTGTCCAAAGGTCTTTAACAAAAGCTAACATCAGGCCGTGTTGAGACTGGTTACCATAAGGTGCAAACCTCAACCACATGAGAACATATTTCTTCTTCCAAATGGCATGTAACTCTGATACTCATTGATTTAAGCACACTTTCTCAACAGAGATCACTTTTATCATATTTCAGCATCACAGACGAAAAGAAAGAAGAGGGTCACATGTCACAGCATCACTGCACTGCCCTTACAAGCGCACTCTGACCCCAGGCTAACCCGGTTACGACCTCTTCGGGATGCCCTGAGTTTGGGGAAGCCCTCCAAGTGACCTCATCAATTAGGACACCGATGAGCTCCACAGCAGTCAGATCCTGCATCCTCCATCACTCTCGCTTTCTCTTCATCTTTTGTCCCACTTCTTCTCACTCTGCCAAGCTTGCTTGTACATGCCTCAGCCAGACAAGTGCCTCTTTTTGCTACACACTCTCCCTGACACTTACTATACCCCTTCACCTCTGATAACCTTCACTTGCCCTCTTCACACTTCCTCTATGAGTTCATCATTATCCATCCTCACAACGGTTTTCTCTCTCTCTCTCTCTCTCTCTCTCTCTCTCTCTCTCTCTCTCACATACACACATACAAGTACACCCTCCCCACACACACATAGCATCAGTAAAAGAGTGCAAGAGTTGTGTTTAAGGTAATATAGAGACATACGTACCACTTTCCTGCAGAGGGCAACAATAGTACTAATATTAAAATGCATGTTCTATATAGACTTTCAACCAGTAACATCAATATACATTATTCATTATTATTTTCATCATATATTTTTTTAAATACTTCCATCCTTCACCAATCACAGAAATATTTGCTCAGTAAGCCATTCTATGAGCACAGCAAAGAGAGATTTTAAAATCACTAACACAGTAACACAAAATGTTAAAATCAAACATATTGTTCTCTGGTTGAATGTGAGGAAAATGTGTGTCTTTCTCAGGTTTAAGGAGAAAGGCAACAATGAAAGACTGTTCAGATGTGGATCTGGGTAACGAAAAGAAGGATGCAAGAATAATAGTTGGAGTCTAAGAAACGACCAAAAACATAGCCAGCACGTCTTAGGAGCTCTGATTTCTGATGAATATGGAAATCCTGATGGTGGTCCACTCTCCAGGGGACCCCCTCAACCCATCCCTCCCTCCCCATGTAAAGCATGAGGGAATGGCCCGCAGCAGGGAGGCATACTGGCTTCAAGGCTTCATAATCCTAGTGTCCAAAAACTGGGAGAACCAGAAAAGGAACATAATCCTATTCTTCTTCTGTGTCACATATGTCACTTAACATGCTCTTTATCCATCACAAGACTATAGCCACCACTGCAACAGATTGGTCTCCTTTAGAAACAACAGTCCTTCTCTCTCTCTCTCTCTCTCTCTCTCTCTCTCTCTTTCTGTTTCAAGCTCAGTATATCATTCAGGACTGATAACATCCAAGAGCAGCAAGTTAGCATAACTGTTGTATCACAATAAAACCCATCCTTACTTTTGGGGTTTGATTCTACTATAGATAGATAAAAAGAAAGAAATTTAGGGGGAAAAAAAGACTTATCAACATGTAATGTAGAAATCCATTTCCCACATGAAGATGCACACACTACCTCCTGAGATGGAATTATTATTTATTTTAATCAAGACCACCCCAATGCAGTGTGGGTGGTATGTGCGAAATGGTGTGCGAGGATATGCTGCATGTGTGGGTGTGTGGCGTTCAGGTTAAGATATATACCCGTCGTGCATTTAGCTCATTGTGTCAGAAAGGACCTGTTGGTGTCTGCCTCTGCCATTGAGTGTGCATGTTTATGGGCATATGGCTGATCCACCTCCAATAGGTTCATGTAGGCAGAAAACTTGGCCATTCAAATGTCTATTCAGGCACCAAAAGGGGGACACAGATTACCATGTCATAACACAGAGGGAGGAGAGAGTGGGAGGGGGACGAGAATAAGAGAAAAAGAGAGATCAAGAACGAGATGTTGCGGATAGGCATGTACTAAGTTTGTCACATTGAAGTCAAATTCAATTTTATTTGCCTGTTAAAAATTAAAATGCATATACAGTGCACATAGCCATCATAGTACTTTTACATTTATTCAGCGTTTAAAAAGGGTTTATTACACTTTAATAATGCAAAAGGTAAGTTCACTAACAAGCTGGCAAATGTTAGCTTGTTAGTGAACTTGTATTTTGTCATTAAATTCACTCAATGATTTACTTCACTAATTAAAGGAATACTATGATTAATTATGTTATATTATCAGGTTTGCTGTTGGTTTCTACAAAAAAAAATCACAGGCACTAGCTATATAAAAATATTACAAAAACATCTTTTAGGCTTTTTTAAATAATAATTCTTTGTTTATCATCATAATTAATTACCAGCTATCGAAATTAATCATTATGTTAAGATAGTGAGAAACAAGTTAAAGTCTGACCTTATAAGTTGTCTGTTATTGAGTTAGTTATAGGGACGTGAGGTAGTTTTGAGAAATACTGGTGTTAATATTAAACTTAAAACAAAATTCACAAATGTGATTTCGATCATGATAGAGAAACCACAATATACTGAAACTAATATACTACATATTTACATCAAGAATTACTTGTCGCTTAAATGCTACACATACACACATGTACATCTGTTGGGATGTGCTTAGCACTCTTCCTTCCTTTGTATTCCTGAAAGATGAATTAGACACATGGAAGGCGAATGCTTTCCTCACTGAATGTCACTTGTTTATTGCTTGGCCATGTTCATCCATGAGTTCTTTTGTTGTCTTTGTATGGTTGACCCATTCATGATTATATCATGATATTTACACCTGGCTATGATCGTCATTAAAGTCAGGGTGTATAGTTTGAAAGAAACATATATACTGAGCTGAAAATAAAGCTCTTATTTTTCTATAAACCTCCCGTCTTGCTTTTATTTCTCCTTTCCTATCACAAGTACAGCATATTTGTGACCGTAAAGTCACAAAGTCCAGTGAAGATCAAAAACTTCCTCTTGTTAAGTGTCTACTTCGTGTCACTCTCCTAAACCAAACTTGAAGCAGTTGCTCGGTTTAATTAGCTGGCCCCTGTCTCTTCCCATTTCTTCTTCCAGACAGAGATCAGTTCCTTAACCTCGATCCTGTCTGTTAGCCTAGCTTACTGCTGCCATTTCTGTCTTCTCAATGCTGTTCCATTCATTTCAACATGGCAAGCCTGGTAGGGTTCACCTTTTTTGTCATCTAAGGTGAAGAACCCTTCTCTTGCTCTCTTTTTGCCCATCACTGTCCTCCTGATCTTGATATCTCTGACCCCCTCTTTCTCAGGATTTCATCCTGAAATCTCCCACAGTCACAATGCAGCCATTAAAGCCCCATTGTCCTTTATTAATTAACGAGCGCCGTCGTCCTCCTCCTCTCCCTCTTCAAGCACGTATTTGGGTAAACGCAGATTAACATATTCATGAAGCGGCCAGCTTTGCTGCAAACGGTCCGCCTCTGTTTTGGCCCTTGTCGTTTTGTCTCCTTCCGTACGTAACCCCATTTGTCGGGGCCCTCGCAACCCCATTAGTGCTTCTGATCCCCACAACGCCAGGAGAGGCAGACAGAAGAGCAATGTTGCAGTTACACCCCACTGCTGCCATTTCACGCCTCACTGAGCACATCCGCACATTACCTGCCTTACATTACGCGCACACAGATTGCCGAGCCTGTGTTACAAGTTTATTTGCACACAATAAACAATGCATGGCTACTGAGATGTCTAATGAGGCCTGACATGAAAACAGCTAAGATTCTCAAGCCCAAAGCATTTCACAAGACATGCTCATCTTTGAGAGTTGTATTGGTGATAAAAATGTGATTATAATTAATGTTATTTTATTATGATTATGATTATGATGATGATTATTATTATTACATGTCATTATTTAACAGAGAAACACAATATTCAAGTTTAAATAAACATATTTGTTTTACATTTTTTACTTGATTTTTAAATCATGATTAAATCAAGCCCAGACACTAATGTGCCACAAATTGTAGAGGATAAACATTATTAGTTAATATTATTATTTTTAAAAAGAGCTATATTGATAGACAGGACAAATTCTACAGAAAATTTTACATGCCTGCTCAACCTGCACTATATGACCATGTGCATATGACAAACTAATGAAGCGAAAACAATTTTCCTTAATTTCAGGTTGATCAAAATGAAAGCAAAATATCATATTACACACCATCATGTATTTATACTTATGTAAATATGAGAGAAACCTGGGATGTGAAAATTCAGTATTAAGATAAAAAATGAGGTGTCAGCTAAAGTCAGGTGTCAGGTATATAGTTTTTAGGGTGATGGCGGCAGTGGTGGGGGTGCTGGGGCGGGGGGTGGGGGGGTGGGTTGTACTTACTCCCAACAGGCAGCCTTATTAGTCATTATTAGTCATGTCCATCATGTGCAGTCTCAGTAATCTCTTAACATTTACCACTCCCAACACACACACAGAAACAGTTTCTCTCAACCTCTATTCCTCAAACACACGCATACACGCGCACGGACAGCCACTCAAACGCTAGCACTCCCCACCAGTTTGTAGCTTGTACAGTCACATTGTTTGTTGGGGCTTTGCAGTGCAGGCTGCTTCGTTAGCTTGGCCTTTAACGAGCAGCTTAATTGAGCTGTCTATCGGGCCACCTGTCACCCCCTGCCTCATTAGCATACTAATGCACCGACATTGTGCTGCTATGACAGGCAGAGAGAGAGAGAGAGAGAGAGAGAGAGAGAGAGAGAGAGAGAGATTTTATTAATAGCAAGAATGAAAAAAAAGCCCAAAATGTAGTTTAGGGTTTTGTTTTCTTTCACCAGTGGTAACACTAAATATTATATGCACAACTCATTTAATATAGATAGAGAGTATAGGGGGGGTGGGGGGTGATGGTAGACAAAAGTTGAGCTCAATGCAATGGGTTTTTTTGTGAATGGTCAAAAAGCGTGACAAGTATTGTTGTGTGTGATTGGGGTATTCAGTTCAAGACTACAGTCCTGCAACAAAAAATACTGCACTGTAATGCTAAAAAAATGTGAAAGAGAGATGGCTTAAGAAGTAGAGAAATGGAGGCATACAAACACTGGACTATAGTTGTTATCCCTGATAAATAATAGTATTTTCAGACACTGTTTAATACACAGAACCACACCTGTGTGCATATCCAAACCATCCACTGCTGTTACGTTACATATTTCAACCCCTGAACCTTGACTCTGACCTTCATAAGCAAAGTCCCTGCCAGATGGAGAGCTGTCCTTCTCTGGCCAAAATGGTTATGAACTCTGACCTGAAACAGCCTGACCATTCATTCTGCTAGCCAAACAGATCACTCTGAGAGGGCAAACATACACACACACACACACACACACACACACGCACACACACACACACACACACACACTTTCCTTTTGAGGACATGAAAATCATCTACCCAACTCAGTAACCAAAATACACATAACATTTCATCTTTTCTATATATATATAAAACATTCAGTATAGTTCAACTTTCTTTATGCTTGAATATTCATTATGTCAACAGTAAAACAAGTAATATGAGCATGCCATGCTTGATGTCACCAGATATTCACATAGACTCAGACGGCTATCTGATTGCGTGAGCTTGTCTGGGAGGGACTTTGAGGTTGACATGTATTAATGTGACAGCAGAAAGCTGGCATGAGGAAAACCAAACACAAAAGAGAAGAGGCACCACGCTGGGTGTGCCGCCCTGCTCATTTCCAGTCCCAAAACCGAAGTCCGAGGGCACGATAAGGAAATAGTCACGGGAGTTAATGGTAAATACTAAAAACTTTTAAATATGCTCATCAATAATACAGGACAAATCAAACAGCATTAAAAAACTTTTTAAAAACTTAAAAACACTTGACATAAAAAAAAACTGTCGAGTGCTTGCTGTTGAGGATGCTAATATTGCACCAAAATTGGTGAATATTCTTACTGATATCACATTGTGCAGACAGTTTCTATCCTAATTTTAAAATATAACATACATTTTACTCAATAAAGCTTGCCGTTCCTGGCTTGTCCGTCTGTAATTATCCTGCATCATTGATCACATGACCCTTTTTATTAGTAAGCTCTTTGATCATAACCAAAATACCCAATATACATCACATTACCCCCACTCTTCAACAACTCCATTAGCTCTCTATCAGATATTATATATAGAGTTTAAAATTCTCCTCCTCAGTTTTAAAGCACTCTATGATCTTGCTCCACCTTATCCTTCAGAACTCCAGTACAGTTCCAGAACTTTCACACGTTCACCCTCTCGTACTTTCCACTCTCCTGCATCAAGGCTCCTCTTTACACCTCCTGCCCTCTTGACCACCAGTTGAGCCGTTAACTGCACTACTCCTCATCTCTGGAATTCTCTTACAGGGAATAAAAAGACTCTCAAACCACATTAAAATCACATATGAAGACCCATTATTACCCAAATAAGTGCTTAACCCACATCATGTACGTCTGCACCAAATCTGTAAGCCTTCATATGTTTTTTATTGCTTGTTTAAATTTTGAACAGTGACCTTGGGATTAGGAGAAAGGCACAAATTTAAACAAAATGCATTATTATTATTATTATTATTATTATTATTATTATTATTATTATAAAGAAAATCAATACGCTTATCCTTTATAAAATTGTTGCTGTTTAAAAAGAGTGAAATCTTGCCTTCCTTCTGTTGTATTGGCTTTGCTTTAGGAATATTTATGAATAAGTTCCAGATATCATTATAATTTTTATGTAGAAATTTATCCCTAATGAGCAGAACGGAGGCAGCGGTGGCAAGAAACGACTTCTTGAGATGATATGAGGACGAAACCTGGAAACAAACCAGACTCAAAGGGTAACCCATGCTCATCTGGGTGACACTGTATAGTGTGAAATGAATAATCCTTTGTTTTTTTCATAGAACTGTCCTCTGTAACCAGGAACTTTTATAGATTTAACATTATGTCGGTTTTGTTGACTGTTTACAGCGTTTTAATATTCAAATGCGAGTAAGAAAAAGGCAACAGTGACTGGGCAAACACAAAGAAATAAAAAAGTGATGCATGGGGGGTGAGGGGGGTGCAAAAGATTGAAAAAGTAGCGACGAAGAGAAAGTCACATCCACACAGTGGACGCATTCAGCTTGCCCTATGAATAAGCTGCACAAACAACCATATGCTAATGAACGCATCAACACGCCATTTACACGTCAAAATCACCCAAGTCTGTTCCTCTCTTTCTTTTATTCTATTCTTCTTGTTTCTTTCTTTTAGCCCTTTTTTCCCTTCTCAGCCCTGGCTAATTATCGCGTGTCTTTCTCTTTGATAGTGAGTCTCTTTCTTGAATTAGTACAATATTGTAGACCTCCCGCCCATTCCCCCAAAGGCCCTGCTGCCCAAACCCCCCTCAGAGCTGTGCTGCATCGGGCCACCTTGTGCACGTATTGGCCCCGGGTTTTTCTGTATAACACTTGTCACCAGCATGCATATGGAGATTGGAGCATCTATTTTAGCTGCTAATTCCCTCTCTCCTGCTTTCTTCACTCCAAAGGCCCCTCGCTGTGCACCTCCCACCATCACATGCAGAGGATGCTGGGACATCATGCTGAGAGCAATACGACGTCCCACTATTGAGGCACATGGGAGGGGTGGTCAGGGGTCAGAGCAGGGGTACACTAGTAGACAGGACACACTTCCCTGGGCATATCGACCTCCCCAGCCTCTCGCTCATTCAGCTGCCGGGTATATGATAGGTGCAGCTAAACCCACTGACCAGCTGCATATTGTGTACTGCAAAGTAACGGACGAAGAACTTCTTTTTGAAAAGTGACTTAAACTGACTTACACTGTCAAAGATTTTCTTTGTTTCTTTTTTGAGCTACATGCAAAATAAGAATGAGCAGCAAATTACGTTTTGTTAAATGTACATAGTGTGTTAATGTATTGAAAATACAAAACCACACAGTCATTTTCATTCATTATGATCCGTCATACATTTAAACAAACATATAGACAAAGACCAAATAATTCTATTGACTTATCAAACATACAAATTGACCTAAAATGTTTTAGTAGGGAAATAAGTTTGCAAGGCAGATGACGTCATGAGAAAAACAGCCCTCTTACTCTGCAATCTGCCTAGCAAGGACCCACTGTAGCAGGACAGACACTCAACAGCATAAGCCAATCATAATAAGAATGAGAAGTGTAAGCTTTCACACAGGACCTAAGCCACAGACCGGCAAGTCACAGGCCACTTCTGCACAAATGTATGAGGTTGAGAAGTGTCTGTATGTGTGTGTATGAGTGAGAGTGAGAGAGAGAGAGAGAGAGAGAGAGAGAGAGAGAGAGAGAGAGAGTGCGACTGGCATGCTCTTGACCCAGAACAGTGTGCTGACTAATCCGCTGATCAGGATGCCAAGAGGTTTGTGGGGTCTGAGGCCCTGGGCTGGCCCCTGATTGACTGGTCCTCTCACACTAATGCAATGAGGCCTTAGCCTATTCATCATCCAGCTAGAGCATCCAGCCTCTCACTCCACCAAGACACACAATTCCTCTCAGGCAAAAGCTGCAAACACACTGCTGACCAGAGCACATGCAAACCACATATCCACAAAGTTTAGAAGAGAATGAGAGAGAGAAAGCAGGTGTCAGGCTAAAGCCTGTCAAAGGGCAGGTGGTGTGACCCTGGTAAAGCAAGCAGCCAGTAATTGAGTTTCGGGAGGGGGGGATGTAGATTGGGGCCCTAAGGTGTGTGAGTGTGTTTGCTGTGTCAGCTTGGCACACAAACACTTAGCACTCGTCCCTGCCAGAGTGGGAGCAGGCCCTAAATCCCTTCATTTTGTCCGAGCAAATTGGGAAAAACTCATGGTCTTGTTTGTTCAGTCTCCCTGCACAATTGTGGGAAGAGACTGGATATATACGGATGAAGTGATGCAGTAAAGAGGACATCCCATCAACACACAGTTTGCTTAGGAATGGAAGAAATAAATAGCCTAGACTGGGAACAGACCTTCTTCACAGTGTGAAGTAACCGGCAGGAAGACTGCATCTGCCTGACCCTTGAGCAGAACAAGTGACGGAAAGAAAGGCATCACAGCTCTCTGTGTGACCAGATCACCCAGCAGGAGAGAGAAAGAACAAAACAGTGCTGGGATGAAGTAAGATCTTTAAACAACCAGCTAAAATGAACGGAGAGATTGATATTTAATCCAGATTTTGTCCATGGAGGAGCGGCAACTTTTATGTGAAATGACCCTGAACGTCAGCATTCTTAGCCAGGAGCACCACAAATTCTTTTTGCACAGGTTTCATGCATTACACAGCATTGTTGCAACATTTATTAATAGTAAACCATGATAATAGCCTATAGTATTAGAAATGATTATACAATAAGGGCTTTGATCCATTGTTTTAATTAAACATATTGTGTGTGTGAAAGTGTGTGTCAGGGATTAAAGGGCATGCAACTGTGTTCTTACAAGGCATGCTCTAATAAGATGTGGATGAATAACCAGGAAATGAGAGAGTGTGTGTGGGCGGTTCCACGTCACTTTGGGATGTGTGTTTCTTGCAACATGCCATATGATGACCGGTGCTGGTAGTGATGTGTAGAACTAATCCTGTTACCTTGAACCCACCCACATCAGTCTCTACTTCTTTCCTTTCTTAACTTTGCATCACTGCTTTTCTTTTCACATCTTCAAACGTCCAGTAAGCACACTGAAAAGCTTTTATGTGTCAAATAAATGACCAGACAAACATATGGAAATGAGTCTTGATTTAGGAGGCTTTAGATCACTGAACTTTAAAAATTCACCCTTTATCTCAGTTTTAAACTGGTTAAGTCCAAACTTGTGAAGTCTAAAGAAGTGACGTTAAAATGCATCGTCGACAGCAATAAACTAATGAATGAATGAATGAATACATTAAAAAGTACTTTTTGGTATAAAGTCAGGGTATGCATAATACATAGATGAAAATGTGCTAAAAACCTAACATAACAATCACATACATTAATAAGCAGAAGGCTTTACTAAGATAACATATTACAGATGCTTTACTCAGTTTCACAAACAGTGTATGTTTTGTCCATCAGGAGTCAAATGCTTAAATTCAGTCACTCTGAAGCCATGTGCGTAAACTCTGCTCCAGAATTAAGCCCAGTTATAAAGGTGGGTGGTATGGTGGTGTCTCTAACTGTGCACGAATGTGTGAATGAGTGTGTTAACATGATACCTTGCAGTAGACTGGCATCCCATTCAGGGTGCATTTCTGCCCACTGTGAAGAATGTTTTACATTACGAAGGCGATGCTGACATAAGCAACTATATACATTTATGTATTTTTACTTTTTTTTATACATGTACAGTTGCAAACAGAAGTTTACATACACTCATCATGAACATGAATGTCATGGAAGTATTGGGACTTTAGTGGTTTTTCTGAACTGGCCTTTTTCTAAGGCAGAATGATTGTATAGCAGACATCATTAAGAGAAGAAAACTTTGGAGCACAAGGTTTAATTTGCATTTTAACTTATTTCATTTATTTTCAGATTTTTTTTTTTATTTTCAGTGATCAGAGAGCCCCCTTGCCACGATCTGGAAAGAGACTCAAACTGTAATCCCCAGCTTATAAGACAATGGTTTGGATGGTCAGGAATAAGTCAGATCAGTATCTCAGTCTATGACCAGCTGAATCGCTGACATCCAAGTAAGAAGCCCCTGCTGCAAAATCTACACATTTGAGCTTGACCAAAGTTTGCAGCTGACCACATGGACAAAGAAAAATGACCAGAGGTATATTTGAAGGAGTAAATGTGAGACATTCAACCCCAAGAACATTTGTGTAACAACTAGTATGCATGGTGGTGATAACATCATGCTTTGTGGCTGTTTTGATGATGGTATTGCTGATGCATTGTACATAGTGGACAGAATCATTAAGAAGGAGGAAAACCTCAGGATTAATCTTAATCATCAGATGATAGGAACTTGGACAAAATCAAAGATTCAAACAGGAATATGACCCTAAAACACATGTCAAAGCTAATTTTGGAATAGATCAAGCTAACTAGAAGCTTTTCAGGCCTCAGATATACCAGAAATTTGTGGACCATGCTTAAGTCATGTCTGTGCCTGGGGGGTGGGGGGGGAACACATACCAATTTTGCTGAAAAGAGTGGTTGAATATCCAACCAAATTCCGTTAGAAGCTTGTTGATGGCTACTCGATTCAGATTTAGTCTTCATTGCTAAGTAAAGTATAAAAGATGTGCAATTCTTTTGTGAAAAAGCAACAACACCCTAAACTCCTTGTAGTTATTAAGAATTAAAAGGTTGTTACTATACTGTATTAAACAGAAGTAAAATAGGGTGTATTAAAAAAGGTATGTGCAAAATACTGTTGTGAGATCTACAACATTTGTTCAGTGAAGTATGTTAAAATATTTTTTTTTATCAGCCCATTAATGTGCAGCATGCAATAGTGTGGTGAAAATGAAACACCCTGTAGCAGTACCATATGTTCAGTGACATCCAATTCAAATGTTCTTTACTGGTATAATTTATTGTTGTTAAGGAGCAGTATTGCTTCTAGGATAAAACTGTTCCTGAGTCAATTTGCATGTGCTCTGATGCAGGAGAATCGTCTACCTGAAGATAGTAATGAGAAGACACTGTGACTTGGGTAGCAAGGGTCTTGATCTTCAGTGCTCTCCTCATGCATCTGTTTTGGAGGGAGGGAGGGAAGCACACCTCCAATGATGATCTGGGCTGTACTTGAGAATAGTGTAGTTATGTAAAACGTGAAACTTGCTAAGGGATTTTTAACCAAATATTAGGTGTGCTTCATGTATAGTTTTGAGCATGTGTTAATTTCAGAAAACCCACGTACATTAAAACCTTACACTCCAAATCCATGGCGTTTTCTTATATTAAAACTGTATGTTGTACAATCACTCGGCTCCGTTCACTGCAAGACAAAATTGCAAACGTTTATTTCTCATAAGGAGTGTACAGCCACAACACCTTACTTACCAGTACAAATGAATATAGTTATGTTAGTGAGGAGCAAAGTGTGCCTGGCAGTTCTTGTCGTGAGTGAAGCCACCTAAAAACTAGGGTCAGTCTTCACAAGTCACCTTAATGCATCTGCTGTGATGAAATGCACATTTCTTTGTACATCATTACAGTATATCATTACAGTCTCAGATAACACAATAAAACACAAGACAAGACTATGTAAGTCACATAGAAATCCACAAGTGTCTTTGTTTATCAGCTACATGATGACTTGATATTAAGAGATGAAATAAAACTCAACTTTTTTAGAATCTTTTTTTTTGTGTGATTCTAAAATGACATTTTGAAACTTGACAAAAACAAAGAGAAAAGTTTTATCTGCATCCTAAAACACAAACAAATTAGATCAAAAACTGAAGACATCAAGTATTTTTTATAAAGAACTACTAGAATACTCTAGTTCTAGAAGTGTCTTTGTCAGTGGCAGTTTCCTTGTGACATTGCACCATCTAGTGGACATTTAAAAGAAATGAAAACACGCACAGATAGGCCTTTGATTGATGATGTCTGTCACTTTAATCCCTTTGGGGTTGCTTTAAGGCAATAACTAAGGATTTATTCATATATCACAGGCAATATGAAGAAAAATATTTGTGTTTTTTTCCCCCAGACATATTGCAATCTGTTGAAGTTTGCCAACCAAAAGTGGTTTACTTATTAAAAGTGGTTTACTTATTTTTTCACACGAGATCAGATGCATGTACAATACGCTGTGGTTGTGTCCAAGTGCAGAGTAAGTGCAACTTTTTAAGGAAGGCATGTTCCAGTTATTTGCCAGTCAGCTTCAGGACATCTCTGACCATGGAACCAATCCCATCAAAGATCAGGTGTAATTGGGTGTCACACATGAATGCAGGAGAAGTCACAACCTTATTCTTTGGATCAACATGAGCCTCGTGAGGTTCAAAGGTTAAGGTTAAATCAAGGGCCAAGGGGATCAAATTTAAAGTGTTTACCAGATGTGAAATTTTACCACAGTCATATTTCTTAGTTAATAAAACTATTGACAGGACAAGACATGAGATGTAAAGGCACTAAATATGGAAGAATGCAGCATATGATATGTACTGTAAAGGATATGGTGACATCTTTGACTTTGTGTTTGGCCCCGAGTGCAGTGATGGCCTGAGCAGTGCCAGCATATGGCCACTTTCCTCCCTCTTCTTCCTCATGACCCACAGTCACTTCTACCCTTGGGAGCACCTTTGCTGCCAGCACCGGAGAGATACAGCACAACCTGGAAAAAATGAGGTAATGACAACAGCACTGAACTCCACAAATGGACAACTATTAGGTGACTATATGCTGTTCATCAGGGCAAAAGCAATCACTAAGACATCATTCTAGAGTGGAAGGAAATAACACATCTGTGAAACTTGATGTGACTGTGTGTTCAATTTTTCTAAAAAGTTAAACCCTTGCAACTATGTGTTATTTATGACATAATTATTATGATATTATAATGCTCAGAAACACAGGTTACTTACCCAATAGGCTTGCCTGCTTTATGGAAGTCCTTCAAGACACGCTCCACCTCCTTATTTACAGTGCAGTCTTTTCCATCAACAGCAAATGTTGACCTGATAAAGTCATAATTATGCAGCCTTGGAAACGTTTATGGAGATTGCTAGCAAATACATGTCTGCCTATTCAGACATGAAATAAACTAGCTACCTTTTTATCTTTACTTCAACTCATGCAAACAGAAAGATCATGATAACCCTTACAGGTTTTTAGCAGCCCCAAAGCCTCCTGGGAAAATGACTGCATCATGGTTACTGGCACTTAGCTTAGCCAGGTCAGTGATGTTACCCCTGGCAATGCGAGCTGACTCAGCTAGGACATTCCTGAACAACATACATACAACATAATGACTATAAGTAGCAGTATAAAAAAGATCAATGGCAATCTTGCCATTGCTCTCTTTCTGTTACCTGGACTCCTCTGAAGGCTGCCCCTTGCTGTGATCTATAACATGCATCTGAGTTATATCAGGAGCATACATCTGGACCTGGGCACCACCCCGACTCAGATGCACCAAGATTCTGTACAAAACAGAATTTTTGAGTAAATAGATCCTACAAAAGTGGTAGTGATTCATGTAGACATAGCCATTAGCACTGACTGAACTCACGCTGATGCCTCATGGATCTCTGTACCATCATACACGCCACATCCAGACAGCACCTGGAAACCAGGACAGTCAGAACATAAAAGTCCAATATTATTGCCTCAGGTTATCTATACAGTACAAAGGGTGCAAACAGTAACATTATTGGTAACTGAAAAACATGACTGCAGCATGAACATATTTACACTGATCAGCTGCAACATGAAGACCACCTATATAATACTGAGTGTGTCCCCCTTCTGCAGCGAAAACAGTGATGTGCTGTATGTTCTGATACCTTTCTATGAGAATCAACATTAACAGTTTCAGCGGTTTGAGCTACAGTAGCTTTATTGGATCGGCTACACGCACAAGTCTTCAAGCTCTACATGCATCAGTAAGCCTTTTTTCACCAGTTCAACGTGGATCACTTTTGGATACCTTGGATAATTTTTGGTAGTTCCTGACCACTGCAGAATGGGAGCATCCCACAAGACCGGCAGTTTAGAAGTTGATCCAGTTGTCTAGCCGTTACGATTGTCATTCGCCCAATATATGAACTTTAGAATTTCACAGCTGGTACAATTCAGAACATACCCAAAAGTTTGTGGACAGCTGACTATCAGCCATTTAAATATTTTACTCAAGATTTATTTCCCTCATTGCTATTACTATAACCTCCACTCTTCTGAAAAGGCTCTTCACTCGATTTTCATGCGTGGCTGTAAGAATTTGTGTTCATTCAGCAACTTTACGGACATCAGGTACTGATGTTGGGGTGCAAATCATTGCTCCAGTTCATCTCAAAGGTGTTTGGTGTGTCTGAGGTCAGGGCTCTGTGTAGGACACTCAAATTATTTTACTATAACCTTAGCAAGCTGTATTCCCTTTGTGCACATTGTCACAAGTTTGGGCCTGTGAATTCAAGTGAAGAGGAATTGTAAAACTAAATTACAGCATCCTGCCGCACAGTGGGATCGGGGGTTCAGTTTCTGCCTCAGGTCTACGTGTGTGGAGTTTGTATGTTCTCCAGGTGATCCGATTTACTCCAAGACATGCAGTTTAGGTTAACTGACGTTCCCAAAGTGCCCATAGTGTGTGAATGACAACCAGTGTGCTCCCCAGGGTGGGGAGTATCTGTCGCCAGATAGATAGGTGCTCCATGGCATGTGGACAGACCAAAATAGCAAAAAATATTCAGGTTTTCTCCAGAGTTGAAATGCATGCAGATTAGGTTAAGTGGCGTTTCCCTGCGGTGAAAAAAATCCCATAGGGTCTGATAGTCAGGTGACCACATACGTTTGTTCATCTGATGTAACGTATATTTAGACAGTTGGACCTGTAACAATAAATTAGACTTTTCACACAAACAGGACCAGCACCTACTGTGATTTTTTGTTACTATTTCTGTCTGCATGTCTCACGCACAGCTGCACAAGCACTTATTTTCATATAATTTCTAAAGTTAGCTGTTCGTTTGTCAGAACACCAGCTGTCGCAGACATTAGAGTTTTGAAGCTGCAGAAGTTGACCCCTGACTCACCACGGCCACTTTGGCGCTGCTGCACCGGGCGCTGGAGTGGAAATAGCCCGCGGCTCCTGTCTGAGCAAGCCGAGCCGCCACGGGCTTCAGCACAGGCGCGTATGAGCTGCGGAGCGTCGCGCGAACCGCCAACATGCTTGCAGTAATAATTATACTATTGTAGCACCAATGTTAACAATAATACTATGCGAGGACGTTCAGGCCCACTTCCTAAACTCGTACAAGGTCAAAAGAGCGACCTGAGTGATATACGCACTGGAGGTTCAATGGCCGTATAATATAAAAATCTATCGTTTGTTTTCATCAACTTTTTAATCGCAGGTACAACGCTCGTATTAAAAAGCATATAAAAACGTATAAATTAAAAGCGTAAAACACCGTATATACACGAATTACTTTTGCATATACCACACTGTCTACGGTACGTAGCAAGCAGTTTTTTCCATATCATCTAGACTTTACGGTAAACACTTCCTCTGCATTTTTTTCATCCGTTTCAGGTCTGTGATGTTAGTGCCATCTTGTGGTTAAGGGAGGTAGTGGCGTTTTAACATGATTTAGGTACACACCAACTGAAGTACTCGTCGTTTATGGGGTCAGGTAGCTGTGAAAAAAGATGCGTGTACATTGTATTCCTTAGGCCAATATGTACGAATGTTTATTAGTACACGCACGTCTTTTTTGACAGCTGCCTTACCCCATGTCTTTTTTGACAGATACACTACCCCATTGTTACACCTTTATGCCAAGTTGTACTTATTTCATTGTTGGTCCAATACACGCCCTGGTGTGTATTTGCTGAGAGAATCACAGATGAGAAATCATAAAGTAGACCGGATAAAGATTAAGTTATTTCTTAAAACGACTCCACCGTGTTAAAATTCACTTATACCACTTAAGCGATGTTATTTCAGCAGGGAAAATATGAACTAATCCCAGTAAAATATTCAGTTTAGTTTTTCTTTAATTAATATCTATTGGTGCATGTGTTTGTTTACACTGAGTAAGTATCTTATTAGTAGCTTATTTTAAAGTCGATTATTAAATCCAGAAAATAACTGTTCATAGCATTGCTTTTACTTAACATTTTGATTTCACTTATGGTGCAGATGTTAGGCAGATATCTGGGAACTTTTTTAATCAAAATTTTCAGTAAACTGTTTAACCGGTTTTGCGTAATGCTGTGCCATAATATCTTCTTCTTTATCTTTCGAATGTTCCCTGTCACAGCGAATCATCAGCCTCCATCTAAACCTATCTTCTGCATCCTCTTCTCTCAAACCAACTAACGTCATGTCCTCTCTTAATGCATCCATAAATCTCATCTTTGGTCTTCCTTTAGACCTCCTGCCTGGCTGTTCCAACCTCTGCATTCTTCTACTGACATATTCACAATCTCTCCTCTGAACATGTCCACACCACCTCAATCTGGCATCTCTGACTTTATCTCCAAAACATCTAACTTGGGTTGTTCCTCTGATGGACTCATTCTTGATCTATCCATCCTTGTCACTCCCAAAGAGAACCTCAACATCTTCATCTCTGCTACCTCCATCTCTGCCTCCTGTCTTTTCCTCCATGCCACTGTCTCTAAGCTGTTGAACATCGCCGGTCTCCCCACTGTCTTAAACACCTTTCCATTTGCCAAATCAATCATGTGACATAATCTGGCGGATAATTGCTCATAATTCTACTTCTACTCAACTTTGTAATTTGATCGGATAACCGGCCTCTCAGTTGAAGAATTTTACATGCTCTCACCTCGGATTGCTGTAGATATGTTTGCTCTAACAACCTGTGTTTTATCTCATAGTGACACTTCACATTACTGCTCTTTATTAGCTAGCAGGGTCGGAACATATAAGAAACTGGTTTTAAACTTCCCACAGGAAGAATAAAAATACATTGATCTGTCCATTCGTCTTTGAAAGTTTAATTTTCTTAGTTTGGATTCTCTTTTGGATTAAGCCATGCTGTGTCACACTTTCATTTGTGGTTTCTGAGGATCTGGGCTTGAAGGCAACAACAAAAAACGCTAGATACTGTGGTGTAATCTAGCAAGTTCTGACCAATGTAAAAAAAAAAAAAAGATTTTTAATTCTTTTATTTATGAAATTGTGTGTGCGCGACTCTTATTCCTACCAAGCAGAAGCCACACCTGAGTATTGAAGAAATAAAAATGACTAATTAAACAGGCGGTCGAGAGGCGCAGCTCGGCACTGCTGATTACCTGGATCAAGTGTGATCAATCAATGAGAATTTGAAAAATATTAAATCACTTTAGTTTCCCCCACTCCACCCTCATCTAAAATGTCCAGTACCAGGGGTGGCTACCACTGTAATATGGATGCCAAACTGACTGTGTGAACTACTTATTTTCAAGTATCTAGCTCTGTGCATCTCTATCACAGGTAATTGCTTTTCCCAGCATCTGTAAAACATTTAATGAATATATTATATGCATTATTCAGCATTTTTGGTGAAATCCTAAACAGCAAATATTTCAGTGCAGTACTCCCCATTCTGTTTATCTGCTCAATGCAGAAATCTCCAATAAAGCCTATAGACGCAACAATGATAGCTGGTGTATGGGATCAAATGGATTATATTAAATATTTAAGAACACTGTTTTATTTGAGTAAAAATTAACATGGCGGGTTTTTACTACAGGACGAACAGGTTTTACTACACTATTTAGTGTCATGTCTACAGTAGATATGTGCAGATATATACATTTTTACTGAACAATGCATTCTTTGTAAATGCATTTTGTCCCACTCAGAGACACAACTTCTCTATATGATGTTTGCACCTTGTAACCAAGTGTCAGTCATTGAAGTGGTTATGACAGGCATTTCAAACTTAAACATATCAAGAACAGTCATAATTTTGACCAGGTTTTATTGCATAACTAGTACAGCTTGTTTTTCTATCTTTGTATCTTGAATATGATTATCATTTGTTAAATATGTAAAGAAATAAATAGGTCAAAATGTATATATATTTTTAGTATATAAGTTATGTTTATTTGTTTTAGTTATCAGTCGAGACGCTTTTTTACCGTGACATGGAAGATAAAAGCATTTAATGTTAATGTGTATAATATGTTTAAGCTAATTAACTCTAATAAAATAATTGCAATGATACAGTACAGTGAACAGAACCTGTAATACAATTGAAATCTCCAGCCCTAAAGGTGTATCCTCCTAATGATGCTTACTAATAAGAACCAGGAGACAGACAGTTAAATTTGGATAAGAGCTGGCGTGCTTTTCTCAGACGCGCCAAGCGGTCCTTCAAGCCACTTCTACGATGAGCTACTCCAGAATCCTCTCGAATAAGTTTCTCAGCAGTCTGGCCTCCAATCATGCTCAACATGGCGGCCTGAAGCTGAGAGAGATACTGATCCAGCACATGGTACTGCACTATGAGGGGCAACTGGTTGGCCAGACGATCAGAGGTGATCTGACACACACACACACACACACACACACACACAAATGATCAAACTCCAGTGGAAATGTGTTTTTAGATGACACAGGAATGATGGACTGCAAATGA
>QMIH01000987.1:122421-160816 GCA_003987875.1 Clarias batrachus
ATATATATATATAAACATTACGTTGCTGCTGACATTTACCAATGGCGCTACTCAGTAATTGTATAGCAGGCTCCTCCATTTCCTGTACATGTTTCTTGACCATGTTTTCAAAAGTTCTGTAATTAACAAATCCAGGAAGCTCCTTTCCCCTACAGGTCTTGGTGTAGTCTTCAACTTCATCCCGGAGGTTTTCTTCAACTGGAGAAAAGATAAAGATGAAGACAATCCTAAGAGGTCTTTAATGCGTAAATCAAGCAGGCATTGCAAATATGATATTCTTTTAAAATTTGATTTTATGCTTAATTTGAGAGAAAAGATTTTCAGCAGTTTGCCCACCAAAACCTCTCGCTATAACATTTTGACATTTTCGATTATACAAACACCATTTCCAAAAATGCTAGAATATTTTTTTTAAAAGTACAATAAAAACAAGAATATGTGAAGATATCTGATTTGCTAATTCTTTTGAACATTTTGTGCAAACAAAAGAGTTCTGGTGTTCTCACTGAACAGATTTATCAAATAAAATGTCATAAATTTCATTTAGAATTTGATGCATGCACTACATGCACAAAGTTAGGACAGAGACATGCTTACCACTGCATTACTGTACATTACCCCTACCTTTTCTTTTAATTACACGTTTTAACCTTTTGGGAACTATGAATATTTGTTGCAATTTTCAAATGGAAAATTTGCCCAGTGTAGCCTTTGTTTTTAGCTGGTCTACTGTATATATAATGTCTATGATAGGTCTAAGATCTATTTAGGTTTTTGGATATGTCAGGTAGAGCAAAAGTTATCATTACTTTTTAAATAATTTTTACCACTACCAGGATATGTGAATAACGTTGCAAAATTGTAGAACACACAAAATGAGCATATTATTATTTTTGGTCATTGAAACAAACATGACCAGAAACAAATTGGGGAAGTTGGTTAAAATTTCACACTCATGCTTTCCTGAAAGGAAATTCGTGTCTTATTACAAAGCACAGGCACTCAGAAAATTAAAGTCAAAATAGTAAAAAGATTTTTAAAATTGCCATCTAATTATGCCATTTAATAACACTCACGTTTGATAACCTTGTCATCCAGCTCACGTTTCCATTTTGCAAACTCTTTCCTGATTTTAGTAAAAACTTTTGGCTTCGAGTTATGGGTGTTTTCCTCTGCCCTCATCATATCAGTAAGAACATCATTGAAGTTGCTGATTTTCTATAAAGAATACACAGAATATAGTATTTTAAAAAAAAAAAAAAAACAATAGGTCAAACAAAAATATGTAGAAGAGAAACAATAATATATTTGTTTTTTTACCTCAATAAGAAATTTGTTTCTCTCATTTTCCTCTCGAGGAACTCCATCTCCAAGCCGTTTTAGCTCAGTAGCTGTTTTTTCCAATTTGTCCTCAACTTGTTTCTGCAACTGTGGAAGTAGTTTCTAAAGATAATAAACCAAAACAAGAAATTAATTAATTAATTAATTTCTTAATTTTCTGCAGAAAATATAGGACATGGAGAAAATTTGGATTTGTAAGCTTGCTCACTTCAATGTGTTCTACCAGTTCCCTGGTCAATCTTTCTGCAAGTATAGGCACTGTGGCTTTCCCTTCCTCCAAGAGTGGTCTAAGACAAATTAAACAACAAGAAAAAAAATGAGAGAGAGAGAGAGAGAGAGAGAGAAATCTTATCATGGAAACTTTATTAAGATGAACCTTAAAGTATGTCTAAAACCAACCTTGGAAACTTACATTAAGCCACAATCGAGATTAAAAAGCATGATTTAACCCTTTACCATTTATGTTATTGATATATAGTACATAAAATATTTTTATGATTTTCTGTAATGAATATTTCGCACCTGAACTGTGGATGTTCCTCAAAAAAGACTTGCTCATTTTGAAGAGCTTTCGACAGAGTGAGATTCTCATTGATGTCTTGCTGGCCACGACACTTTACGATCATGTAACCCTTCTTCAGTGGGATCACCTGGTTATTTACTGTATTTACAACACTCTCCTCTGCACCTTTATCCACCAAGTCAGGCTTGGTAAGGATTCCTGTACAAATAAATCACATAGATTTCAAGAAAATATCATCTTAACAAAAAGCTAGTGTATGAAATATGAAATATCATAATATACATGTCACCATATATTACCCAGAGTCCTTTGTCCATTTGGATCCACTTTGTGTGTCATTTTCAGTGCTTCGGTGGTGGCAATGTCGATGTTTGCAGGCACGACCACCAGGCTAATAGTTTCTTGTCTTTTAATGAATTTCTCGATAAGATCTTTGATCTATTCAATAAATGAAACATTATAAGAATCGGACAATATTGTACATTTATTAATGAAAATGGTAGAATTTATTTATTAACAATTATATGTTAGAAAGGAGATGTTTTTAAAAAGGTTGACATCCCAATACTGAAGCTCAGGTTAAAGGTTACAGCTCAAGGTTATTTAGTGTTTCTATATACAGATGATTTTGTAAATACCTTAAAAGGTATTTAGTGATTAAATTTTTAAGAAGACTTTTATAAATATCTGTTCTCTTAGTCATGAAATAATTGCAGCATGCATGTTCATCTCAATAAATTTTAGAGTATTAGTTTATCTTGTAATATTATCTTGTTTTTTTCATACGTCTTCTTCCTCTTATTATTATTATTATTATTATTATTATTATTATTATTATTATTGTTATATGTAATATTTACTGAAAACATATGAGTGTGAGTCAAAAATTATCCACAGTTTTATTAAAACTTCTGTTAGTTATTATGTTCATTGCTACTGTCTTTCCAGTCACTGCTGTGCAGATGTGAATGTATTGCAACAGTTGATTTGTAACTGCGCTATGAGCAAAAATGAAGCCCTACTTGTAATTTGCACAAAAGAAAAGCAGAATGCAGTAATTAGTTTTTTTTTTTTTTGCGGTTTGAGAGTATACCTGGTTCCATTATTTATTAAAGACTTTATTTGTCATTTATTTATAAGACAAATAATTGTGTATGAACTACATTAAACAGGATTCAAGGTTCTTCAAGTGAGATGCTTATTGAAGAACTGAAGCCTAAACATTAGATTAAACTCAGAGAACTGCTATCCAAGGGCATTATGATATTGCATAACAATGTGCATCCACACACTTCTGCACAAACTGCATACTGTACTCTATTGACACTCAGCAAAAATTTTATTTTGAGGTGTCAACATGATTTTATGCATTGCACTGATGTCACATAATTACCTGATCAGATGATTACATGAATGCAAATGTGTACAAGTGTTCATTGATGATAGTTATATGCACTCTCTCTCACAAACACAGCCAACCACTAGGGCTGGAGACAAGACTATTTTTTTAAGATAAGTCAAATATCAGGACAAACTTACATGTGAGGCAAGTCAAAACAGAGTTCTAAGACTCTCGTTCAAGACTCTCGTTTAATAAAAGTATGCTCAAAGATTAGCAAGCTCTTTAACTCCATATGCATGTTTTTAGACACTTCCCTGTGTAATTCATTGTGGTGCATTGTGGGCCTACAGTCAGTGTCTTCTATCATCTGCATGCTCATTGCCCAACAAAGCAAGTGAAAGTAAAATGAAAGTTCAGCACCAAGGCCAGCTCTTCTGCAAGATGCAGAAACTCACAAAGTCTGATGACGGATTATGCCTCATTGTCCTGCAGTCATAACCAGCCAAACGCCAGTCCGGTGATTACTATATGCTGGGTGCTTAAACAGCAGTATTCTATCCCGCTGTGTGTTCCAGTAGATTCTTCCCAGCAAAAGAAATTTCACGACTGGGTGTTTCCCCTTGCAAACCTTTGAGAAGAATGACCAAGAAGGAAGTGGAGTAGAAATGCTCATTCCTCTGCTCATACAGGAGACATAACGGGACTATTTCTCCCAGAGAAGCTGAAGATTATGTATGGGAGCTACGGGAGAGATCTTAGCCTGGTGTGGTCTCTTAAGAAGTCAGACAGCAGCTGAGACTCATGATCCTCAAATGATACATGATATAATCTGAGCAGCCAGACAAACCCTGGACAAAAGAATCCTGGCAACATCCATGTGGATCAAGTGGGAGAAGCACCTGTCTCTCCCATCCTAGACAGTGTCACTAGTCACTTTAGCATGGCCATTGGTCATTTCACATGATGCATGGCCATGACAGAGATTGAGGATCCCCCCCATCCGCATCACAGTGTGACAAGTTTTACTGTTACTGAAGGGTCTGTCTCAAACTTGCCTAAGCCTCTCCTCCTAGGTTGTAACTGAAAGGAGGAATGTTTGAAATGCCACCACAATGTTATTTCTGATTCTGACGGTTCCAAAAAGGCCCTTTACCCCGAAATTGGGGAACATGGACATTGTTCCCAATTTCTCTTATCCCTCAAAAGTGACATTTTGTCCATGATTAAAGAAGAATTTAATCATGCACTGGCCAAACTTAACTCCATTAAGGGTGAGTTACAGACACTCAAGGCTGAAATCACCAGTTGCACTATGTCAACACAGGCCGAAAAGGACTCTACCTGCCACGCTCCTCCTGTTCCGTGCTGCTCGTCTTACCTGTTCAGCTCACCACGCTGTAACCCACAGGACTCTAAATATACCAAGCTATGCCCCGTGGACCCACGCCACTCACTTAGGTGCCACCAAAACCACTATACTGATTTAGAATGTAAAACTTCCAAGACTGCATAAGTTTAAAGCTAGTTGCTGAATGTTAATAAAGACTGTTCATGATTGTGGAATCTGGTTCCTGTGTTTTGTCTCTGTTTGTCAAATCCATTACAATAAGCAGAAAAATTGGATCTGTAATGAAATATTTATAGTTTCAAAGTTTTTTTATTATTCTTTTGTTCGATGCTTATTTATATATTTTCTTCTATTTATTTTTCTGCTGACTGGATGTTGTTTTCTTATGGGGGCAGAGAGGAATGGGTGGGAAGAAAATAGTGTACCAAGTATGAACTGTATATGTATCTAGTTTAAATTTCTAATGGAAAAAAGACTTTGAAAAAAAAAAAAACTTCTGTCAGTGCTGGTGTGACCGCCAAAAGACAGCACGCAGGAATGCATCAGTCCAGTGAGTAGAATCTTTTTCCTGATTCCTTCCTTCCTGTGTTTTATTGTTTTGACTTGTCCCACTTCATATGCTTTACATGCATGAATGTGGAAGTGTACAGGTGTTATTAAAATGGAAAGAGAGAGAGAGAGGGAAAGAGAGAGAGAGAGAGAGAGAGAGAGAATGAGAATGTAAAGTATCAGAGCAAAGACATAAGAGCAACAAAAGCAGTTAAAGCAGTAAGGGAGTATCTTTTATGTTGTTAACATGCAAGTAATATATAATATATATAACATATAATATAAAAGTGTATAAATTGCTAAAAATATTTACAAGAACAACTGAGTCACAAAGTGATGAACGTATCCTCCTTTCTCAATTTTGTCCCACCTGCTTCTCAATGTCTACTGGCTGGTCACCCGTTGCCACCCTGGCTATGCCTGGCAGGTCAATAAGGGTAAGATCAGGAACGTCTTTGGATATAATCTCTAGAGTGATCATCTGTTGGCTGATTCCCTTCCCCTCCCCAGCCAAGACATTCTGAGCTATAGAGAACAGCACAATTTTACATTACTATACCATACTATATACTGTAAGTGTGCACCTTTCTTTAATTGAGGTAAAAAACTGAAGTACATACCTTGTGAAACAGCAATCCCCACATCTGATGGCTTGTGGAGGCTCTTGGTTTGATCCTTGTATGTTAGAACTCCAGACCATTTGTCATCCTTTTCATTTCTCTTTAGTTTCAATACCAAAGGGCAGCGTGTCACAATACCTAATAATGAAATTGGACCCATTCAACATGGAAACTCCAACCAGCTTTATGTTAGATGAGTGTGCATGTTTTTGTCTTACCTGTGCCTCTAGGCAAGGCTACCCCTGAAAGGGCCTCCAATACAGAACTCTTTCCTGAACTCTGATCACCTATAACAGCCACAGCTGGCAAGTTGAGGTCTTTTTCTATTCCCAGTGCTCTCAGACTGTCCACAAGATCAATGTAGGGACGCACCTTGTCCTCATATTGCTGGTTTAGGCTGTTACTCATTTCTTCAACAGTTTTGTAGTTCTTCTTTGGTGACATAGCAATAACTTGTAAATGTCTACATAAAAAAACAAAGAGTGTAAAGGATTTTTTTTTTTATAATAACTTCGTTATTATCATGGAAATCTTATAATTGCCCGTTTTACAGAAACCAGAATGTTTGTGTTTGAACTGCATAAGAAGTTGTGGCTTGAACATGAGAATTGTCATAAACTGGAAGAATTTCTTTCTTGTTCTACAGATTTAGTACGAGATATAGTGTTTGCATTAAGTAACCTTGCTATATTATAACATGTGCTCAATTTACTGTCTATGTGGAGTACCATGCTGGTTTTCACTGAGTTCTCTCGTTTTGTCCCACCACACACACACACACACACACACACACACACACACACACATATATGGCAGGTGGATTGGCAACAGACATTAACTTTATCTGTAATGTTTCATCTGTATTATGTGTATAATTATGCCTAGTGGATTACGTGGGGCGGTATGGAGAGCCGCACCACGCGATGGTTTTTTTTTAATTGATAATAGGAGTGTGTGAGAGTGCTGGTGATACGCCCGGGAAGACCTTTCCGTTTGGATATAGCGTGGTTTTATTAATTAAGGTACTTAAAAGGAAACAAATGAAAACTATAAACAGAGCTCCGCCGTCTACGCGAGATCGTACAGAGCTCTGGAAAATAAAACTAAACCTTTGTCCTCTCGGGGCCTTCGCCCTTACCGAGGTTATATGGGAGAGAGAGAGGGGGGATGTTGTGTTTTATGCACAACTGAGCGCGCGCGCTAAACTGATGCGTGCCGCGCTCTCTTTCACTTTCCCTCTCTCTCGCCGGCGTCTTAAACAGAGAGAGACTGAGGCACACTTTCTGTTAGTCTGTCTGTCTTTTATTTTCTTTGTCTTTGGCCCTGATACCTTACCGGTGCTACCTGAATGATCGCATGAAGTGCGCCGGTATCAGGACCCTTAAATAGACACGCCTTCAGGTGCGGCTCGTTCAGCTGATTGATTGACTGCGCCGTTGCCTGGCAACCGCGTGTATAAATGGCCGCGGCTTTGCCTGTTCAGAACTCTGCAGAACAGAACAGAACAGTTTATTCATTTATTAAGGGAAAAAAGCTGTCCAAACCTACCTGGCATATGTGAAAAAGTAATTGCCCCCTTGCTAAATCATGATTGAACTGTGATTTTGAAAAGTTGATTTAAATTTCACTTAACACACCTAGGCCCTACCACTACCAGATCATTTGAATCAAGAAATCACTTAAATAGAATCCCTCTGAAAAAAATTAAGCACGTTATTAAGACATGTATCAGTCTGGAAAGGGTTACCAAGGTATATTTAAGTCTATTTTTAAGGACTTGACTGAACTACAGGGAGAGCAATTATCAACAAATGGAGAAAAGCTGGAACAGTGATGTACCTTTCCAGGAATGGATGACCTACTGTACCAAAATTACACCAAAAGCATGACGATAGCTCATCCACGAGCTCAAGAAGGAACACAGAATTTATAAAGAACTGTAACCCTTACTCACCTAGGTTAAGGCTAGTGTCCATGATTCAACAAAAAGAAAAAGAAAGGGACTAGGCAAATATAGCATTAATTGGACAGTTCCAATGTCAAGGACACCAAAAAGAATATAAAGGAGTCTGTCACATATGCCAACAAATATCTTGAATATCCTCGAATAAGGTGGTGGTAGCATGATGGTCTGAGGCTGTTTTGCAGCTTCAGGACCTAGATGATTTGGCATGATGGAACTATGAATTTTTCACTATAGAAAATAATGACCAGCCATTAGTTTGTGACCTCAAACTTAAGTGCAGCTGGATAATGATCTGAAACACACCAGCAAGTCCACCTTTGAATGCTTCAAGTGGCCTAGTCAAAATCTAAAAGACTTCATTCCGGTTGAGATCCTTAAACAGGCCATTCATTCTTGAAAACCCTCCGATTTGGCTGAATTAAAACAATTCTGAAAAGCAGAGTGTTCCAAAATGTGAAAGACTCATTTCAAGTTATCGCAAACACTTCATTGCAGACATTGTCGCCAAGGGTAGCACAAACAGTTATTAAGTTTGAGGGAAGTTACTTTTTCACACGGGACCAGGCAGGTTTGGACCTCTTTTTTTCTGAATAAATTAAATAATGGTTTAAAAACTCTATTTAGTGTTTACCTCAGCTATTTTTGTATATTATTAAAATGTGTTTGATGATCTAAATAATTTATGTTTGACAAGCAGTGCCAGCCCATCCAACAGGTAATACAGACGGTCGCCTGGCAACCGCCTTACAACAAGGGCCCCACACACGTTATTAAAAGCATTTCCTTCTAACCACAATAGAATGTGAATATATTAATATGATGTTGTGACACATGGACCCACTAAACATGATACAAATCATAACAACATGCTAAAAAAAAAAAAAACCACCATATTAAATTAAAATCATAGCTCTGTATAATCAACACATGACAAATAGCTGAAAATGATCATATTTACAAAACAGTATTGCATAATATATTTGACATTTCATGTTTAATTAAAAAATGTCCTATTTTCGATATGCCCTTACCATTTATTAATGTTTCTTTGCTCATTATGTAGTTGCATGATAGAAAAGGTACTGTCAAAAATAAAACGACGTTCTCACAACGTCGTTTGTCTTATTGGCAATTTTACACAGTGCAAGCAAATAGGCTAATTGTGTAGTTAATGTCTGTGCAAGGTAGCAGTATGTAAAGTTGCTGAATTAAAGAGTGAACTTAAATGTGCGTGTCTTTGCGTGCACGCTCGTGAGAGTGAGTGTTCTCTGTCATTGGATGTTGCTACGTTACCTGGATGCTAGCTGACAGCGGCAGGAGATTTACCTTAAGATGGCAACTAGTCCACCATTTAAACAAACAAGCAAACAAACAAAAAAACGTCTATAGAAATATAAATCAGATTCGGAGACAGAGAGCACATTGCGATACAGAGCATAATCTGTTTCTCATCACTGTTGCAGTCACAATTTTATCATGGTACAATATGACAATCTTTTTTTTTTTAGAATTAAATATTAAACATAAATAGGTTGAGAACAAATGTGTCTGAGATTTCTTTTAGCAGTTAATTAAAAAACAGACTTTTTAGAAACATTCCTAAATGCAGACTACATTATTACACCAGAAGGCCCAGTTTTAATAAACCCACCTAGGACCTCACAACCACAAAGGCCGGCACTGCCTGTTAGTGTCTTTATACAATCAACATCATTTTTTTTATTTAATAATATAAGTAGAAGGTTGTAGGTTTGAAACAGAAGCAAACTCATTGAGATGTATGCGTGTTTATATAGTCTTTAACTGTTCTTTAACTGTTTGAAGAAGTCATCAAAGTATTTACAAACAACAACATAAAATCCTTGGTAAGTCCTTTAAATCTCAATAAACTTTATGGGTAAATATTATGTAAATTGTTAATTAGCAATAATCTAAGACAAATATTAAAACACCATCCTATTGTAGTCTTATACATATATTGTATTATAATCAGTAAGGCTTCTTAATAAAAGCATTGTTGGCAAATGAATTAATTAAATAATTAAACAATTAAAGAAGAAGAAGAAGAAGAAGAAGAAACAGCATACGGAATAGATCACCATATCCTATAAATTGAATTCTATAATGAGCCTTATGTCACATAGTAAGGAGATTATTTCCCTGTTTTATTTCCAAAAGTCTTTAAAAGTGATGTGTATAACTGGAGAACAGGAGAGTTACTTGTATACATGATGTATTCACAGGAAGTAAACCCTTCTGTTTCGTTTTACCTTATCAAGATCAACGCTCGTCTCCTACTTGTGCATAGCTTTCTGGTTTCGTTTTTTAAGGAAATGTCACTGGTGTAACCCAGCTGCCATTTACATAGCAAATTACAAAAGTACATCAAAATAGCTTTTTACGGTTTAGATATTTCCTTCGAATTGAACATATATTTAAATGGAAAACAAATAACAATCTTTAATTAATCTTTGGTAAATATTCATTTGCATGCTGAATGTGAATGAATGTATAAATACTCTGATTGCTCTGTTATCCTGGACTGTTTTGCCTCATTGTGGAGATTCACATTACTTCTTTTATATAAACAGATTTATGACCATTTAAATAGACTTTAGCATCAAAGTTTGTAAAAACCACACAAAAAAATCTTATGTACTTCAAACTTCCTTCAAACCTCCACAAACTCTATAGCTAAATATTACTTAAACTATTATTATCAAAGTTCTAAGACCAATATTAAAATAGCATCCTATTGTAGTCCAGAAAAAAAGCAAAAGAATACAGAATACATCATCATACCTGTATATATCCTATAAATGGAGGTCTATTATTTCATGTAGCATATGTACAAGAGATTATTTACCTTTTTATCCTCGGCAGTCTTCCCAAGCAATGTGTGCAATCAGAGGACAAGAGAGTTATTTGCAGGCATGCAGTATTCACATGAAGGCAGTAGTAAACCCTTCAGTTTCGTTTCACCATCAATGCTCATGACTTACGTGTACATAGCTTTCTGGTTTCGTGTTTAAGGAAATGTTTTTATCCCCACACAAGCTCTTTTCCTTTGTGCTTTGTGTATACACAGTAATTTGATCACTCTGGTTCATTTGACTAAAGTCAGAGGCAAGTTCTTTACGTCATACAAGTTCTTTTCCCCCATGTTTTGCCACACAGTAATCCTGCTGTTGGATTCATACATCTTCAACTGAATTCCTATAGCCTATTCCTGCTGTCATTTACAGTACATACCAAATTTAAGTATCCTTCCATCTGGCACTTTCTTCTGTTTGCGTTCCCTTTTTTTCCCTGCAACACAGAGTAGGAATGAAAACAAAAGAAGGAATGGTGTGTATTTTAGGATGAGACAGCAACGTGTCTACTAATAAATCATGAAGGTGTGTTAATTGATTGAAACTACAACAGATCTACATCTGCTGTTACTGTAGCAGTTATTGCATATAGCGGCAGGGGTGGCTCAGTGGTTCATGTGTTGGCTTAACCGATACGGCTGTGTCACCTGTGTTGGTCTCTTGAGCAAGGTCCTTCACTCCAAATGCTCAGGTACGATCAAGCATTGAGCTGGAAACCGAACCGTGTAAATAACTGTTACAGTATAATAATGTTGTGTTTTATTTATAATTTTTAAAAAATAGTATATTCAACTTCTTTATGGTGCATATACACATGTTGTACATACTGTATGAGGAAGGATGTACAGATTTGAATGATCATTTTCAAGATAACACAAATTAGCAAACACGTTTTATTTTACCAAAGCCACTCTTTCACAATTTTAGCCAGATGAATTTTAAGTCCTGGAATATTCCTGTCCCATCGGAGAAAAAAAGCTCCACAGATGTGATAACCTTGTCAATCAGTACATTCAGGTCATCAGCTAATTCATTTTATTGCTACATAATGCTGTACCTAGACCTAATGAATTGAAGTGCCTCCAGATCATAAGACTACTCCACAGTCTTGTACATGTGCACTGCAAAATTCATGTGCTTCCCTTCTTACCCTGATACATTCATCACTCTGGAAAAAGGTCAGTTTGGATTTTTTAAATCCAACCACACCACACTATCATTTTCTAAAGTCCTGACAGATGACGCTCCTTACTGTTTAACATCTTTTTTTTTCTTTTTTTTTTTTTTACTATCTTTACTTGTTGTATGAAGACTTCCCAGCCCATGGATATTTAGTCTAAAGTAAACTAATGTAAATTAGTATTTTACATAATATTGTATTTTAGTCATATTTTTTATATATTCATTTTGAACATTGCATACTGTATAATACAAGGGGTATCAAAAAGTTTAGAGATTTGCTTGGAGAATGTTCTTTCTGCTCCTGGGTCAGTAGCCTGGGGAAGAACTTGAAACATCAACAGCAACTAGGCGCATGTTCAAATCACATGTGAGGATTGCCTGAACTGTTCCGTATGACATACTGACAGAAGCTGCAATGTTGATTATTCCCGGACGATCATCATGCACAAGTGATTTGAAGCATGATGATCGTCCCAGTTCATCCTTCAAAACCAAATGGTTTCGACGTTTTCACAGGTTGAGCATGTTGAAGGTCTTCCCGTCTTCCAGTGATGTTCTTCCGCTCTTGAAGTGCAAGTGCCACTAAAAACACCTCAAACGAGTGATTGCAGCATTGCTGTAAACTTGCCGATTCATGTCAACCATTTCATGCAGAATTTCACATTTAATTTTTGTTCTAACGTCCTGTTTATGATGAAATAGCAGATGTGGTAATGCTTGTGGTCAGAATGGCACCAGTTGCACAGCTCCCGATGTACACAGGATACTGTCTTTTGCACACTGACTTATGAGGGTTGGTGCTCCCTGTGACTGTGCTGCCATCTATTGGCATGTTATAAAACGAGACTCAAAACTTTTTGATACCACCTCATAACAAAGACTTTAAATAGGAGGGTATAAAGGAAGTAGGATTCTTCAACTCTTAGGTCTGGGTAATCAGTTTAACCTTGCTTACAACTTGCACAAGCTAAAATTATTTGGATCCCTGAACATCTAAAAATGCTTAGCAAAACATTTGAAGGATATAATTCTTTGAATATCTGGTATGGTGTACCATTACTATTTCTCTCCATTAGAACTAACATCAGTGCGTGAACTCAGTAGTGTAGTTGGCAGTAATGTACTATGTGGCTGAATGAACACTGATCTCCACAGCCAGACTCGAAAATCTATTGGATAGCCTTCATAGAAGCACATATGGATGTGATGGTCATGTATCCTCTATAAAATAAGTCCATATAATGCATGTGTTGCGCTTTCTGATTCCTTATATGGTAACATTTCCTATAGCCTACAGTATGTCCAGACGTATATACATACAAACAGCTTGTGTCTGCTGGAACTCTTTTGTTTAAACAGAAAATGCAAATGTATTTACCATTGTCTGTCTGTGTCTGGGTCTCCCCATGACCTAAAGTTTAGTTGAATTACTTATTAGTCTGCTTATTACTCTTTTAAAAATGTATTGCAATTATCAATGTAGGTCAAGCATTATGTTCTATCATTACTCATCTCTACATATGTTCAAATTGTATCACACATCTACTGATCTATTTTTAATCTAAGTTGGCATCTAAATACAGCCCAAAGTCAAAAGCTTTGTCATGCTAAGTGGAACAAATCATCAATAAAAATAAATTATTAGTAATAATAAAAACAGGAAAATGAATGATGTGTTCTTTAGTTTATTCTTCAGCCACAAAGTGCACAGGTGGTTCTCTATGTTTACACACAGCACTGACAGAGACATAATAGCCTTGTTGGATACAGCTATTTGGAATGCCACATTGCACAGTGACAAATAAAGAAACATAGCTCAATTTGCAGTTTGTGGAGTAAAAGTCAGGCTTAGTTAATCGGAGCACCAGAGGTAGGAAAATACATTTGAGGCCATAGTGACAAATGTCAGAGGAGCATCACTACAGCCTGTTTACATCTTAACTTTACATGATTCAGAAGATGGAAATTGTGTGCTCCTCCTTTAGATGTGGCGCTATCTTCTTTCTGTCCCTTACGCTTTTGGGGGACACCCAAGCAGGTCTTTGGGCACACTTTTCTTCTCCGGCTTGATCTTGGCAGCAATGAATGTCAGGGGTGAGGCATATTCGTAGTAATCATCATCAACCACTACTTTCACACCATGGTCTCCACACATAGCTGTATGTACATGCTTAAATGGGATAGTTTTCGCCTCTGTATGGGTTGGTGGATGTGCATTCAGGTCCACATCATATATTTTATTTCCTGTAAATCATATAAAGACAGCAAAGTTATTTTAAAATAATCAGACACTTGAAAAACTATTAAATCATTTCGTAATAGTGTTCTATTGTTGCTTTACTACCTTGGATGACATGAACAATGTGATCTTTAGGGCAGATAAAGGTAGCGTCTATATGACCCTCAAGTCCCAGTTCATCCTTCACAGTTTTGGGGTAACCTTCTCTGAGTTTGTGAGCCTCTCCATGTGTGTGTGATATATTGTAGCAATATACTTTGTCATTCTGCAAGGAACCAATATGTACCAAAGGGTATTTTTGTTATTTTTATACCAGTTACAAGTATTTTGCTTAGACGGAATGTTGAAAATGTCCGATTTTGGTAGCACTTACATTAATAATGTGTATGTGCTCATCATGGGCAAAGGCAGCATCGATATCATCATGCAGCTCTTTAAAGGCACTCTCTATAGGGCCAGCATGATATTTATCTTCGATTTTACTGAGATAGTAGTGGCCTGGTAAATAAGAATAGGAAAACAAAAATCAAGAAAGCTTCAACCAAAATGTAGTGCGGCCAAGTTGCCTTTTGACTGAAATACAATAGTTTGAGTTTTTTCAGTACCACTGTTATAAGCATTACTGTGTAGTGCACCCACTAACCTCGGAAAGCAAACAGATCATGATCATCGTCTTCAGTGATGGCATCCAGGTGCATATGGCTGCACTGCTCTCTCTTAATGTGTTCTGCCTCAGTCTTACCATCTAATAGGCAAGGATATTGTCATTGAAAAACACACTGAAATCAAACGATGTTTTCTGCTAGATTTGTTCATCCACATGCTTTTCACATACCATAATAAGGACAGCCAAGCAGACCCGTTGCCACATCTTGCTTGTGAGGCTTGATCTTGGATGCAATGAATGCCAGGGGTGAGTCATAGTGATAGTAATCATCTTTAACCACTACTATCACACCATTGTCTCCACACATAGCAGTATCAACATGCTTAAGTGGGATAGGTTTCGCCTCTGTATGGGTTGGTGGATGTGCATTCAAGTCCACATCATATATTTTATTTCCTGTAAACCATATAAAGACAGCAAAGTTATGTTAAAATAATCAGACACTTGAAAAACTATTAAATCATTTCGTAATAGTGTTCTATTGTTGCGTTGCTACCTTGGATGACATGAACAATGTGATCTTTAGGGCAAATAAAGGTAGCGTCTATATGACCCTCAAGTCCCAGTTCATCCTTCACAGTTTTGGGGTAACCTTCTCTGAGTTTGTGAGCCTCTCCGACTGCGTGTGATATATTATAGACATACATTTTGTCATCCTGAAAGGGACCAAAATGTATGAAAAGGTAATCATTATTTTTTTCATGCCAGTTAGAAGTATTTCTGTAAGACAGAAAAGTTGAAAATGTTTGATTTTATTAGCACTTACCTTAATAATGTGTATGTGCTCATCATGGGCAAAGGCAGCATCGATATTAGAATGCAGATCTTTAAAGCCACTCTCAATAGTGCCAGCATGAGATTTTCCATCAATTCTACTAAGATAGTAGTGGCCTGGTAAAAGAGAATAATTAAACAATTTGAGAACACTTCCATCAAAATGTGGTTTGGTCTATTTGCCTGTTGACTAAAACACAATAGTTTGAGATTTTACAGGACCTACAGTACAGTATGATGTATCTACTGTAAGTATGACGGTGTAGTGCACTCACTAACCTCGGAAAGCAAACAGATCATGATCATCGTCTTCAGTGATGGCATCCAGATGCACATGGCTGCACTGCTCTCTCTCGAGGTGTTCTTTCTCAGTCTTATCACCTAATACACAAGGATATCATACATTGAAAGCACCCTAAAATACAATGATGTTTTCTGCTAGACTCACACGCATTCATCTGCATGCTTTTCACGTACCATAATGGGGACAATTCATGAAGTAGTCACGAGCCTCCTTTGGATATCTTCCATGAACCGCCCCAGTATTGGGGTTGAACTTAGAGAAACGGTGGCCATGGAGGCAGTAATAGTGTCCAGTATAGTGGAAGGCAGCAGAGCAGTTGGGCATGCTTTTGAATTCTTTATGATGTACCTCCTTGCTGTCAATGTCAAAGTGGTAGATTTCATGTCCTGGAGTAAAAAGGAATATATGTATTAGTTAATGCTTGTAAACTTATAAATACTTGACAAACTGAAATACATACTTAAAATACAAAGCAGTTAAATGTCATACCCTTGAAAAAGATCACAGTGTTCTTGGGACAGTCAGGCTTGTGGCACTCAACTGCAGCATCCAAATGGTCTGGAATACCAGGGAATTCCGCAGAGATGTCTTTGGGATATCCATCATTCAGCTTGTGATTTTCATAGCTAAAAACCTTGTTATCCTACATTGAGGGACACAAAAAGTTTTAGTTTCAATTAAATAGTTTTAATATTAACATTCATTAAACCACATATAAGAAACAGCTATGAACTGCAAGACAATATAATGTACCAGAAAGAAATACAGGTGCTCATGGTGGTCAGGACTGTCCTCAGATGGCATGCGGAACGCTGCGTCCACGTGTCCCACCAGATGGTCATCCAGTTCAGGGAAGGTCATATTTGTAAGCTCACCGTCACCATGGAACCCCTTAAACACATGATCATCTGAAAGCAAACACTAGTCATCAGAGGTCAGCCGTTAAGAGAGACCAAAACTTAAGCTTTATTTATTGGTTTACAGTTGATAGCAATCACCAGTTATATAAAAAAAAACAAGAAGACATTGCAAATATATATTTTTTTCCCTCTGCTCCCAATTTTAAGTCATTCTTGATAACATTTTAAACATCAACATTCCTATTTAATGTATGGTATCCACAACTATTTTTACTCACCCTTAAAGAAGTAGTAAATTCCTTCCTTGGTCTCAATCGCAGCATCAAACACTAATTCCGTGCAGCGGTCAAAGTGATGGTGGCCAGGACCGTTGTTTTTATGGCCAGGACCATTGTTTTTATGGCCAGGACCATTGTTTTTATGGCCAGGACCATTGTTTTTATGATCAGGCCCATGACCTACCTGTTCATCTAAATCGGACAGAAGAGAATTTTCTTAGTTTAATGGCTCTTATTTAATTCACTTATCTATATATTACAAATTCTTTACATGAGGTTTTCTGTGTTGCTGACATTAACTCACCGTCACCATGCTCATGATGATGCCTGAACAAACAGGATCAGAGGAACAGGAAAGAAGATAAGAAGTTAGAAGATAACATTAAGTTATTAAGTGTATTAAATGACAGGCATGAGCATAATGCCAAATATTCATGCTGCAGATAGAGAATAACTAAATAAGAACAAAAATGGCTGAGAATCACATAGCAAAAAATGCGCTGGAGTTTAGAGAGGCAGCACTCACGTGGGAACTGCCAAGCAAAGAGAGAGGGCCAGGCAGATGGCGAAGGTCTGGATGAGTAGCCTCATGGTTAAGAGGATCCTCTGGTTCCACTGCAGACACAGCTCAGCTGGAGGAGGTACCAAATACCCCGTTACTCTCCACCTTTTATATCCAGAGTAAGAGAGGGCTGTCAGATGAGCAACTGTTTGGACAAATCAAACACGCATACAGAGAGTAGGTGGGAACACCCAGACTCATCTGCAAATACTGCCCCATGCTCATGTACTGTAAGCACACCCCTGATGTTCACCCCACTTTCAAAAGTTGGTCAAGGTACACTAGATAGAGAGGAAGGAAGGTCAACATAATGAATTGAGCAACGACTGTGTATGCATAAATGAGTGTTAGTGACTCTTATCAAACTTGCACCTGCATGTTTAATTTACTGATAAGACCTACATGACATAAAACTTAGGAATGAATGAATTATCAGATAAAGTATTATCAGGATACATTGCCATTTACAAGTTGTATAAATGTATATACAATGTTTGTTTTAGTATATAGCTTTCTTACAATGGGACTTATTTTTTATTACAGTTTAATTACTATTAACAATGCAAAAATGATACTGCGCTAACAATTAAAGAAAAAGACTTACATCTTCATGGAACTTATTAACTGCTCGCTCTCACATAATAGTGTTTTGAGTGTTTTGAGTGAATGCTGTGGTAAAGATAGGCGCACCTGGATGGTTATTCAATTAATCCTATAGATAAACGATTCAAAGACAATACTAGAAATTAATTCAAGAAAAAAATGTTGTTTTTTTTATTTTCTAAAAATTCTACATCAAACACTGCTTAATGAATTTAAATCTGTTCTCTGCTTTTTACCAGCGTATACAGATATAGATTATTAGACCTTCAGCGATGTAAAACTAGGTTCAAGATGAGAATACACGGTCAATGGGCCACCAGTCCATAACAAGGCACCATTCACTAGAGATCCCAAACAAGCCTAGGCATACATGGACAACATGTAACTGAGAGTAATCTAAGCCCAGGATCGAAATAGGGCACTGAAGCTGTGAGTGGATTTATGTACACTTTGATATTTTGTACACCTACAATGCCAATGCAAAATTTTCAGACACTACAATAAAAGGCAATTCTCCCTGCCGTATGGCTTTGGCTTCAATCTGACATCTTATATAGGCAGGTGTGGACCTTTCCGAATTATAGAATGTCCAGTGAATTTAATTAGACACAGGTGGACTCCAATTAAGTTGCAGAAAAATGACCATTAATAGGAGTTGGATGCACTTGAGTTCCATTGCAAGTGTCATAACAAAGGGTCTGAAAGGGTAAAGCACTGGGAGAAGAGTGTGGTTTTGTGTGTTAAGTGTTATGCACTGCAGTGCAGGCAGTTGGCAACAGCCTGGGAGAATGCTTGTGTGTAATTTTGGGGAAAATCCTACCTGTTCCAGAAGACTTCTAAAAATATAAATCTTGATCTTGTTTCAATGAGAACAATAAAAATGTATGTTTTTTTTTTCAAAATATAATTTCTTTTCTTTTCTTCTCAACACATATTTTCCTTCTTTTGTTTTCAACATGAATTTTCTTTTCTCTTTTCTTTTCAACATACATTTTCTTTTTAGTTTTTTCAACACATATTTTTTTTTCTGTTCTGTTCAACATAGCTCTTTTTCTCTTTTTCTTGTGCTATCAATGAAAGAGACATAGATTCGCTCTCAGTGTCAAATTAATGTCCACACACAAAGTGCAGAGTCTATGGTGCTAAAATAGAAGTCTGGAAATCTACAGCATTACATGAAGAATTACGTAATAAACTATTTCCATAACCATATACATAACTACTGGTGCAGGTCAATAAATTAGTATATCATGTAAAAGTTGATTTATTTCTGTAATTCAATTCAAAACGTGAAACTCATACATTATAAAGAATCGTTACACACAGACTAATATATTTCATATATATGTTTATTTCCTTTAAAAAAGATTTTTAACACAAAAATGTTGAACTACTGAAAAGTATGAACAGGTACAGCTCTCAATACTTGGTCGGGGCTCACTTTGCATGAATTACTGCAGCATTGTGGCGTGCCATGGAGGATCAATCTGTGGCAATGCTGAGGTGTTATGGAAGCCCAGGCTGCTCTGATAACAGCCTTCAGCTCTTCTGCGTTGTCTGGCCTAGTGTCTCACATCTTCCTTATCATGGTACCCCATAAGTTCTCTATGGGGTTTGGGTGGGGTGAGTTTGCCGGTCCATCAAGCTCAGGGATACCATGGTACTTAAACCACATATTAGTACTTTTTGCAGTGTGGGCAGGTGCCAAGTTCCGCTGGAAAATGAAATCAGCATCTTCATAAAGCTGGTCAGCAGAGGGAAGCATAGAGTGCTCAAAAACTTCCTGGTAGACGGCTGCGCTGACCTTGGACCTGATTAAATAAAGTGGACCAACACCAGCAGATGACAGGGCTCCCCAAACCACCACATACTGTGCAAACTTTATACTTGATTTCCTTGATTTTCAAATGAAACAGAAAATTTATTTTCACCTGTGGCCCACTGAGCAACAGTCCAATCATTTTTGTCCGTAGTTACTGTAAGAAGCTTGTGTGAGGCTCAAAACATTTAACAAGTTAACCAGTTAACTAGGGACCATAGTACCAAATACTAAGTTTATGTAAACGTCTCACCCACTGCAAATGTGATGAAAGAAACTAATGCTGAAATAACACTTTCTCTCCACCTTTGTAGGCAGGAATTGTGATAGGATTTAACTAAACAAATAGGTAAGAGCCTTCTGTTGGATAAGTACTGCAGTGATTAATATGTTTAGCATTTCACTAGATAGCATACTGTGTACAGTCACGTATGTGAAAAATAAATTTTGAATATTGAATTTGAAGTGTCTTAACCATAAATGATAGTAGTAAATATTAAACCACCATGTCAGAATGCATGTGCTGTGGTCATATCAACAGTGTCATTCTGTTTCTGTCATTCTGAGTCAAACTATTCACTTGTATCAAGCAAAGAACAAAGTCATTATTAAAATCTGGAAGGATATTGATGAGCCATCATCGTCAAGGAAGAAAGAGGTCAGAAAAAATCATGATCACAATCAGAGATCACTTAAATGTCTGTTGAAATCAAATCATAAAAAAACAACAGTAGAACTTACAGCCATATTTACAGTAATAGTGAAAGTAATAGCATTTGCAAAAACACAATGTGAAGAGAACTTGCGGGACTGGGACCAAACTGCTTGTGTTTCCTTAAGAAAACCACCTTTCAGTGGGGCTCCCGGGAAAAACGGCTTCCGTTTGCTATAGAGCATAAAGAAAAAACTCCGGAACATTGAAAAATTGATCATGTGGTCTGATGAGTCCAGATTTATCCTGTTCGAGTCTGATGGTGTATCAGGGTAAGAAGAGTGTTGGGTGAAGTGATGCACACGTCATGTCTAGTGCCCATCATACAAGCCTGTGTGGGGAGTGTTATGATCTGGGGTTGCTTCTATTGGACAGTTGAACCTAGAGAGCAACATTATGAGCCAAAAAATTTGGCCAGCTGGCTACGTGACTATACAGAATGAGTTGGTCTTTCCATGAAAGGATTTCTTTTCTTCCCTGATGTCATAGCCGTAGTCCAAGATGACAATGCCAGGATTCATTGGACTCAAAGTGTAAAGTAGTGGTTCAGGGAGCAATAATAATATGGCAAGTGGTGTACTGTATAAAAGCAATGTCACCCTTGAGGTCCATGAGTCCACCTTCACTGTCTTTCCCATATCCGAGAGAGTTACAGTGTGGAGAAGCCCCAAAGAAGCTTACTGTACCACACAGACTGTTGCATGCCCGGAGTGAAGCATGGGGGTGGATCAGTGATGGTTTGGCTGCAATAGCATGGCATTCCCTAGGCCCAATACTTGTGCTAGATGGGCGCGTCACTGCCAAGGACTATCGAACCATTCTGGAGGACCATGTGGTTCAAACATTGTATCTTGAAGGCAGTGCCGTGTATCAGGATGATAATGCACCTATACACACAGCAAGAGTGGTTTGATGAACATGAAAGTGAAGTTGAACATCTCCCATGGCCAGCACAGTCACCAGATCTAAATATAATTTTGTTTTTTTTGTAGGAGCTATTTAGACGTTTTCTTCTACCAGCATCACGTAGTGCAAGAAGAATGGCTCAAATTCCTTGGATCAAAATGGCCATTGTGCAGGACTTGTATCTGTCATTCCCAAAACGTATTGCGGCCCTACACCATACTCATGAATTATTGTGATTATTATAGTCTAAAACCAGGCGTTTCAATTTAATTGTCCAACCTCTGTATATAATATACATATATGTATATTTCTATTATGAGTGTGTGTGTGTGTGTGTGTGTGTGTGTGTGTGTGTGTGTGTGTGTGTGTGTGTGTGTGTGTGTATAACCAGTCAAAAGTTTGGACACACCTTCTAATCAGGTCTTCGATCAGGTCTTTCCTAAATATGCAATAATCTCGTTCAAACCATTGATATTGAGATGTGTTTGCTACATATTGAAAAGCCTTCATATTTAATTTTTCAGGCCAGTACCTCTAAATGAAACGTAATGGGAGCCATCAACAAACAATATTGTTCTTGCAAGTATTCCAGAAAAGCTGACCTTCCTGCCTTAAAATAACATCTGACTTTTGTTGTTACTTACCTAATTCCATATGTTTTAACGCATAGTTTTGAAATCTCCAGTAGTGTTCTACTATATAGAAAATTTGTCAAAAAACAAAAACATTAAATTATAAGGTGTGTCCAAAATTTGACTGACATCTCCCTCTTTAGTGCTATCATATACAGAGCATCCTGCAAAAATAATGTCCTGCTGACACTGGTAATTATTAACAGAGTGAACAGAGATATGTTCTCTGGTATTCTGTTTGATCTTTAGCCCTCATGTCTGCTTATATTGAGAAGAGAAATGATTGGGTTCAAGGGCTTTAGGTTCAGCATTGTGGTGTTGAGCTCTCCTCTCATGTAGGGGTGGCCAAGGACATGCTGCGGCCTAAGCCCTGGTTTTTATTTTTCTATTATTTAATAATAAATGAATTTATAGAGGAAGAGATGCGCCATAACCCAGCTATTACAGTTGAATAGTTGAATACATGCATGATTTGAATAGCTTTTATAGAGATTTTTTGCTTTTTTTCTGTTGGCCAGACCAAACTGGCGGGTTTTTGATTATTGCAAGTTACAATTCATCCAGATTGAACCAATTTCTTAACAGTCATACTTTTGTTATCCACTTAATGCCTACCTCTTCTAGCAGAAATATAACTTTTGGACCACTTTATGTGCATATTTTGGGAGTTTAACATATGATTACAATGACTGCTTCTTACTACATTTAAAATCTCTAAAGCATCTTACTTTAGGAATAATGTATAGAATAATCTGATAAGAAGTAAATATATTGTATGTCTTAAGGTCAACATGGTTAAAGTCATCTCTGTCAAGATTAGAAAGTCACCTATTTTGTCATTGGTTGGCTCTTCACAAATAGGATCTGATTTTTTTTTTTCATTTGGTCTTATGCAATGATTAGATAGCATTTTTTTTTTTTTGTGGAAAAGTACAAGTGCAGATCATTTCCAGGGTCCAAGGGGATGGTTTGGTATGATAGTGCACAATATAAAAATAAATAAAAGCAGAGATTTTTTTATTTTATTTTAAAAGTATAATAATTCTATATGCCCTGTTAGGGTTTCGCGTTTGTCCTGGGTGTACCCCACCTCATGCCCTAAGTCTTCTGGCACATAATGTAATTATCTTATACATCTAGATTTGTGTACAGTATTGAGTGAAATGTCCTACCACTGGCATATAACAGTTATTTCATTATAAAGTGGATAAGGACGTAACTTGGGCAGAGCAGTTCTCTCCAAAGACTTAATTTGATTAAGAAACAATTCCTCATCAATTATTTTAAAATGAGTTCTTTCTTCACAGTGGAATCAGAACAAATGAACACAGAAAAGCAGAGCTAATAATGGCATTTAAAACAAACAGCAGACAAAACGATTGAGATTGAAATATTCTATTAGTTGAATATTTATATGATATACAGTACTGAGCAATTGTCTGCAACTCTTTATCTTATAGTGACATGGATGTGCTACAGTAGGTCAGTTATTTTTTTTTTGGCATCAACAGGCAGACAAATACTGATTAAATAATGTGAACCTGGGATCTGACTTATCTTTAAGGGCTCATTACAGAAAAGTCTTTTTTTATGTCATTTTTGAACTGTTTATTTAGTGGAATAGGTTAACATACAAAAGCATGTGCAAAAATTTGTAGGAATTAGATCAGGTTATCTCCCATGATGCTCCCAGTCTGCCTATAAATTATAAATATGTAAACTTCCAAGGATGTAAAGATCAGAGCGATGGAAGCCTTGTTCCAAGCAGATGAATGTTGTTTTTTGCACCAGGACCACCTGATATTCATTAGAGCCTATTTAAAATCAAATATAATAGGCCCCAACACTGATAAAGCCAACCTATTTCAATTGCCCCATTATCACTCAGGGGCTCTTGAAACCATCCTTACTTAATCCCTCCACACACACATAACCCTATACCTGAGCAGAAGATGACCATCCAGATGAGTATTTTCGATTCTTTAAAGTAGCCACCTTTTGCTTTTTACACTGTTGGCATTCTCTCAGTCAGCCTCATAAGATGGGAGATGGGAATCTTGAAGGAGTTCCCAGATGTGTTGGGTATTTGTTGGGTGCTTTTCTTTCTCTCACTGGTCCTACTCATCCCTAACTATCTCAACTAGAGTTAATTTGGGTGATTGTGCAAGCCAGGTAACCTGATGTAGCACCTCATCTTTCTCCTTTTTTAAAAATTGCTCTTACCTAACCTAGAGGTCTGTTTGGGGTCACTGGAGTCATTTCCTGTAGGAAATAGTATTTCCACTAAGTACAAACCAGATGGGATGGCATGTTTCTGCAAACTGCTCTGGTAGCCATGCTGGTCACTAACAGTATCACCCCACACCATCACACTTACTCCTCCATGCTTCACTGTGGAAACATGTGTTCAGGAATTGTCCTTTCCTCCTCTCTAAGTTTAACAAACATACATCAGTTAGAACCAAAAATTTCAAATTATCAGACAAAAGTATAGTTTTCCTCTGATCTAATGTACATTCCTTGTGTTTCTTGGCCCAAGAAACTCTCCTGCTTGTTGTTTAAAAGTAATAGTTTCTCTGCCGCAATTTGGCCATGAGGATCTGACTTATACGGTCTCCTCTGAACAATGGATGGTGAAATATATCTGCCCCTGAGAAGCATTTATGAGGTAGCTCTTGGTTTCCTTTCCTAAGACAGTTATCATGAGTGCCAGTTTCATCATAGAATCTGATGGTTTGGGCAGCTGTACTTATATTCAAAGATTTTTCTGATTGACTGACCTTTGTTTCTTAGAGTAATGATGGACTGTTTTTTCTCCTTACTTTTGTACTGGCTTTACTGGCTTCCTCTTCACAAACAACTCGTAGTCTAAAGCACATTGGGAAGACAAGAAATGTTACAAATTATATATACAATCTAAAATATAAAACATATTCTAAGTTGTTTAACACATTTTTGTTTACTACATAAATAAGTGTTCTTTCATAGTTTGGATATATTCAGTATTAATGTAAAATGTTAAAAATAATAAAATATAAAGACAAAAGGAGACGACGTGTACAAACTAGTGTATGTCGTGTATGTATATAAAGTTAAACCTTGGATTGCAAGCAGAATTCGTTCTGGAAGCATGCTTGTATTTCAAAGCACTCATATATCAAAGTGAATTACCCCTTAAAAAAATTAATGGAAACTCAAATGATCAGCTCCACAACCCAAAAATATTTGTATAAAATGATTAATATAAAATTGAAAGTAAAAATAATACAAATTAACCTTTTACTTTTGAAAATAATCTTGACTGGTGTTAGACGAGAGAAGGAGCAGGGACATAATTACAATTAGTTCAAATTAATAGACCTTGATGAATATTTAGAACTTTTTGCATTTATGAGTTTGTAGAAATGACACTTCTATAACCTTAAAGTTCCACCAACTTAAAATCTTTCAGACTAGCAATTTTGTGTCTGACATCATCAGGGCAATAGAGCACTATGGTAGGTTTTTCGCCTGCCATGCGAAAGGCCCAGGTTCGATTCCCAACAACTGGATGAAGTGTCTGTCCCAAGCCCAGATAAAATGGGAGGGTTATGTCGGGCATCTGGTGTAAAACTTGTGCCAAGCTTGTGCATGGACCGGATTGTCTGCTGTGGCAACCCATTGCCGGGAGCAGCCAAAAGACCAACAACAATTTATTTGATTTGCAACAACTAAAAAAAAAAATTATGATTGCTATTAAATAGTATAAGGTAGACCACTCAATAATGCAAGTAAAGAACAATTAATATGAATGAGTACAATAAGCTCAAAAACTCATAGTTCTGTTTACTTAAAATTGGAAACATCATTATTAAAAAAAAACTTTATGTAACTGATTACCTCAAATTTTTTGAGTTTTGCCAACTTATTCGGGTTTACAGTGCACACACACACGCACGCACGCACGCACGCACGCACACACACACACACACACACACACACACACACACTAACCAAATCACTACTTGTGTTGACACAGGTGATGGTTCACTGGCCTGAACAGAGGGTGCAAGTGCAGGATGTAGAACAGGGGATGATGCTTGAACAGGAGATAGAGGGCCATGAACAACAGAATCTGAAGCTGGGTTATTCCTTAGCGCCAAATCCAATTTCTTTAAATAAATTTCCCTCTGAGACTAAAGTTCCACCATAAGAAATTGAAGCACCTTGCTGAGGTGGCACAGGTGTAACACACCTGAGCTTCATAATGCTGATGGGCCACCTCTACACTGTAAACCCTAATGCTCAAAGTAATTAAACACATTGAGTACTGTTAACTTAAATAATTGCAATTAGGTCAAATTAATAGACCTTTTTGAGTATTCAGAACTTTTTGGAAATTATGAGTTTGTATGTAGAAATGACACTTTTCAAGTTAGCTGAACAAATTTGATATTTTATGTAATCGTAAGTACTTAAGTAACAATAACTTAAGTAACACTTCCTAATATGCACTCATGGTGCAGTGGTAAGTGCTTTGGGTCATTCAGCGGTGAACCTACCGTACTACCTTCAGACTTCAGACTTGCCAGACTGGTTTGCAACACTCGCCTGGTTTGTGGTTAGTAAGGAAAAACCAGCAGATAAAAAACTAAAATCCTGGACAAGCCCCCAATTCTGTTACGCCCTGGTCTAGGTCGGGCCATAACAGGAATGAAAAGAAAAATAAATAAGAGGTTAGAACAATAGTGCATGAGCTAAAGTGGCTGAGAGCTTCAGAATCCGACAAGGCCAAGATAGTGAATAAAAATTCCCTCTACCTAGTCCAGAAGTAAAATACCGAAAAAGAAACAGAAATACAAAATAGTACCATAACTCCCTTACTAACCACAAATAAGGAGAAAACAAGGTGTAAACAAAAAGGCGTTGAGTCCCTACTAAGCCACAAGTACACTGTAAACCTGCAAAAGTTGGCAAAACTAAAAAAAAAATTAGGTAATCAGTTACATCAAGTAATGATGTTTCCAATTTTAAGTAAACAGAACTATCATTTTTTGAGTTTGTTGTACATATTTATATTAATCGCTATTTACTTGCATTACTGAGTAGCCTAACTCATACTATAATTTTTTTTAGTTGTTGGAAATTAAATAAATTGTTATTGGTCTTTTACCTGCTCCTGGCAATGGGTCGAAATAGCGATTTGTCACAAGTTTTTACACCAGATGCCATTCTGAACAAAACCCTCCCAAATTTATCTGGGTTTGGAACAGGCACTTCATCCAGTGGCTGGGAATCGAAAGCCAGCAGTGCTTTGGTACTTTACGATGCCCAGATTTATAAAGATTATGTGAAGACAGACCAATCCACCATCTTGATTAAAACAATTCAATGTGGGCAGTTTACATGTGCATTCATGATGTCAGACACAAAATCGCCAGGCTGAAAGATTTTAATTTGGTGAAACTTTAAGGAGACAGTTACTGTGGCTTAAAATATAAAAAAAATGAAAAACAGATCGTAGAGGAGAAAATGTAGCACGAGTTCATACACTATAATTTCCACAAAAATCCTATATAAACAGTAAGCAAAGGCATGGTCTGTTGTGCTGTGGTCTGAGTGGGCTTCTGTAGGCCTCTGGGTCTCCTGGGTATCCAATCATGGACAGGAGACCCAGAGGCCTATAGGAGGCGGGATCAACAAGGGACAGGCAGGACAGCAACCAACAGATTGCAGGAAAGGGCACAAGGTGGGACCTGAAACAATAAGGGAAGACACACCCACATCCCACCACCAGTTGAGACATATGCAAAAGCATAAAATACAGATATACTCGATATCGTACTGAAACTGAGCAGAGGGAGGGAGACGATTACCCACAATCCCATATCGCGAGATAGAGAAGAACCATTTTCTCAGTTGTGATCATGTGACGCTCTGCGTATTCGTACTTCAGTATTCGTATATCAAGACCATGTTCTTTTAACAAGTTAAATTTTATTTAAAAATTTTGCTTGTCTTGACCAATTTTCCAAGTTACTCACAATCCAAGGTTCCACTGTATATGTAAGCTCTGCTTTTATTTATTTTTATATTGTGCATTATCATACCAAACATTCCACTTGGAAATGACCTGCACTTGTACTTTTCCACTCAGGCAGGGGAAAATATTGCTATCCTATCATTGCAAAAGACCAAATGAAAGAAAACCCCAGAGCTGACCAGTGAGAAAATAGGTGACTTTCTGAATTTTATAGAGATTTTGTTAACCATGTCAACCTTAAGACTAACAAAAGATTCACTTCTTATCAGATTATTCTACACATTATTTATAAAGTAGGATGCTTTAGAGATTTTAAATGTAGTAAAAAGCAGCCATAGTAATCATATGTTAGACTCCTAAAGTGCTCCTAAAGTTATATATCTGCTAGAAGACCTAGACATTGAGTCTGTAACGAAAGTATAAAAGATGTCTATCTTAACAAGAATCTGTATTAGAATAGATAAATGCCAATTACCCATATAATAAGCAGTGAAAAATAACATTCTGCATGGTGTATTCAACCACAACAAACAAACAAAATTAAAATGTACAGATGCTGTTAATTTTAGCCATGTTTCAGCAGCAGACAAAGTATTTAAGCTCTTATAGATTAATAAGCAAGATGTATTAAGCTAATTATATATAGGCATATAATTATCAGAAAATAAATATTTATATAATTCGATCTGCCGGATTTGGGGCAAAGGTAAATCTATAACTTTGGAGCTCTGCATTTATAAGTTTATAGTGTAAATTTTAAAAGTACTGTATTATCAACTATAAATGCAACATTATGCATTTTCAGCCTCACATTTAAAATTGGTAAATACATATGTATTGCAGATTTTGCAATTAAATATCTATTAAGTAATATCAGCCTCATGCTCAAGTTAGACCAAATGTATATTCTACAGAAAGACAAATGTTTAAATGAGTGATTACATTATTGAGTATGAAATGATTAAGTCATATGACAGGCATAATTTGTAACCTCGACAATAAAAATGTAGCATTCCATTGCTTGATGCAGGCCAATAATTTGACTCTTCTGAAACAGCATAAAATCTTTGCCACGATCACAGTATATGCCATCTGACATACACAGAAATAAAACACTGCCACCAGTTAGGTTTAAACAGTTGTTGCCAGCTGAAACATATTAATTACTGCAGTAATTGCAGTAATTATCCAATGCTAGGATCTTATCTACTGTATTTGCTTTAATAAATCCAGGTGGTGACTTTTTTGGCTGGACAGTGTATGTTATTGTCATAGAACATAGAATCACACTGGACTTACTTTGCAGTGTTATTTATTTATTTATTTATTTATTTTCAATTTAACCTAAGAAATGGGTGGAAGAAAATCACAAAAGGAGTTAAAACTAGTATCCCTTCTGTTGCTTAAAATGCAAGTGAATTTATACTTCCAGTTGATATTGTGAAAGTAACCCTAATTTTGGAGGACCAGGTGGTAATGGAGGACCTGTATGATTTGCCAAATGACATTGTCACAATGGTTGATCTTCTGTATGTTCTCAATGTGGACGACCCCAAAGCACTAAGCTATATTTTTGAGGTAATTGAACATTTATAATGAAGATTTAATAGTTTTTTGAGATCTGATCTGAGAATAAAAACCTTTAAGGTTAAATGCCCTTGCGGTTAAAGAGACTGAGCATTTTATTTCCTTTACATGGATAGCAGTTAAAGACTTTTCACATTATAAATTAAACATTTTAGGCAAAAATCCAATATTTGTTTGAAGTTACAGCATATGAATTTTGAATCTGGTTCACTTAAAGTTTTTGCTTAAATTGTTACATGTTGTTTAATACATAGAGATACTGCACTTTTACTGTAGACTTTTATACTGAACGTGCACAGTGAGCATAGCTGCCTTAAGGAAATACAACTCTTATGTCTTATGTACAGATTGATTATATAGTTTGCTATGTTGTACCTGTACTTAAATTAAAATGCCTAATTGATCGATCTATCTATCTATCTATCTATCTATCTATCTATCTATCTATCTATCTATCTATCTATCTATCTATCTATCTATCTATCTATCTATCTGTTTGTTTATAGTCACATTTCCACATGGCTTGATTAAGTATTTACATCCATAGATTCATTTCACAATTTCTTTTAGTCTTCCACAATCCCACACCATCTAAATCCCACACCACCTAAATATATTTGCCCATTCTTTTCTCTTGTTCAATTCTATAACACAATCTTCCATTCTACCACCACCTAGAGAAACCAACAACACCTCCTAAAACATTTTCAGTGAACAGTTGAAACTCACCTGTTGATGAGGTTGAATAAGTTGAGCTGCATAAAATCAAAGCATGAAAGTCTTTGTATTGTACTTTATGTTGATGGTCTGTGAGTTTACAGCCTAAAACATAACTTACAGATATGGCTCATTTGAGGCTACATGTAAATGTTTTTGAATATTATGAAGAAGTCACATATATTTTACAGAATAATGACCCTATACTTTCCCACTGTGTTAGGGTGCACGGACAGTTTCAGCCAGGGTATGCTGCCCATGGAGCAGACAGGGTTAAGGGCCTTGCTCAAGGGACTAACAGTGGCTGCTAAATGGAGCTGCAGCTTGAACTGCTTATCGTCTGATCAGTTACCCAGAGCCTGGGCAAAACTGACTGACCTAAATTTAATAGAGACTACTTTTTGGTGTGTAGTATTATTATAAGTTTAATAATACACTGTGATATTACAATATAGTTGCCTGAATGTTACTGTATTTCACAGTAAGGTCTTTTGATATAGTACAATAAACATACAGTAAATATTTTACCCAGAATACACTCATTCTACAGTGTCAAATGTATAAACTTCTTTAAAGGATTTAATGTAATTATTAAAATGACTTTAAAGTACATGGATAATCCTGAAGCCCATTCTAGCACTAAAGGACTGTGGAATTGAAAACTTTCCAATGTAATTGAATACATTACAAAGTGTTCTAAGGTGAAAAACCTTTTTAGATTAGAAATATAAACATCAAATAAAAAAAACTGCAAGCAAAGGAAAATAATGCTTTGTGCGTGTGCACTGTCCGTGTCCTGTTCATGCCAGGCTAATTTGTTTAAGGTCTCTGGCTTGATGATACATGCAACGCAACACTACACACACCATCATTTGTGTCATTATTTGCATTTTAAATCAGAGATAGGATTTTAGATGAATATTTTAGATATTATTAGTACATCATTTATACATGTTTACAATTTCTAAAAAAATATTTCTTTTTAATTAAGTAAGAATAAATATAGGAATGGTTTAAGAAGGAGTTCATTTTAGGAACTCACGGTGAGTCAGTGACCGCACGACCCATCCTGAGGAGAAGCCAAGGTTACATACCTGTTGCCAGATCTACCGGCCTATGAACCCTGCCTTCTGTGCAACAGGCCAATATTCTGTGCAGTGGCAAGTCTCTAACTTTGTCCTGCTGGAAACCTCATGAACCAAACCATAGGAGCTTGTTCTCATGTCAATCTGCATAACTTTACCTTTTATATTATATTCTGCATTTCCTCTTACTAAAAGCTAATCCTGCACAGTTACATTTATTAGGATTTAGATTATTTATTATAATACTGCCTGATTGTCAAGCCTGATCTGCCTATTTAAGTCATGTTTATCTAAATTGTTATCAGTATTTCATTAAAATAATTAAGTAATAATCAAATATTTCTTATTTTTATCACTTTCTTTTCATTTCGAGGTTTATTATAAGCACAATTTGCATGATTGGAATAATTAGCAGATGCATGCAAATGTTTCATTTTGTTTATCTTGGCATACATCTTTGTACTGTACCCTTCATCTGCTTGCATAGGATTGCACCATTTTTTGATACAGCAAGCAAGCACTACTACTACATTACATTCTATTGCTTAAATTGTATATTAAACTACATTGTCATTCCCTGAATAACCCTTTTGCTTAATCCTGACGTATTAGAATAAATGTTTTGTTATTTTCTCACACATTATGATATTTTATGATATTGTGTGCTTCTATCTGCAGAATGTTGTGTTGCTTTATTCTCTTCCTCTTTTTTCTCTACTTCATGCACACGTCTTATGAGTGCACACAATAAAATAGTAATAAGAGGAAAAGAGAAGATTAAAGAGATTAATTTATTTAAAATGCGTTTATGCTGAAGGGAACAGTTCTTCCTGTTGAAAATATGTGAAGTCTCTGTAACTGGTGGGAACAGTCATTGCCGCAGTGTATTTGTGCTAATGAAAGTGGCATTCTTATTGAAAGACAGTCAGGCATAATGACAGTAAGCATAGACAATATGTAAAGTTTAAGATGCAAACAAAACTAAACAGAACAGCAGAAACTAAGCAAACCAGCAACTAAGACTAAAGTAATAAACAAAAGAAGGACTGGATGATAGATAGATAGATAGATAGATAGATAGATAGATAGATAGATAGATAGATAGATAGATAGATAGATAGATAGATAGATAGTCTGGCAGGCATATCTCACGCATATAGTCTGGTATCATCTAATTGAGGATGAGTTCTCTCTTTTTTTGGGGGGGTCTTCTCAATATTTCATCCTCATGTTCATCACAGGGGGTTTTTCCTTGCCACCATCTCCCTAGGCTTGCTCATTAGGGATAAACAAACACTTAATTAATATTAAATTAATTCATTTATATACAGAGTTTTTTTGTTGTTGTTATTTTTAGAGTAAGTGGGAGCAATTAAGAGTGTAATGGGGCCACCACTATGAGATTTTCTAACAAAATGCAACTTTATCTTGCACAAAGTCTTTAAAAAGGTTACTCCAGGACTTCAGGACATGAAAATTTATGTACTCTATTAGTCACAGTCATGATTATATTGTGTAAAACCTCCTTATGTTATTTTATTTAGCTTGCTTTACTGACATATCTGTAACAGCATTAGTAAAAGACATATTGTCAAATCAAAACGGAAATTACGCAAAAGACAAATGACAGCACAATAAGTTTATTTATTTATTTATTTATATTTTGTATGTCTGGCAGTTGTCATGAAGCATAATGTATAAGGTAAAGTGACCGGTCACACCACCGTCAACAAACCTAAGTGATCAACAAGAGTGGGGAAGACAGCATTCAAACATGCCAGTTCACCATAATACATCACAACCATTAGTCCCACAGATCTTCTCATTTATCTAATACATAACCATTTACACAATGCTTGGATAAATAAAAAGGTTTTCAGTCTAGATTTAAATCTAGTCTGAGAACACTGAGACTGTGTTTAAATCCCAGACATTAATTGGTAGATTATTGCATAATTATGGAGTTTTGTAAGAAAAAGCTCTTCCCCCGATGTAGTTTTCATAATTCAAGGTACTGACAAGCTGTGTGTCTTCAGCATAACAGTGGAAACTAATACCATGCTTATGAATTATGTTGCCTAGAGGACATAAGTAGAGAGAAAATAGCGGGCCTAAAACAGAACCTTGTGGAACACCAAACTCCACTTTAGTACATGTAGAATAATAACGTTTACACCTACAAACTGATAATGATCAGTCGAATAATTCCTGAGCCAGAAAAGGGCCTATTTGTGATCTCCTATAACATTTTCTAATCTTTTAAGGAGAATAGTATGATCAATGGTGTCAAAAGCTGCACAAAGGTCAAGTAAACACAACTGATCAGAGGTCATTTACCAATTTATGTTGAGGCCTAAATCCTGATTGATATATTACATGAATGTTATTTCTATGTAGATATGAACATGGAGTGATTATGGAGATAAAAGGGAAGTTTGATATATAGGTGTTAGGCCTATAGGTGGACAGCTGACAGGATCAAGGTCGGGTTCTTAATTAGGGGGTGCTGTTCATTGTTGATTTCTGGGGCTAGTAAAATGAACTAGTTTTGGTCTTGCCTGAGATGATCTTCATGGGAGCCAGTTTCATCATAGTGCTTTTTGGGTTTTGAACTATTCTAGAACAGCTGAGCTTTGTGACTTAAAATAACAAATGACAGTTGTTATAGTTATTGTTGTTGTTACTTAATTACATAATTCCATATATTTTATTTCAGTTTTTATTTCTAGTATTGTTTTAGAATGATCACTAAACAATTTAGTTATTTTTATTCTTAATTTGTATATGTTTTATTCTCTTATGCTGTTCTTCCTAATTTCCCTTTCTTTAGAATATATATTTATGTTTATATATGTAAAAACATACTTGGCAATAAAACTGGTACTGATTAATTATCTGTCAATAGAGAAAGACTGATTTTGTAAGCTTGAAATTTGTTTTAAAAGGTCTAGAGCTTTACCACTCTTATATTTAGATTAATGCATACTTATGATGAGAAATATTTAATAGATTTGATTACATGCAATTAGTAGGTAGCACTGTCGCTTTGTACTTCCAGGGTTCTGGTTCAAATCCTAGTCAGGTTCGATTCCCACCTCTGTGTGCATGTTTTCCCCATGCTTGTTGTGTTTCCTCTGGGTAATCTGGGACTGGACACAGCCTAAAGTTTGCAGATTAGGCTGATTTGCATTCCCAAATTGCTCACAGTGAATAAGTGTGTGAGTGTGTTTATTTGCATATGCCCTTAAATGCACCCTGTCAGGCACAGGCACCCTGTCCAGAGTATACCCCAACTCATGCTCTCCTGGGATAGGTTGCAGGCCGCAACAGTCCAGTTCAGACATGGATTGTATATTGTTTGGCATTTGGCATTTTTTCTGTAGTATATGAATGTGTGTGTGTGTGTGTGTTTTTGTGCTTGTGCCCAGTGATGGGTTGGAAACTGATCCAATGTGTACCATGTGTGCAAAGTACATGTGTGCACAGCCTAGGATCCAGGCTACTCATGGCCCTAAGTAGAATAAATGGTATAGATAATGGATTTAAAGATAGTGACAAAGTCTGTCTTTCAGCTTAAAAAATTACCTCTTTGATAAATCCATGCTATCATGCAATATTTACATTGTCACATTAATAACATTTGCAAATGCTGGGAGAAAAGAAGGATTGATCAATATACCAATAAATATAAATCAAATCTTAACAGTGAACTGCATGACTGCTCAATACCTGTACAAAAGATTCCCTTTTACTACATGGCAGGATAGAGTTGAACAATTTTTTTTCTTGACTGGCAATGGTAATCTCTATCAGTGTTCACTTGGCATGTCACAAGGCTCTGTTTGGTGCGGGAGGAAATCTTGCTGTGCCAAATATTCTGTTTGTTAAAAGGCTCTATAGTCAATTGCGACTGAACTATTAATATATTATAGTTCAGAAGAGGAAAAGCCTTCCAGTTTTGTGACCTATGAATCATTCAAGCATAAAAATACCAAGGCATGAACCACTGAGAAACAGGTGCAGATGATGACAGACTATTAGAATGCTGAGTGGTTGGAACAGACAAGAGGGGAAATGATGTTGCTTTTGAGGTTGTTACATAATAATTTAACAATAATAATAAAAATAATAACAACAATAAGAAGAAGAAGAAGCAGAATTCTATAACAATTTCTGTAATTTAATTTCCATAATGAAAATGTAATCTAAGCTGATAGTTTTATTTTATTTAATATTCATAACAAAATTCATCAAGTAAAACAGTTTAATAACAAAACAAGGGAAAAAGGAAAAAGGAAAACAACAACGAGACAACAACAAGAAAAAGTTGTTTTTGATGTTAATGACTTACAAATGTATTCATTTTGTATTATTTGTATGCAATATTGCTGTTATTGACTATGTTAAATTGTCTTGAAAGCTTGTTACAAATTATATATATTTGCAACAAATCTTTGCATACAAATGTAAATTTAAAAATAGCTAATAAATAAAGCCCTAAATAGCGAATCTGAATTGTGGTGAATGTTGGAGGCAGGAATTGTGTAGGATTATATGGATAGGATTTAACTCACTCACTCAGGTTCTCTAGGTTTGGCACCGTGTCCAGGGTGTACCGTGCCTGGTGCCCTAAGCCTCCTGGGATAGGCTCCAGACCCCCCATGACCCTGAATACAGGATAAAGCGGTATAAAAGATGAGTGAGTGAGTGACTCGGGTTCTCTAGCCATACCAGTCTCCATGGTGATCCAAGACCAGGAGTGATGAAAGCTATGAAACAATGCTGCCTTCTACTGGCCAACTGGAGAAATAGCAGCTAATAACCTGTTGCATACCATGTGTGCGTGAGAGAGAGAGAGAGAGAGAGAGAGGAGCCTGGAACATAGTTACAGAACCTCATTATTATCATTAAACTGTTGTATCATCTCAATGTTGGAACAGTTCACTCTGAGGCAACACTGAACACTTATGACAAATGATGAAATATAATGAAAATAAACTGATTTGGATATAAATAAACTCTTGGATTAGAATATCATTAAAACTTTTCCAAGATATCCAAGAACAAACCTACAGATGGTACCATGACCAACACATTCTCCTGCATTTACATAGGACATAACACATAACACATTTATGCTAACAATGCATAGTATTTAACCATGACGGTGAATAATTGCACCAAATCATGACAGTTATCAACTTATTCTCTCAGTTATGCACTAAATATGACTCAAGAGAGTGTTCTTATTCTAGTACAATACTAAAAGTTGCATCATAAATGTTGATTTTTGTCAGTAATTCAATTCAAAAATTGAAACTATAGACTAATTACACATATAATGGTATATTTTAAATGTTTATTTCTTTTAATTTTGATTATTATGGCTTACATCTAATGACAAGCCAAAATTCATTATCTCTGAAAATTTTCATGAAAAATATTGGAAACTCATGGTATCACACTAATCAGCTAATTAACTCGAAACACCTGCAAAGGTTTCCGAGCCTTTAATTGGTTGCTCAGTCTGGTTCAGTAGGCTACACAATCATGGAGAAGACAGGGTGCCAATCCAGCACAGGACACACACATATTCACACACTCATTCACACACTACAGGCAATTTGGGAACGTCAGTTAACCTGGTGAGACATCAGACCCAGCAATGCTATCAGAGGAACCTGGGCTACTATGACAACTCATCAGTGCCAAAGACTGATAGCCTCCATGCCACGTCGCATTGCTGCAGTAATTCATGCAAAGTGAGCACCAACCAATTATTGAGTGCTGTACTTGTTTATACTTTTCAGTTGTTCAACATTTCTGTTATTTTTTTATTATTATTATTGGTCTTAAGTAATGATCTAATTTTCTGATATACCGAATGTTGGGTTTTTATTAGCTATAAGTCATAATCATCAAAAGAAATAAACTTATTTAAAATAAAATGATTTAAAATGATCAGTCTGTGACACACACACACACTGTCACGGGACACCACCAGAGGGCGCCAAAGCGCCCAATGACTCCATTTTGTGTGTTTTGTTTTCTGTTGTTGTTCTGGACTCCACTTCCCAGAATGCACCTCAGTCAGGTGGTCACGCTCACCTGAACTGAGGGTGCTCATTATTGTGTTGATTATAAATGTTCCTCAGTTCTGTCTTGTCTTTGTCTTGCATCTGTTCGTGTAGGGTTACTGTTTGTCATGGTATGTTGTCTAGTTCTTCCTGCTCTCTGTGTTCTTCTTACTATCTATGTTCTCCTGGTTCTGTGTTCTTCCAAGCTCTGTGTTCTCCTGACTTTGTGTTCCAAGCTCTGTGTTCTTCCTGGTTCTGTGTTCTCCTGGTTCTGTGTTCTCCTGGTTCCGTGTCTAGTTCATAGCCCTGTGTTGTTTAGCTCCATGTCTCCTAGTCTGTCTGTCTCTGTCTGTCTGTAACGTTTTATAGTTAGTTTATCCTGGTTTCTGTTCCTTTTGTTCCCAGTGTTTTTGTGGTCAATAAAGTCTTTTGTTCACTTTCACCTCTGCTTTCTTGTCACTCGTTTGTCCGGCAAGCAGTAACCGTGACAGAATGCAAGACCTAAAAAGTAATTTAGCAGAGGAGATTCCCCGGGAAAATTTTTTGGGGGGGGCTATGACCGTGGAGCTCCAACAGCGGAGGCTGGGGCTCCACCAACTAGCCGGCGTGCTGATCCAGCAGATAAACATTTGTCGCCTGATGGGAGATCGGGGGCAAATGCAAGCCCTGCTGGAGCTGGGGGCTGAGGTACAGAAACAGCTGGCCAAGGCCAACAAAGAGGCAGCTGAGGTCAACGCCAGCACCCAGTCTCCAGCCAGCCTCAGTGGAGGCCCCGACCCTCCAGCCAGCCTCAGTGGAGGCCCCGAC
>QMIH01000987.1:173531-227787 GCA_003987875.1 Clarias batrachus
ATACCAGAAACAGAAAAGAGAGTGCATCTAGGTCAGTTACTACGGCAAGTTATGTTGTGAAACTGAACTGGTAGATGGCATGTCTACTTTTAACAAAAACAGATTTTAATCTTCAAAAAGTGGCTCAAATCACATTTAACTATGTCAGATAGGGTATTACCTGGTAGAGTATTGATATTTACATTATTCACAGGTTTATACCCATTAGACACAATCTGATTCTCATTCTCATTTATGAACTAATATATTAAATGCTATCATGTATTTAAACAAAATGACTTTTATCAACCTAATATTTGTTTTGTGCATGTTTAAGTGTAGGAAATCAGTTACTAGACAATATTAAATGTGCTATGCACGCAATCAGTTTTTTTAAAGTCAAATAAATCAATATAAAGGCTTTAGTCAGTAAGTAATTTAATGCGATTCATAATTGTGCCATATTTTAGGTTTTTAAAATGCAAACAAGTGGCGTAACTCTTAACTCACAATAACGTAACTCTTTACACAATATTAACATGTAGACAATAATAATAATAGAAATTATCATCAAATTCTCATGTGAATTCATGAAATATGACGTAATAGTTCTACTATTACTCACTCATGCATGAATATGGCACTAGGTGGGGTACACCCTGGATGGGGAGCTAATCCATCGCATGACATACAAATACACACTATCACATGCTCATTCACACACTATGGGCAATTTGAGAATGGCAAGTAGCCTAATCTACATGTCTTTGGACTGTGGTAGGGAAACTGGAGTACCTGGAGGAAATTCACCAAGCACAGGTAGAACATGCAAACTCCATACAGGGGCAGGAATCGAACCCATCCCCTAAAGGTGCAAGGCCATAGTGCTAACCACTAAGCCATTGTGCCACCCTCAGTTCTACTATGCTTCACTAAAATAATGATGGGTAACAATATGTGCACACATATTGTTACAGTTTGAATATGATTACAAAAGCTAGCTTAGCTAGCTTAATTTCAACAGTTTCCTTCCTTGTGTGTATAGTACATTGGAATAAAATCTGAATTTGCTTTTTGGAGACAGAGTGAATTCTGTTTATCTTCTGTGCTAACTATTCCCTTGAACCTGAACCTGTCACACTGCTGGACTTAGTCAAATGACTAAGACTTCATAAGCAGCTAGAAAAGCTGCTAAACCTTTGGTTCAAAATGGCTACAGTAATTGTGTTCTTTTATTCAGCTAGCATAGTCCTCTGACCTGCATCCTGTAACCAAATATTATGCTTAATATTTGAGGTGAACAATCAGTGGAGAATCATTGGACAAACATAGAAAATTGTGTTATGTATGATATATCTAATATGGCAGGAAGTTTCACACATTGTCACCATCACTGTAGAAGGATGGTGGTTAGGTCTGTTGATAGGTAGTTTGTTGCCACCTAAAGGATACCCACTCCCGTTAGATTGCACTGGCTATTCTGTTTGTGCAATGGTGTAATCAGGTGATTCCAAGGGCCCCTGTGTGACAGGGAACCCTTTACATTTCTCTAACAATTGAAAGGGGTTGGCTTTGTGAAGGTTGGGGGCCCAGTATCTATGGTTTTCAAAGTAGGTTTTCAAAGGGCCCAGTATCTCTGGTGACACCCTTCCTACTGTATGGGTGGGAACCCTACCTATTTTCAGGTCCTCACTTTTCTGGCTGTTGGCTACAGATATTAGGTTTCAGGTAAAGAGACCATATGCTAAAATATTTTAATAAAATGTGGACAACAGCACAACCTTGTGTGTGATATTGCTTTTATACAACAGTTTATTTATTCAACACCATTTATTATCAACAGATTATGATCATTTAACCAGTTACTTTGCTCTGCTAACACATATTCTTTTATGGCTGGCAAAACTGGTGACTGACAGAGTAAATAGCAATGGTGGAAGTAGTTTTAAATTCTTATCAGTACTAAGTGGTGGACAGTCATGCATAAATGTATTCTTAAATTTTTAGTTATTCCATTTTAGAATATCAGCTCAGTTAATTTCTGGGTTAACTTCTTTTTAGGGAGATTTTTTTTCCAATAACATGGTTTTGAATATGGGTTTTGGGAGGAAGCTGCTCTCTCCTCAGTACTGACCAACTTTTCATTTTTTTTTTATTACATTACCTGGTGACCGACAGGTAATGTAATTAATCGTTGAACACCTGTGATGTCGAGTGATGCATGTAATTAAAGTCCCAGTGGTGTTCTGGTCACTGCTCGTGGAATGCCTCTTGTCCAATCAGATTCATTGTTATATAAGCTATTTTATCTGCATTTAATTAGCTGTTACATTAATTAATTACAGAATTAATCAAAATTATATTTTGGAAGTCAAGATAACTTTAAAATAACTGTTGTGAAAAATAATTAGTTTATTTCATATACACTCACTGAGCTCTTTATTAGTAAATTTTGGCTGCGGCACAATTGTATAACTGTTGTACCAGATAATCTGGTTTGAGTATGCTGAGTATGAGTGGTGCAATAAAGAAAAAATAATACGTTTGTAGCAGTTCCACTGAGAGAGTTCAGTGGAGAATGGCAAGATTGGTTGGAGCTGACAGCAAGGCACAAAGATGATAGGGTCAGAATTTAGCAGCAGCTGCATAAATCCATGGACTCAACCTGCCTTGTGTCAACAGTCCAGTATGGTGGAGGTGGTATAATGGTTTGGGGGTCTGGTAATACCATACCAGTCGATTATCACTTGAATGCCACAGCCTGTTAATTATGACGACATGAACATAACAATGAGTTCAGTGTTATTTAGTGGCCTTCCCATTCACCAGAACTAAATCCAATATAGTGGGATGTGGTAGAACAGGAGATTCACAGCATGAAAGTGCATCTGAAAAGTTTCTGCAGGAATTGTGATGCAATCATATCAACATAACCAGGAATCCCAAATGAATGTTCTCCAAACATTGCAGAATCCATTCCATGAAGAATTGAAGCTGTTTTGAAAGCAAAAGGATTAGTGCAGTGTTCCTAATAAAGGGTTTAGTGAGTGTAGTTGTACTTGATGCTAAATTACAGTAGGTTACATACTCGCACACACTAGTGAATCACAGCATTTTTCTTTTTTTTTTTTTTTTTTTTTTTTTTTGGTTTGTTTGAAAAATCACAACTTGGCAATATTGTGCACAATGTCCACCCGAAAGCATTTGGGACCAAAGCATTTTTTTAGTATTCTATAAGATCTGCATATAACTTTTCTACTTTTCTATCAGTTCCCTACAGTATTGCTATTAGGAGACAAACCCATCCTAGCCTAGCTTGCTCCTCACCACCAGCTTGTGAAGATGAATAGGAAGGACTGCCTGGAGTGAACCCACATGATTGCAAGGATTGCACTGAATTGTAATTATTATGATTCAGAAGCACAGTTGTTAATTTTGCCAAGTAATTTCTGATAGATCATGAATTAATCAAGTTAAAGGCTGACATCTTTAAATGAAATACAGTAATTTAAGTATGTCTGAATTAGTTGTGTGATTAACAGGGCCGGTAAATATGAAAATATTGAACTTTGATCAAAGTGTCTGTTGTCTACAGCATGCTCAAGGGTGTTGTGCCAACATCTTACAATCCTCTAGCATGCATGAAGACACAGGAAATCTCTGAGCTTCCATAGCACTGACTCACTATGCCACATGAGCCACACCTCAGGCCAGAAAAGAGGAGGATGAGACAAGTGCGGGGAGTGTGAAAGAAAGAGGCGGATATTCACTGAGAAATGGTGTTAAAGTAAAAGGAAGGCTGTTTTCCCATTACAGTTTCTTGTGGTTCTGTTCCAGCCCTGAGATTCATTCTTGTATTGTGGTGTGTGTATGTATGCATGCATGTATAAATTTGTAAGTATATATTTGTTCCTCTTCCACTTTGGGTCTGAACCTGTGAATAAATGTAATCGTTGAACCCCCCCACACACACACCATACACACCATCCCCTGATGCCTCCATTTCCTTCCCTGCCTTATTTCCTCCGCTTATTCTGCGTTCTATAATCGGATGTGGGAATTTGCTATTTCTGACTTTTGATCACAAAAGGTTGCAATGCTTGGATCTTGAAAAGATCATTTTTATGGACTGTGAAAATGTCTGAGGTTGAGAGGCTAGTGTTTCTTCTGCAACTAGGCTGTGTGATTCAACCATTTCCTTAATAAGTACATGCTGTAGCATATTTAATACATACTAACATGGGTTTTTTTATATGACAATTATCTACAGACATATGGTTTCCTCTTGCCACAGCACTAATGAGAAGTCACATCATTGTTAAAGTCAAGATTGTTTATCCAGGGTTAATAGTTTGCACTTTTCCTTGCATCTGATGAATATTTCCAAATTGCACATAATGCAACATTGGACCCTTAATTACTTCTTACTCTTTGTTCTCCACTCTCCCATTTATGGAAAATAAAATTTAAAAAACATCCACGTTTTTCATTAACAATAAATGTATTATGTGCAATTACTAAAGATGCAGTAAACAATTCAGGACTGATTGGTTTGTGCCTTAGAATAAATGTAATAGAAATGCAATAAATGTGAGCAGTACTGTAGCTGTAAATATATGGTAACCGTTAATTCAAAGATATTATTAAATGATATTGCAAACAGGACATGTAAAGATTGTAAAAGTATGTCTTTAAATGCTGCATTAATATTTCAATAATCCTCCCTTACTCTTGTTTCTTTCAGGGCAGTTTTGGAGGCGTTGCTCTCTTTACCCTCTCCAACTCAGCCTGTTTACCTAGTGGTAGATTCTTTGGATTCTGGCTGTGGTGGGACTGTTGGAGTTAGTGAAGGTGTGACAGTAGGGACTATAGGTGCTCAAAGTACATCAATAGCAGAGCTCCTCCTTAGGCACCACCAGTACTTCCCACCCTGGATCCTCCTTGTCTGTTCTGCCCGCAGACAAAATAAGGCTGTGTGCAAGATGTTTTCAGGTATGAACACTTGTACACACTTGGTAATATTAAACCACTTTTCGTTCAGACAGTGAGGCTGGCATGGTAATACTCAGTACAATACTGAATTTGGTAACCCATCTTGTCCAGATATTATAAGCTTGGACATATGGATGTTGTTAACATGTAATGTTATGCCCAAGTTTTATGTTTCAGATTTTTTTTTACAATTATTATATCAACAGTAATATTTGTAACTTTTTTTTTTTTTTGTCATTTGACTTAAATATTACAGTATTGGCACACTGATGTATAAGTTAGGTGTGCATGCTGTTGTGAAAACAAACATACTGTATCCTCATTTTTCAATGAGAAAAAAAAACATTGACAATGTCATTTATATTTTACTAACAGTACCATGTCTTCCACTATTTGATATCAGACGCCTCCTTTCCTGAATATTTTTATGTGATGACACACTCAGACAGGATACAAAAAGTCCTGGACCTGTCTTTGTTGGCGAATCATGCCAGGCCACGCTGTTCATTGGAAAAGTGTGATTGTTTTTTACAGTTTAAAAAAACAATTAACTTCAATCGAGTTCAGTAGTTCTGCACTACTTTTTGTTTATACCAGTGCAGCCGACATCTGAATCATGTAGTTATTACAACCTGGCATTGCTTTCGTATTTTGGCTTTAGATTCATTGCAATTTAAGCATAGACATTTATAGTAATTCTGTTCAGGATCAGAAAGAACTATAAGAAAACTCAGCATGAAAATCTTTAATCATTCAGCTGTTCATCATTTTGTCATTTTTCCATAAAATGAAATCTATCTCATCTTTGTCATGCAGGGTTTCGAAAGCTGTGTCTAGATGACTTGCGGAAACCTGCAGCTGTGCAAGATGTTCAACATTATATTCTTCGAAGGCTAGATCAGGAAGGGACACTGCGGCGGCTGCTCACTCCAGAGACAGCCGACATGCTTAACTTGCTGCACATCAAGAGTGGTGGATGCTTTGTGTTCCTTAAGAGAGTGCTGGATGGTGTAGCAAGTGGTTTGGTAGGGCTCAGAGAAATCCGGGACATACCAGGTACACTAAATGGCCTATATTTGTGGCTCTGTCAGCGGCTTTTCCCCCGAAGACTCTTTGTTCATGTTAGGTCCTTGCTCAACATTATTCTGGCGTCCCCACAACCTCTAAATCTTGACGAACTCTTTATTGCTGCACAAACCAGGGATGCTTGCCTGATACATGAGGACTTTCTGTCACAAATGCGTGCTTTAACAGCACTGATTGTTGATGGGCCAAATGGGAGTAAGCTCTTGTTCCATAGTAGCTTTGCAGATTGGTTAACTGATGTAAAGTACTGCACACAGAAGTTTTTGTGCAGTACAAAAGATGGACACCTTTCCCTTGCCATGGCCCTGTCATTGAAATCTAAAAATCTTAACACAGAAGAGATATGCCAAATGGGCCATCACATTTTAAGCAGTGGAATACATTCAGGTGATCCTGCACTGCTTGCACTATGGATGCTTTGGACTGGAGTTCCCATGCTTAGCAGTACTGGCCGGGGCTCTTCTGCTCCTGTACCTCAACATATCCTTTCCGGGAAAACACCTGTGCTGGTTCAACAGGACGTGTTACAGCTTTTGATGAAAAGTGGTGTGTACCCCCCCACCTGTTCCCCAGACAATGGTCCAAGTGTGGGTGTACACTGTGTGGGTAAGGGGAGAGCAATAGTGAGAAGGGCGCTGCAAAGAGAGGACTCTGTACGAGCACTTTTGGATAGTGGGGTTAATGTAAACAGGACAGACCCGTCAAATGGACGAACTCTGCTTTCTACTGCAGCCCACTCAGGGCTTGTAGATATAACTGCACTACTACTGTGTCGTGGAGCAGACCCTGGTCTAAGTGACAACCAGCGCCAGACACCACTAACACTTGCAGCCAGGCAGGGCCATGTGGGAGTACTTCAGGTTATCCTAGACTGGATTCATGATCATCGGTCTGATACTGGTCAAACATTGCTAGAGCATGCAGACAGTGAAGGATGGACTGCTCTGAGATCAGCCTCATGGGGTGGTCATAAGGAAGCAGTGAAGATGCTTCTTGAGGCAGGAGCAGAGGTAGACGGTTGTGATCCAGATGGGCGTACTGCTTTACGAGCTGCGGCTTGGGGGGGTCATGAGGAGATTTTGCTGACTCTCCTTGGACATAGTGCTAAAGTTGATAGCATGGACCATGAAGGTCGTACTCCACTCATTGCTGCGGCCTACATGGGGCATAAGGAGGCAGTAGAGATATTGCTGGATGCTGGTGCAGAAGTGGATTTGGCAGATGGGGACGGACGTACTGCACTCTCAGTGGCTGCGCTGTGTGTGCCATCAGCAGCAGGGGGAAGAGGACATGGAGAGGTTGTGAGTCTCTTGTTGGAAAGAGGTGCTAATCCAGAACATAAGGACAAAGATGGGATGACCCCATTACTCCTTGCCTCCTATGAGGGACATGAGGAAGTGGTAGAACTCCTCCTGGAGGCTGGTGCTGATGTGGATGAGAGTGCTGGAGCCTTCCCCTCAGCCATCACACCTCTCCTTGCAGCTGCAGCCATGGGCCATGCAAGCACAGTGAACCGCTTGCTATTTTGGGGGGCAGCAGTAGATGGTATTGATGGGGAGGGTCGCACAGCACTCTCCTTAGCTGCCTCTAAGGGCAGTGTAGAAGTTGTACGAGCCCTGCTAGATCGAGGCCTGGATGAGAATCATAAAGATGATTTAGGCTGGACTCCACTTCATACAGCTGCCTGTGAGGGCCACAAGAGTATTTGTACTGTACTCACAGAGAAAGGTAGTATGGCTAGAATTGGTGAACTGGACGTCGAGGGTCGGACCCCGCTCATTTTGGCAGCACAGGAAGGTCACTGCAGTACGGTAAGACATCTGCTTGACCGTAAATCACCTATTGATCATCGAGGGTATAGCGGACACTCCGCACTTAGTGCAGCTGCCCTTCAAGGGCATGGGGAGGTGGTAGAACTGCTCTTGAGACGGGGAGCTGACACTGATGTTCGAGATGCAGAAGGAAGACCGCTTCTGTACTTGCTAATTCTGGAAGGCTGTTTGGATATAGCAACTTTACTTATAGAGAAAGGGGGTGTTCCACTAGAATCAAGAGATGCAGAAGGTCGTACAGCACTTCATGTAGCAGCTTGGCAAGGTGACTTAGATGGGGTTGAGCTGTTGCTCAGACATGGGGCAGACCCTAATGCTCTGGACTCAGAAGGTCGACCACCACTACACTCTGTGGCATGGAGGGGGAACAAGGATGCTGGCAGATTGCTCCTCAGAGCTAGGGGCATTAATGTTGATTTGGCTTGCAAAAAGCAAGGTGCCACAGCACTCAGTATTGCTGCTCAGGAAGGACACACTGAAATTGTGGCCATACTTTTGGAAAATGGTGCTAAACCAGATCTTGTGGATCACTATGGCCGTAGCCCAGTAAAAGTTGCAGGAAAGAGAGGTCATTTTAGCATTGTTCGTCTACTAGAGAGTTATGGTGCAAACCCATTTCTCGGATTCCCACCTTCATTCTGTGAAACTCCAGGCTCCTCCTGTTCCACCATACTGAAAACTCAGGTTTCCATCTGCTCTGCGGAGGGGTCTAGAAATGGTGACCCAGCCACTTCCTCCACCTCATCAAACTCTTTGTCCGCCTCTTGCTCACCTGCTTCTACAGCTGAGAGATTCCATTCAGTTCCTGGTTCTCAGACATCTTCCTCCACATGTCACTCTCTGGCCACGGTGCAGACTGTGCCTGCAGACACCTTAAGCTTTACGCAGCAGATTCAACAGCACTCACTACCACGCTGCCGCAGTCGGCCCTCTACCTTGCCTCTGCATGTCTCAAACCCTTCTAGCCTACAGAGAACCACTGCAAGGAACATGCAAAAAACTGTTTCCAAAGATAATACTACCCATGCACAGTGCACAATGTTTGGACCACAGGATTTACATGTCCCTCTTAAATGTCTTGAATTGTCTCATACTTCTGACTATATCTTGAAGCCCCAAACACCCCAGTTAATTGAGAATGAGCTAGAAAACAGCTCACTAAAATTTGGAAGTTGCAAATGGAACTCAGTAATAATGTCTCTAGGGTTGACACCAAACCAAGAGGGCGGTATTAGACAGGCAATAAATAGAGACAGTCCACGATTAGGCTATACCCCACTTAATTTTCAGTCCAATGTGCAAAAAGAGAGCTGGGATGGTTTTAAAAAAACAACAATTTCCCCAACTTTTGACCTTTCCGCTATCTCTCCACATGGTGCCTTACTAGAGGAATCTATGTTCATAACAACCACAGACCCTCAGCTTAATCTCAAACAGGCCATTAAATTGCAGTTCGAGGGGCCAACAAGTGCAGCACTTTATAAGAGGGAAACACCACTCTAAGGTAAGGGCATATGTTAGTTTTTATGAGTATCTTAAAAAGCTTATTTTAAAACTGAACCTGAAAAATTAACAGATTTGGAGTAATTACAAAGTAAAGAGTAAGAGACACTTTGTTCTTTACAGTCTTCCAGGAGAGAATGTTTGGAATGCTAATGACAACTTTGTCTATTGTAGGCAACCTGTTATAATTTGGAGCTCAAGGAGGAAAGGGTGCTATGAAGAATATCAGTATGTAAGTCACTCAGGGAAGTGGATAACTCTCTATGAGATGAGGCCAGCAGACCATCCACACAATATCCTTTGACTTCCTTAAAAATATTGTGAGATGGGCTAAAGGAGCAGCAAAGCAGAAGCAAAGAATTAATGGACTTCAAAGGGTCTATGCAGTGTATCATCCTGAATATGTGATGGCTAGTCACCATGGACAGGCAACAGCTCCCCTTCACTCAAATACCCGCACAATCACAGGAAATATTCTTACTGAGGAATGTGGTTACATGCAGGAAAATGCTATGACGTGATCGAAGAACATTATAAAAAGGAAGACAAGCCTAATATATTTTTATTTGCACACATAGGTCAGGGCTATATACTGTATGGTTGCTTTCAAGTGGCCCAAGTCAGAGCATGCATAGACTATTCGTAGTATATGCACGGTACATGGTGTCCATTAGGTCCAGCATCATATTATTTATTTTTTATAGACTATGATGTATTTGAGCAAAATGGAATGACTCAAAATAACTCTGCTCATATCAAATCAACCTAAAAGATTATATATTTCCCCAAAATTAAAAATATAAGCATTTATTCGGGTGATATTTTCTCATATTATGCTAGACTAGAGGGACCCCCTGTATAACAAAGCACCTTTTAATGCATTTATTTCTTTTTGCAATATAATCTACACAGTGACAGAGGATACCATTTATTTATCTGCAGTGTGTTCTGGTAGGGGAATGAATTTTCACAAAAAAGACTCTCGCATCAACACTTCAGCAAAAACACTATAACCATTATTAACTGTCTCTCTGAGTATTTTGTATTCCTTTAAAGAGATGTTCAGGTTATCAGTCATGATAACCATTTGTATGCCATTTTAAGGCTGAGCTTGGTGTTACCATGCTATATTTTAATATATTTATATTTGTTTTCATCATTGTGATTGATATCCTTTTGTGTAAGCAGAGAATGAACGGACTGCTCAGCCAGATTTTTTTTTCAATACTTAAAGGCAGGTTGCATTACATGGATTAAAAGAAATGATGGATTTAGGGAGATATTACGGATGGAAAGAAAAAGAAGAAGGGAAAGTTGCCAACAATCTGGATAATAGCAGGTGCCATAGCAGGAGCAGTACCACTACACGAGAAAGAGGTTCCAGGAAAAAAGAAGGGATTTGAAACTTTGGTAGATGTAATATACTTTGTTTTTAATATATAAATCACAGTGTAAATACGTCCTTGAATTATTATTATAATTTTTAATGATGTTAATGACTAATGTTAAAAATTGTTCCTAAAGATTTACTTTAAAGTGACATTCCATCACAGACTTTGCAATGCACTGTGACAAACTTGCTGTTAAAAAAAAGCAAGAATTTCCTTCTCTCTCTATAGGTCTCAAACACAATGGGGTCAGTTACCTTTGTCATCAGTATAAAATCAGTACAAAATTGGGGTCAGTTAAGTTTCCTATGTGTCTTACGTGCTAACATTCTTTGTGTGTATATAAAAGATTGTACTATACATTTGAGCTTTAACTGTGCAAAAATGTTTGCTTAGTTTTTTTTTGTGTGGGTGTCCCTGTATTCTTTTTTAGTATGTGTGAAAATATCAGACATTCTCCCATTAACTTTTTGTTTGTAGATTCATTGTGATACATTCTCTCCTTCTCTTTCTCACTACTCAGTGAACTGTTTTATTGCCTCTCCAAAGCTTGTTACTTCCAAAAAAATCCTCTAAAGCAAATAGGGCAAACAAGTCAAAGTGCCACCTACAGTACATACACATCACATACAGCAATGGCCACAGATATATGCAAATTGTACACAAATGTTTAACTGCATGTTAACTAATGTTATACAACATATAGTTTGGGTTCACTAATGTGTTTGGGTGAGCAGTGTTCCGAGATTGTATCACTCTGGTTATCTTTGTTTTGTTTAATTAAAATTTTAATTCTGCCAATTCCAATTTTAGCGACACTAAAACCATTACTACAGTAAATGTAGTAACCTTCAACTAAAATGTACAAATGGGATAGGTATCCTATATAAGTATGTGTTGCTTCTTTGGTATCGGTTTCCCACAGTAAATATTTTTACCTATCAATTTGCTATGTACACATAGTTGATGATGATAATTTTTTAAATAACATTTGTTTAGTCAGGAGTGTCTGTGTACTGTCTTGCCCTGATGTTAGGTTGCCGGTTTTGGGGAGGATGTTGTCTAGACTTTTTTTATTTTATTTTATCCAAGTTATTATGTCTATGCGACAAATGATCAAGTATGATCATCAAATGGAGACAATTGATTTTGCAGCATTAAGGAACTTTTGGTTTAAAAAGGGTTTAGCAATTATAAACTATTATGATGATTTCTGTTTATAGTGTATTGGTATGCTGATAAGTAATTTGTCAGCTCACATCTAAAAGTTCCATTAGTGGGAACTGGACACCATAGAACCACATTATTTGCCCACTCTCAGCACAGCCACTACACTGCCACTGTAGGTGCATAGTGTTGTGCATGGTCCTGGTATCAGTATATGTAACTTGGCAACATTGCCTTTTTTTTTTTGTTTCCAAACGAATTCAAGTTAGAACAGGTTAATCTGGTATCTGTGTAGCCTTTGTCCACAAGATAACAGTTTTATATGGGACAATTCATGCACCTGTATTTTCTCACATTTATACCCTCATTTCAAATAGTGTGAAAGCCTTTCTAATACACTGTGAACATGGTATTTGTTTGGGATAGGTAACTGAGTGAAACTGACATTCTGTTAAAGGTCAGTACACAGGAGGAAAGAGAAATATGGGTTAGATTAAAACGTGAATTTTGAAGAACCTAACTAAAAATCTATTATGTAAAAATTGCTCAAGAAATTATTAAATTATTTGGTTCAAAGGCAAATTTATGTAACTTCCTTGTCACTCTTAGTCACTGTGTATTTGTTGCCACAAATAATAATTAGATATGTAATTTTCAATAAAGCGCACATCCACACTGCTTTAAGAGGAACTTGAATGACATTGTCCCTAGTCTAAAAGCATTAGCGAAACAGCTGTGTTCATATATGAATAACTGTAGCTTTGTGCTGTTAGTCATCATCTCCTGCTCTCAGTGGGAGGCTTTCAGTTTTTCTAAACTAATATTCTACAGCTTTCAGGGGGGAAAAAATTCCACAGTAGTTTGAGACCTAGTTGAGATTTTGGAGAGACATCTCAAGATTCCACAGTTATGTCTAAGAGTGTCATAGATAAAAAAAAAAAAAGACTCTTGACAAACGACATTCCAGCAATTGTTGAAACCTGACACAGAGAATATCAAACATCCAACATGGCGTTTAAATTCCTTTTTATCAAGCTAATGCGAAATGTACTCATACATAAACACCACCCACCCCCACAACATTGAAGAATGTGTCTGTTTTTTATTGAGAATTGCTTATGTTGCAATGCCCCATTATAACACATCAATACACAACTCTCCTTTTGAGCCAAATGGTTGCCTGGAGAGTAATACACCCTTTATGTGATGTTACCTTCTGTTTTCACACTGAGAAATTCTCACAATGTGACACCTGTAGAGGGTCAGATTAAAAGGGTGGGGGGGGGGCACATCTTTTAAGACTAAATAAAGCATACATACAGTATATATAGCAAATGATATTCTAACACTGTATTAATCACACAATTTATGATTAGATTGACATTTGTCATATTATACAAGCATGCATAATGAAAGACAGAAATTTAACACAATAACAATTACAGTTGAAACTATTTGATCTTCAGTTTAAAAGAATCTAGAGACAAAAGCAAGATACTTCATTAAAATAATTTTTACACTTGCAGTACATAAAAACAACATGTAACTCGTTTGTGCAATGGTGTTAGTGAAACAGATGGGCTGAAAACTTTAAGTTGGCCAGCAGAAATTACAATACAGCTCAGTAAATATCTGAGACATACCATAAGAAAGTAGGAGAGGTTTTTGTCCTGTTGTGTGTATTTATGTGTATCTTTACCGTACAAACAGTATCCTGTGCAAGAACAGCTTGCAAGTTATCTTTGAATAATAATTTGATCTTAAATAAAGGTCACAGTGTGTACAAAAGTTTATGATTTTTAGTGTGTGATGAAATGATGAACTGGGCAATTATAGGATTTAACTGAACTTTATGCATTACTTATATGTGGTGGGGGCCATTATGGTATGTAAAACATGTATGTACCGCTTTCCTGTACACTGATCAGCCTCAACAATAACAACACTGTAAGTTGAACTGAATAGCATTGTTAATTATATACAAGTAAGATGGTGACATTTACGCCTGTGGGGACCAAAGGTTGGGCTGTCTAGTCCGATCCTGCAGAAAAGTCAATGCTGGTCATGACAGAAAGGCACCAGAACACCCAGTGCATCACAGTTGCATTCAGTCATGCTGATATAGTCAGAGGCTGGAGGCCAAGTGGCAAAAGGGGAATGCACACAATAATTGGGGTTTTAATGTTATGGCTGTTTAGTGTATGATTTCCTAATGTGGTCTATAGAAATGACATGACTTGGTTTGAAGTAATTATTTATTTGTACCGGTATATCTTGATGCAGTGGTGCATGCTGTCTGACACCACTAAGAACCCATTGGGGAGCAAGGCAAGCCCTCTGGGGCTGCTTAGTCCCTCAGTAAGCATTATTTTGCCTATCCCATCAGGTGGGTATAGCACCACACGGTGCTGCTCTGCCCAGTCTGCTACTAGTACTGCTCCATTGCTGTCAATGCAGAGTCCCCAGGGGCTGGTGAGGACAGGTCCCATACTAGAACAAACTCCCAGGATGCGTAGAATATTCCAGTCAGGTCCCAGAACCTTCACACAGGGTTCTCGACCTGTCTCGCTGCCCCGCTCAGACACTGCCATCAGACCTGTGTGTAGACATGCTGTCACAAGGTATGGTCTTTGGAAACCAGTGACTACTGTTCGCTCCAGCCTTGAGCCAGTTTTTGGCTCAAGTCTTAGGGAGGTTAATGTGCCTTTACGAATATCTGCAACAAGGAATTCATCTTTTTGTGTCACTGTCACTCCCCTGGGTGCTTCCAGCTCATCTCTTGGCACCCCTGCAATATAAGGTCCCCCTCCAAAGGTTTGGAGGAGGCGTCCATGTCGATTAAAGATGAGGAGGGCTCGTTCAGCTGCACAACTCAGGGCAATGAGACCTTTGGAATTGACAGCGACATCAAAATAATTGCGGCAACATCTTGATGAGCTTCCAGGGTCATTACTTGGAGAAGTCACTTGCTGGAAAACATTACCATACTGATCAATTACCTGAACACGGGCATTCCCACAATCAACCAAGTAAAGCTGACCCTGAGGTGTAGCATGGACACCACTTGGTAAAGTAAGGTCTGCACGTCCTGAGCCCTGTTTACCAAATTGTCGAACAAGATGTATTTCCTCAGCTGCTAATTTCTGAGCATTCTCCTCAAGTTCCAGTAGGGGTGGATCACTTCTATTTCCCCAGAGCCGGACCCCATCCTTGTGCCTCTGCTCAGTGGTTAAATGTTGGTTTTGCCTATCTTGGGATGGCCCATCAATTACTGACATAGACAATGAATGTGAAACTCCCCAAGAATATTTTTTATGTTGTGAGTGTTCTATTTGTGAATGGTTTTCCTTACTGGGGCAAGATTTAGTCTTTGATGCTAAGGGCTTCTGCTGCCTAATAGATTTACACTTGCTTGATTGGTCTGTTCCATTTATAAATGGATGAGAAAGCTCACCGCTGGATTTAGAGAGTCTGTGATTGGCAGTGGTGTGTCTTCTAGAAGAGCTCACAATAAATGTGTATCCAGAATCAAGACTCTCAGAAGGAGAAGGAGCACGGTTGAAACCATGATCATCTAAGGATATAGCAAGGTGAGACAAAGGACGATCATGTGAAAACAGATCCTGGCAACTGTGGCTAGAGTTGGGATCTCTCTGACTCTTGTGGTATGGCATTGAGCAATAGTTACTTTGCGTTCTTTCTTTGAATGTGTTTTGTTCCTGTATATTTAATATTGGATCTTCACAATGAAAACTGGATATGTATGGACCTCTCTGTTGCTGATAGCCTCTTTTTGATAATGGATATTCCAGCTGCTTCCTTTCTGATTCTGAAGCAAGGGATTGAGTTAACCCGTTTTGCTGATGCAGACATTCTTCTCCATCTGATTCCATGTTGCTAAGCAATGCTGGTACAGCTAGGAAAATCTCGTCTCCTTTTGATTCAGATGTGGGTGATTCACACTCTTCCTCCTGTGATGATTCACACTCACTGAGAAACAGCTTTGAGTGCCAGTGGCCCATATGTAGTGACAGTGGTTTCACATCTTCATGAGATTCTTCTTCACTTTGGGCTGACAGTTTGATTTTTCGGACAGCTCTCTGGCTCAAATAACTATTTGATGAAATAAGAACCTGGCTATGTCCAGGCCCTGCTCCATCAGGGGTGCTCCTACCTCCTTTACCTGGCTCTGCCAATTTATCATTCTGCCCAGAAGAAGCATGAAGGGAACACATTTGTCCCTGTGACCCATGGGCACCAACAGGGAAATTAATAGTGTGGTCCTGGATCTTGATCTCACCAAAGGTGACAGCTTTTGGTTGAGCACTGGGCTTGAAAGATACACGTTTCAGAGCAAGTGAAATCTCCCATGGCTGAAGAAGCTCTGCAACACACTTAAAAAGCAAATCATGCCTCTGGTCTACTTCATTATCATCTTTATCTCCATTTGCATTTTTTTCATTACTTCTTTTAATTTGATCTCGTAACTGACAGATTTTGTGTAGGCGCTGATCTATAAGTGCTTGCCCAACACGGATAGCTGCTGAATTATCTCTTTGTAACTGCTCCAGTCTGCGCTGTAGATCCCGGTGATCCTGCTCCACTCTCTCCAGCAGGCGCCGTTCCTCCCTTTGTGCTCCCAACAGAGCACGTTCTACTCCTCGGGCCACTACTTCAGCCTCAGCAGCCTGCTTCTCCTGAAGGCGCCTAAGCTCAGTCTCATTAACTGCTAAATCATAGAGGGCCTGTGTAGCCCAACATGGTAAGGGCATGGAAGACATTGTACAGTATGTTTTGTTTTTTTTGTTGTTCTTCTGGATCTTCCGAATCTGACTGTGCCACTGGGCTAAGCAAAGATAGTACAGAGGAACTATATGGAGCCTTGCTGCCTGATGAAGACACAACAAACCTTACTGCACGGAATTTAGAAAGACATTTGGGATTGTGAGACTCATGTTGATCATGTCATCAAATTAACAGGCATTCTTTTCTCAGGGACCTGTATAAAATATCAAGAGAAAACAGTACTATGTTATAATTTGGATAATTATATAGCAAAAAGTTAAATACAGTTCTTAGTTTATTACCTAAAAACTCAAGGTATCATTATACATTTAAGGTAACATTATTGTTATCTAAGATTACAATATAAAATCTGTTCTGGCACCTAGGTGTCTTTAAACAATATCAAAAGAGCTACTTCTTCCTGAAGTACCTAATTTAGCACTTTTTAAAAATGCATGTGCATTGTCTCAAACTGTTGTGTAACTGTCTCAAAGTTGGAAGCACAGAATTTAATAACATAACACTTTCCATTCACTGAAACTAAGGGAGGCAACACGGTGGCATAGTAGTTAGCATGGTAACCATGCACCTCCAGGGTGTGTCTGTGTGCATGGTGTTAGCATGTTCTCCCCATGCCTTGGTGGGTTTCCTCCCACAGCCCAAATACATGCAGGTTGGCATTCCCAAATTTCTCGTATTGTGTGAATGAGCATGTGACTGTGTGTTTGTGTCAATCCATCACAAGGCACACATACAGTACACACACACACACACACACACACACACACACACCTGTATACAGGAGTTTATCCTAGGAAACAGATTCCAGGCCCCAAATCTGCAATGGAATATTCAGAATGCATGAATGAAAACCTTTGACCTGATCATACATATATATTTAATATGAAACCTGCTTTGTCATATGTACAACCTTGAACCTAGCTTAACTCTGGTGTATTTTCCATATTGAAATACAGCATTGCTGAAACATGGTGAGTAAAAACTGCATATTTTAATACTACAGTGGTTCATCACAAACACAACGCTGTAACACACTGAAAGCTAATTAATGCTAAATATATTCTCAACACCCCAAATTTTCCCAACCACTCTTTTCATTTTATTCGGCTTGTTGAGAGTAACTCAGATAAGTAACTCATCTACTGATAATGCCATACACTCTTGTTGGCATACTTTACAATGGTAAGTTCTTGAAATGTCTACCTCAGAAATCTGATACAGCGTGGAGAACATAAGAGGCACAACAACTGAGGATGGAATGAGAACGGACTGACAGATGCCTAGTGAAATATAAGAGCCGGATAATGTTACATGCTGTGGTAGAGTGAGGAGAGTGAGGAGACTGTAAGATCAAGAAAATAAAAGTGCAAGAGATGAGGATGAGAGATGAGAGATGAGAAGAAGATGGAATTCACGATATAGCTAAGGAATTAAAGCAGTGAATATTTTATTAGCTCTTCGCAGTGCAGGGAGACAGAGAAAGGAGTGTGTGTAGTTGACTTGTCCTCCTCCTCCTCCTCACACACACACACACACACACACACACACACACACACACACACACACACCTGCTAGTGTCACCCATCAGTATGTACATCTTGCATTAAAATATGGTAATGAAAAACACAGCCTAGGGAAAGTTATTACTGCAAAGAAAAGTTTTCTATATATCTGGGATGTCATTCAATTTTGGGGGAATTCAAATGTATTTTACCAAACTAATTACAAGTGCTTGTAATCTTTAAATTGCATTTATTTATTTATTTATTTATTTATAAAAGACTGTACTAATACAGTTGAATTGGCTCAGTCAGTACAATCAGTTAATAGACTTAATTATTCCAAAATAAAAGTATTTTACTACAATCTCTTGTATTGGCTGTATTTTGTTGTCACATGTACAGTATATCAGTCCTGAATCACCAGTGTGTGTTTTATTTCCATTAGATACATTTCGAATTACATTCTAAATTATACAAAAGGAGATCAGGTATCCATTACGTTCTAAATTATACATGAGTGGTTGATACTTGTAAATAAGCCTTCATTTTAGGAGAGAAAAACATTGTCTATGTAACCAGAAAGAAACATGTATACTTACAGTATAAAAAAATCATAGAAAATCAAGCGACTGACAAAAGAATTCTAAACTTCCTCTGTTTCCTTGCTCCTAGTACATAGGCAGGAGCACATCATATAACAAGTTGATTTTTATTCTTCCAATAATATATATATATATATTTGCAGTGCATAAAATTGTACATTGAATCAGCTACTACTGTATTTTTTTTTCAATTAATAATATACAATTTTTTAAAAAAAGTATTTTTCTCTGTTAAAAGTTTTATGTAAACATGTTTTAATGATTAAGTTCATACGAACACAAGTGTGTTAAAGTACTGAAGCATGCCTTTTGGTAAATTTATGAAGAGAAAATAAAATTAGACACTTACCTGTGTTTGCAGGCACCTGTGCATCAATAGCTCTCTCTCTCTCTCTCTCTCTCAGCATGTTCGTCTTCCTGCTGTTGCTTAGAAACACAAAAACTCAAGGCCAGCTGCCAAGAGATCACACTTTTTCTTTACTAGATTTGTAGGTCTGTTGTAGTAACTGCACTTGCATTAAGTATGCATGTATTCATGTACGTATGTACCTGTGTACAGCTAGGTCCTCTGGTTTTATTCGTCTTTTCTGGCATGTGACCTCTGTATAACACCACACTGAATTTGAAATTAAGCACCGATGTGGCATTAACCATTCAGGAATTATAACCCTTTAAATATACACACACAGAGTTTGGGAGCTCATAAATAATGGAACAAACTAACAATCATAAACATAAGGAAGATGGTAAGGAAGGAGGTAGGTAGCTTTCGATACATGTTTCAGGTCATTATCTATTATCTATTATCCATCAGTCTTTCAGCGTAACACTGCCGCCACCATGTTTGACAGATGAAGGTGATATCCTTTGTATCATGAACTGTTTCTTTTCTTCTCCATACTTTCCTTTTACTATCATTCTGGTACAAGTTTGTTTCATCAGTTCAAGGAATTTGTTTTTTCTGGCAAAGTCTAATCTGGCCTTTCTGTTCTTGAACGTTAATGAACAGAATAAAGAATGTACCAAACTGTTGCATAGGCCACCTCCAATGTTCTTGCTATCTGTCTCATGGGTTTATTTTGTGTTTTTTTTTTTTTTTCAAACTAATGATGTTCATTTGCAAAGACACCAGCAGGCTTTTTATCTGCATGCTTAATTATGGATTAATAAGAGGACAGGTCACATCTGGTCATGCAACTGCTTGTCGGCCATTTGTTCCATTATTTATGAGCAAACGAAAACTTGGACAATTTGTGTAAGAAAATTGCTGTAATTAATGAATGCTTAATGCCATACGTTTGTAAAACCCATTGAATTAAAGCAGAAAGTCTTGCCTTTGCCAAATGCCAAAAAGGTACTTCTTCCCAGATGTATTGACTTGATCAATAAAATATCCATGGAATGTTCTACAACTTCCTTGTGCCCGAAAACCACCATGTCCTTGCAAACTTTACACTGGACCTCAAGAAACTTGGATTCTGTGCCTCTTTGCTCGTCCTCTAGACTTTGAGACCTTGACTTCCAAATGAAATGCAAAATTTGCTTTCATCTGAAAAGACGACTTTGGCCCACTGAGCAACAGTCCAGCCCTTTTCATCTTTAGCCCAGGTCAGAACGCCTCTGATGTTGTCTTTGGTTTAACAGGGGCTTGACACAAGGAATGCAACAGTTGTAGCCCATGTCCTGAATATGTCTGTGCGAGATGGCTCTTGAAGCACTGTTCAGCTTCTTAAGCTACCCTCTACGTGCGGGATGTTCGTGATCGTCTTCTGAACAACTGTCAAGCTAGCTGATTAGAGTGTGACACCCATATTGAATATTTTAATTTTCTAAAATCCTGAATTTGGGTTTTCATCAGCTATAAGCCATAATCATCAAAATTAAAAAAAAATAACACTTGGAATATATGAGTCTGTGTAATTAAATGTATATACGGGTTTAGCTTTTTTTAACTGCATTATTGAAATTAATCAACATTTAGATGATATTCTAATTTATTGAGATGCACCTGTATATACTGTTTAAACTCATTTTTAAGAAGCATGTAACTAGTACATATTTAAATATGAAGAAAATCCAGGTTATATAATTCATGACAGCCATTATCGTCTGTAGAGCAGCTTTTCATGTCACAGTAATAATATTATTTCATCCATCATTCCTGACATTTCTGATTTCACTCTGCTAGATTGCTTGCCCAAATATTTTCCCACTTTTCTTGGTTTCCTTGTAGTATCTAATACCCGACTTTCCTCTGTACAAATATACACATTTTACCCTGTGTATCTTATTACTGCTGCAATATACACCAAATAGTTTTATTTATAATTTCCTGGAAGGGGAAACGATGGACCTCAGGGTTCAATTCTGAGCTTGGGTTGATCTGCAATTCTAAATTCCCTCTGCGTAAATCTGGTAGTTGTAGTTTACAAAAAGCATGCATCCTTCAAGGTTCCCACCTGTATAGGCAGGAATACAGTACACCCTGGATGTGATGCCAGAGCACCAAGCAAAGTCTTTTATCAACTGGTGTCTTTATTCTTCATAAAGTTCAAGAGAGAGCAACAGCAGATAATAACATGATAAAAACTTTATCTGCTTCATCAGCTGATTCTCTACTTTGCAGTTTTTAGAAGACATTTTTCCTTTCCTACCCACATCTTGCTGACGTACTGCAAGCTGGTGGAAAGAGCAGTGACAGACTGAGCTGCTGTTAGCTATGACTAGGATTCCTGTCAGACCAGACAACCTGAAACAGCTTGAAACGGCTGTAAACATTTGGCAACTTAAAAGGAACAAGGTAAGGCTTTGACTACAAATGCACTTTGAATTTACAAGATACAGTACGTTAAATGTCTGTGCAAGGTTTTTAGTTAAATATCAGTATTACATTACAAGTCAACAAGATATTTTTAAAAAATTCTCTCTGCATTATATGCGTTTTTACTCTCTTTCTCTTGGTGATATCGAAGAGGCCACAGAATGACTGCAATATCATATTACCAGGATGCTCATTTGTTCCAATCACTGGTTCTGATTGCATAGTCTATCCTCTAGGGTAGCTTTGCAACTATACTGACCCCATTAGCCAGACCATGGCCTCATATTTGATATCAACCTCCAGAGAAATTAACTAGTGCTCTAAGTTGAGGTCAAGAGTTTACATACACCTGAGGTAAAGACATTTAAACTCTTTTTACACACGCCAACATGTTTTATTATACCCTTTCTGTGTTAGATAATAATAGTTAAGGTACAGAATCGGATAATCTGTGTTACTATATCAGATATTTAATGTGTCAAAGGTTTCTATACACTCTTATTTTGAGGTCATAAATAGTATTTGTTTTGTTTTTCTAAATATTCTTCCTTCCTCATGATGCCACTAAAGGTGCACCAGCCCCCTTTCCAGCAAAACACCTGAAAAATTGATGCTACCACCCCCATGCTTCACAGTTGGTATTCTTTGGACTAAAAGCCTCACACTTTGGCTTTGATCATTACAGCCTAACAATTTTTTTAATGCCTTTAGTTCCTTCATTATCACCTTGAGAGATTAGTTAAGCCGTTCAGACCAAAGATTTTTCCTCCTTGAGGGTTGATTTGTTGCTCTTTTTTAGAAAAATGCCAGGTTTATCAAGTTTTATAATTGCAACCAATTACTAATGGTACATCAGACAAAAAGGCCCTGACTCTACAGGTAGGCCCTTATAAATATAACCACAAATTTACTCCCAATTACATCCAAATGATGATAAATGGTGATCATAAACCTCTAAATAAAATCACATCGGTTTGTACATTTTATTGGTTTACAGACAGCTTGATGTATTTATACTTCTGACCTACTGAAATGTTGATGTAATTGATAAAATTTTTAATAAGTCTGTATCTAATCCTTTTAAAATGATGAGACAGTGACATCACTCATCAGGCTCTTTGTCCTCTACTCCTTCATCTGCATGTTGTGGCTCCTGCATGGATGGAACAGGGTTATCATTGGGCACAATAGTCTGGCAAGCTTCAACGGCCTCAAGCCTTGCCCTCAGGCTAGTTATTACGTTCTTGGAAGTGCACCAAAAGTGATCCAGTAAATACAGCCGACTGGTTATCGGAACTCTGTCTGAGCTCAGGGGCATAGTTCTGCTTTTTTAGTTTGGTGAGTGAAATGGAGATCTGTGTAAGAGCTTGCTTTGGGATTAAACACAACATTTAAAAAATAATAATAATAAAATACTGCAACTGCATATATTTGTATATATTAATACACTGCCTGGCCAATGAAAATTTCACCACTGGCATTTGAATAAGGAAACGCTTATGTTTCACTTCAAATTGTGAAAGAGTGGATCTGGGCGCATAAGAAATCATCCCATATTTGTTGGCCACCGAAGCGATCATAAGTATTTGGAGTGTGCTGTAGAAGACTATCTATTTCTCCATTAAAATTCTGCTCTGCTAGTGTTGAGCATAATGGGGAGGGTTTTTTTTCTAATCATCACCATGGGTCATTACTACAAGAGCACGATGTGCTGGAATATTTACCAGAACAATAGAACAGGGAACTCTTGATCTTGTTGCCAGGCATGAATACCATATGTTTCTTTTAAAAAATCATGAATGCTGAATCTTCCGCTATATTTTGACACCTCTGGCCAGGTGCACAACTCCTCAGATAAGTGAGTGAGGTAAAACAAAATGATGATTTGGGGAGAGGGAAATGGGACAAACCAAAGTAAATATAAAAATACATGGACAGCAATGCATAAATTTGTATGCCATGGAATTACAGTATGCAAGATGAGGCACTGATTGTTTTTCCTTGATATGTGTTTGTACTGAAAAACACAAAAACACACGGACATAGCAAGCACAACAAAAACGCCACGATTAAATGAAGACCAAGACGTCGTGAGTATTGCCAAGTAAAACATTTATAAATTAATTTTTTAAAAACAAATCCCTTTTAGTGTTTTACAGATTTGAAAGTGTAACCATTGATTTTGCCTACTGAGATCAGGATTTATATAGAAAAATATTTCTGGCAACATTCATAATTTTGCATTTGTTTCCATACAGTCATGTGATTTTTTTAAGGGAAAAAGAAGGGCTTGGTGAATTTCCCCAAGTTTACGCATTACTGTGTGTACACAAAAGCTTAACCGTTTCAGATTAAGAGCAACAGGAGCTGGTTTGCATAGATAACAAGCCGCGAACACGTCAGCACTTCACCGTTCAAAGGAAAAACAGCCAAGATAAGAAAAATAAAGAAATGAAATGAACAGCAATAAGTAATGAATAAAATCATCTACAAAATCCTTTACAGGTTGCACTGAATTTATAACCACAGCTTTCCAAATTTCATACAGCCAGCACCTGAGAACAAGCAATTACGTTGTCAAAAGCTTCATGACTTTTTTTTTTCCTTCTTCTTTTTCAGTTTTACAATCCTTAATATATTCTAGAGGTATAACCTCAAGGTACAATGTGTGCTGGAGCAACCTCTGTGGCATAGGCGAACCAACACACTTTGTCAAAATATGTGCACAAAGGTGCTCAATTTACATTTTTTTCCTTCTAACTAGCAGTAAATACATCACAGGGGGCCAGTAATCTGATTACTGAGTAATACTTGGCACCATTGCTTCTTATGATGTTGCTAAAACATCTAAAAAGGATGCTCATAAATATTCCCCTTTCAACTTAAATATATGCCTTACATGCTTAGAGACACAACAGCCAATAGCATAATATCACTTGTAGATAGCTCTCGTCAACAACTTGAAGCATCTTTAAAGTGACTATTCAGTAAGCGCCTGGCACATACAAACACTTCATAAACCCTGAACAAAAGCTTAAGGGCAGTTAAGATTTTAGATGAATATTGCAACATAGGCCATATTTCCACCACTGAGAACAAATAAACATAAAAAAATATGACATTTGTTCCTTAAGTAAACATATGTAATGGTTCTGTTATGTTAAAAACAAGCATGAATAAATCTCCTGATTGAAACTTCAATATCCTATGCATCTTTGGGGAGCAAACACTCCAACGAAAGTCTGAGAAAATAGAAGCTTGCTGGTAATGGATAGCAGTAAAGCAGATGGCTAAGTGGGGGACAAAGGGATGGACGGACTGATAACTGTCACTGAGTCCAAGCTGCAACATTTACATCCTCTTAATTTATCCAGTATTTTCTGCATTTTTATATACACATACAACTGAAAATCAAGTGCAATTAAATTTACAGGTCTAAAACAAAATTGTTACGCTTTCCCACTAAACGAAACAGTATTAGAACATGATAAGATACATTAAAAAAACAAGTGTATAGAAAGTTTAAGAAAGTGTGACATAATGTCTCTATGGCTGTGAATAATTAGGAAAAAAAATCAAGGTAGATTTTTAGCAAAATTGAATGCAAAACAAAGATCAGTACATATTAAAAAAAATAATAATAATAATAAAAAAAAGGGAGAACAGAACGCCCACACATACACCAGCGCATGTGGTACTTTCACAATGAATACTAAAGTCTCCTGGGGAAAAATGGTTCCAAAAGAAACTAAAACGTACAACGAACTTAGTGCCTGCTGCAACACTGAGATTGCTTCTGCTTCTCTGAACTTGGCACAGTCCCTGTGCAGGAACTCGCCTAAAACCTGACAGTCTCGTCATCTATGAAAACGGCCACCAGGGAAACTAAATGGCCCACTTATTCAGAAACTAAATAGAGCACCATAAAGAGCCAGTAAAGGATCAGTGCCTTTTCAAAAATCTAATTCTCCTGTTGCAATGATTATCCTCCTCCTCCTGTTGTTGTTATTCTCCTTCCAGTCAATTTCCTGTGCCATTTCACAATCTCTCAGGACCACCTCCAGTCAGCGAGCGTATACAATCCGCAGTATGTGCAATCGAATATAATTTGACAATAAGAACATAAAAAGTGCTGCATGCAGTACTCTATTGGAGTATGTATGCTCTTCCTGTGATCCCTTTTTAACCCTTTGAGATGATGTGTCTAAGAACAGACGCTTTGAGATGATCATGCTTGACTGGTCAACTCCTGAAGTTTGCTCCTAAATACTCACTGAAACGGCGGATATATTTGTGGCATATATTAGGGGCATTGCACTTGGGGGTTTACAATCGGGGTTTAAATGATTTGTGCTGCTTAGTATTCTGTAGCTTAGTATTAGATCTTCAAGCCTCAGAATCCTAACAACTGTTGTATAATATGTCTCTTACGTCTGTTTAATGTCCTCTCAAGGGAGGAGGGAAAAAGAAATTCAGCTCATACTCTGCCATTTTTCATAGGTGTTTGCTGTAGGGGTTCCTAAAGATTGTCTGCAATTTGTTTGGACAACAGGCAGTGCACTTGCTAAATGTTTATGGGAACAACTCCAGTGGTCTCTGACCCACCCAAGGAAGCACAGTCTTCTTTAAAATATTTGAACAATTCAAATGTTTTACTGTGGTTAATAGTCTCCTCACTGTACTGTGCATGAAGTCTCTTGTAAATCTTAATCGGTTTTACACCTTCATTTACAAGACATTTGGTCAAAGTGTAGTGTGCTTTAGTTAAGCAATGAGTTCCTTTGCATTAGTTTGTGATTTTTACATTGTGGGGCAAGACGATGGAAAGAAATGTTTATAAAATAATAATAGTTGACTGCAGTATCTCTTCAAAAAGAGGTTAAAGCACACAATTGACCATCTTATACTGTAAGTGATCAAACTAGGTTTTATCAGAGTACTCATGTGCTCAGGTTCAAATTCTCCATTTTAATACACAACAAATGCACCCAATATTTCAGTGAGTAAAATGTTGTACAGTTCATGTAAGCTAACCTCATTCATTCTGCAAATGGGCCTTTTAGGGCAAAAAATAGAGAAGTAAGATTGTGTTATAAATGCATATTTTAACTTAAATCACACTAATTCCTTTTTTAAAAATGTATTTTACTTGGACAAGAAAATATTTCTGCTTAAAGGGTAGGTGCTGCATCAGCTCACTGGCATGTTGTCATTTTCTTCACTTTGTCTGGCTAAAAGGAGTTGTACATAGTAATTATTTAGTCTATCTATTTAGGCTATCAAGATACTTAATATGGTTATTGACAATCAAGCCACATTAAGATAATAATTTCCTATATAAACCTACACAAGTAGAAATATGGGGGTTTAATGGTGCTTTGTTTACATTTTTTAAAGTAGATTCCTCGTATAGATTTACTCGGTACAGACCTACTAATATAAAAAGATCACAGCAGCATGCCTCTTACAAAAAGAAAAAAAGAAAGAAAAAAAAAAAAACAGATATGTTGCGAAATAACACCTAAATGCTTTCAGGGAGTGCCTGTGTACAGCCATGTTAAAGCATACAAGTTGCTCTGAGCATACGGAGTAAAAACATTATACACATATTTTATATAGAATTTATACAAGATTCATATGGACAACTTTCTAAAGCTTTAACAATGAAGCTTTTACATATCCTGTACAATTAAAAAAAATATTATAAACATGTTATTTTACACCTATCCTCACACGCCTGGTTTCTTATTCCTATTAAAAACCGTGGAAAGCTTGGGCACAGTGTCTGTTACTCCTCAGGGCCCTGGCTAGGTGGGAAGGGCATGGCCACTGCATGCTCCTGTGCCAAAGCTGCCAGCTCCTTGAGAAACTCAGAGAAGATGACAGCACAGTAAACCGTGTTCTTTACCCGCAGTGCCTCTGCTTGTTTCTCCAGACTGGAAGTCCCAGTTCCGGCAACCACACCACGGAACAAAGCACTGTGCAGAGAATGGCCACCGTCCCTCACATGTGCCAGAGCTGCCTGAGCTGCGTGGCGTGCTCGTGTTGGACTGTTGGTATGCCTCAGTATCAGCTCACCCAGTGATGGCTTTCGACTCTTCACTAGAAAAGATAGATATGCAATTATATGCAGGTATAATTACCACAGTTAATTAGCCTACCATAACTGAATTTTTTTAATATAAGGTCTGTACAGTACTTAAAACTCTTCATACTGCGTTATGAATATAGACTGATTTCTTTTTTCTTTGGTTTGTTTTACTAACCCATTGAATCTGATCGGCGGAGAGGGGGTACCCCTGTGGGAGAATCTGTCCAGTCTATTTTGCCTCGTGTGACAAGGAAGCGCCGAGCCTTCCTTAGCATAGCCGGAAATTCCTCATGCACTGCAGCAAATCCTTCAATACGATTCTTTACAGATCCAAGCACCTGAAAAAAGTGAAAAGTAAAGGAAGGTAGTGCAACAAAGCCCAATGTTTTGAACAAATGCTTGAGTGGCTCTTTAATATATATATTTGTTTTTCTTGCATATAGCCACAACCTCCTATGAAAACTCAAACCATTTTTAAGTCTTTCTCCTTAACAGGCCACATAGGAGCAATAATTTGCCTTAAAACTTAAGAATATTGCCCACTTCAAGACTATTAGGAGTATCACGGGAACTGAACTCATCTTATTTTCAAAAAGATTATTCTTGACTGAACATTTTCATTTGAACTGACTCTGAGACATTATGTACTGTAACAATACAACTTTCACCAGATTTAGATTATAGTCTGTTCACAAGCTCAAGTGGTTTCATGCTGCAAATATCAAAAGCTTGAATGTCCCTCATGTAACAAACAATTATTTGAGATGTGTTGGACTCTAATAATATCATCAGTGGGATCAGTCATTTTGTTACACTTAATAACCACACAGAAAACAGTGAGTTATAAAGACAGTCTCATGTGGGAAACAATCATTTAAAAATCATATCTTTTTTCTTTTTACTTAACAGGATATTTTTTGGATCACAAGAAAGGGAGACCAATATAATTTGGATTTCTATGTAATACTTGCAGAACTTAAAGAACACTTCAAGAAAAAACACTTGAGCACCATCTTAAATGCAAACAACATTGAACATTACAAGTTTATTTGACGATGTGAATGATAGTTATTTTTAATTCATGGTTGTTAAAAGAAAAATGGTCAGTACCTCATTACTTTAAACATTAGTGAATAAAAACACATGTGGGATACTTTTTATTATCTTGGTAATAAAAGATTAGACTAAGCTTATTGAAAAGGTATTATAAAGGTGCATACTGTATGTACTTTGAATACACTATGTTCCAATTCAGTTCTAGAACAGATGTTATAATTATTTGGCCTGTTTTCTTTTTTGTTTGTTTTTAATCAGAGTGAGAGAGTTTTCAGCACTGCATAAGGGTGTTTTGTCTACATTATCTGGCAACTGTGTCTTACCCAAAGCGTGCAGGCAGGAGAAAGACTAAGCAAGGGAACATAATAATCACTGCACGCAACACTGAGATTGAGCGAATGAAAATCCAATTTGTGTGCGTGCTAATAAAGTTTTCAAACTTTATTAAAACATTACTATGATGGTTAAAGTTCGCAATTATTCCACAGTTTTCTTGCATGCCAAACCATGGATCTGTATGGATTACGGATCAACTACAATCTGTTACAGCACAAGTCTCTTGTGTCTAGTAAAGTCTTACCTGTATGAGAGACTTGACACTAGGCTGGAACACCATATTTGTGTTAAGGAGAAAGGAGCGGAGCAGAGGCTGAGGGTAACAGGCAAGCTGAAACATGATGCCCGTCAGCAGAATGTTTACATACAATGAATTTTGCATCATGTTCTCCAGCTTTGAAAACAGCACCGTCAAAAAGGGCCCTGCACACACAAAATGGACAGCACTTGAACTAAATTAAATCAACCATTTAAATTCATGTACATATACAAATCACAAATTGTTACCTATGTATGGTTGTGCTTGAGGCTGTCCGAGTGGTCGTGCTGGGCTAAACACGGCTGGAGTGGAGCTTTCAGGCTTTGATTCTTCAGCGGCCTGCTCAGTCTCCAAAGAAGGGCACTCCTCATCAGTCTGGTTTGGATCAGGGGGATTAGATAAAGGATCTTGTAAAAATTCATCAGTACTTCGTTTGTGAACCCTCCTTCCCTTTACTCGCTCTTCTAGGTCTCTTAGCTCTTGGTGAAATGCTTCAATACTGATGCCCTGGCCATTGGATTCTTCAGACAGTGGTTCAGATGGTGCTTGTTCCAGCAGCTCATCGAGCAGGCTCTCAACCGACTCTAAGCCTGGACTGCTGCAGCTTGTAGGAATTAAAGTTTCAGTTGAGTTCGTGGCTTGAGTAGATCTTTGTCCCTCACTGGAGTTACATTCCTGGGTTCGTCGTTCCAAGTTCCCCAGGCTTGACTGTGGTTGTGGAAGCGCAAGAGATTGCACCTGAGATGGTTTCATACACTCTCCTTGCAAAGGAAGACTAGATTCTGTAGACACAATACTCGCTCTTCCATTCATGCCTAATTCTTCCACTACTCCACTAGCATCTGCATCTCTCTTCACCTTCTTTACCTCCATCCCTCTATCAGACATATCCACACACTCATCTGCCTGTCCAGTGCCATTAAAGAGCGCTCGACGTGGAAGTGTGTGAGGTTGGCGAGCTGCAGGCTCTCCTGGCCCTAATGTGGGAACTGCTGAGGAGGGCAATGATGATGATGATGATGATGGCTGCAGAGAAACAGAATTGGGCAACAGGCTGCGTTTTTTGCTGCGAGGTGTGAGGCTAATGCAGTTCTTACTGATCGTTACATCCCACTCTCCGCTGTTCCGATCTGAGCTGCTCCATTCTGTGCGCGCTGCTGCCACTATGGCTGCTCTTTGCTGGATGTCTTTAAGTCCACTTTGCTGCATGGAGAAGTGCTCAGGCACCATATTGAGAGATGGGTTGGATGTGGGTGGCAGTGGTGGAGGTGGTGCGGAGTTGGGGGAAGGGTTTTCTCCATCGTAAGGGGCTGACCAGTTCCGACAGGCCCATGAGCAGAGCTCAATGCCCCGCCGTGCATCTCTGAGGTACTCTATGTAACCGGATTCCACTTCTGAAACATCAGGAGGCTGATGCATAGGGCTGTTGGGAGAAGCAGTGGAAAAGCTGCCTCGAGGAGAGGAGGGAGTGTTGTCAGAAGCAGCAGTGGAGGATGGGTTGCTTGTGTTTTGCTGGCGCATGAAGAGCGCCAAACGAGATGGAGTGCTGGGCTTGGTGTGAATGGGAGACTCTGAAGTGGGGCTACCCATCACTACAATACAAAAAAATTAGACGTTTTTACAATGCATTGCTTACGACGATGACTGTGCACATAAAATTGCAGTCACCGGTCACAGTTAAAAACTAATCTTCAGACTATTCTAAGATGCTGGTAAAAATTCTTTTTTTCTCCCTCATGCTGATCAAAAAAACAGTGTGAAGTTCCTTATTCTTCCTTAATATGTAAATTGTTGCTGTTGCATGTTTGACAGAGTGGATGTGGAGAGCAGATGTTAAGTCTGCTCACCTTGATTCAGACAGAACAAAGAAAGTAAGTCACTGTCGCACTGTGATTCTTTAAAATCAGCACCATAATAACCAGCAGATCCTCCTATAACATCGTATATGCGTGGCTGTAGATGATGTGAAGACATGCTGATTATTATGCCTGCTGATTTAAAATGCACAAAAAAAGGTGCAGAAATGGATGACTGGTTTATGTTTTCAGCAGTGCCTGTGATCTAAAAACGGCTTCCTGACCAATTATGCTCACAGTGTTGTGACTGATGACAAATTATACTTCCCAACAGGATATTAAGAGCTTGAACAATTTTCACACATATTAGCCACCACCACCTCTGGATTGTTTGTTATAAAACAGTGGTTAGCAAACTCTTGCTGCAGAATACCATATGCAGTCATGGGCCCCACACGCTTTTCTTAATAGTAAAATGAAAGAAATAAGAGGATAATGTTAGCCTGGGTATTACATTTTCTTTCGAGTTAACGGTACAGCGGGAGAGTTTTAAGAACATGTTTAAGATCATTGTGCTTTCACTTTGTAAATGATGCATTGATGATGTGCCTGAAACAAAAAAGAGTTGCTGTCAAGTTACGTTTGCTGGAGATTTGAAGCACATCAAAGGTGGACTTATAGCACTATAAGAAGTTTCCACCCTGCTTTCTTTTAAGTCTTGTTTAATGCGTGTTCTTACCTTTCCCCCAGAAGGCAGGTTCCTCCTCCTTTTCATTACAGGCTGCTGTGGTGATCCGGCAGCATTCTGGGATGAGAGACAGAAACTTATCGGCTGATTTGCCGTAGAGGTCGGTCTCTCTGACTGCACGCCGCTGACTCAGCATCACATGTGTGCAAGGCAGCAAATACCTACACATGAAACAGCACACTAATGACTGCAGTGAATTGACATCAGTCAGGGAGTGAAGAAGGATGGAGCTAATTGTGTACGTGTGGCACAGACACACACCTGAGAACGAGCTGGAGCATAAGGTCTTCACAGTTGAGGGAGAGCAAAGTCTTGAAGAGACTGAGAGAGACCATGCACAGCTACAGAGTGACAGAAGCACAGAAAGTTACTACACACTGCCCCCTGTCATGAAACTACATGAAGGCATTGGTCAGCTACGCAGGAAACAGACACAGAGTTCCTCTCCCAGTGGAAAAGAAAACCAGACAGATTTGTCAAACTTCTTCCCAGTGGCTGAGACTTACCCGTGAGTTGCTGCTGATGCGTGTGAGCAGTGTATCGAGGATTGTGTCGTTGTCATGACGATGCAGCAGTATGAAGCGAAGAAAGGTCTTGAGAAGTGCTTTCTCTGTGACACTACGTAAAAATAAGTCCAGATATGCTGTACTTGCTATCATTTCATCCACAGATGACTGGATTTCAAGGATGGACAGGGAGAAAAAATAAATTATAAATTCATAGCAATGCCTGAGCATAAATAATATTAGACACATGCATACTGCGGTGTGTCACCTTGTGCAGGGCAGGACCCATGACTGGTACCAGGAAGCCATTGTGGAGGTAATCAGTTAACTGGCAGCGGACAAGTGGGTGTGCCACCTGTACCACGGCGTTACAGAATTCTAGACTGTTCATGAAAAGGACCAGAGAGGACACGCCCATCCAATCCTCCCGCCGCAGGGCATGCCAGTCATCACCACGCACCTCAATCTTCCGTGGCAGAGAGGAATACAGTGCACTCAGGCCTGTCGCTAGTACCTAGGGCATGGAGTTATAGATTTAACTTTCCGGTTCAGCTAGTTTGTAGCGTTGTGACAGACATGGTGTGGTGTAGCATTGAGACAGAGACCAGAATATAGTAATAAGTCAAAGACTAGTTGATACAAGGGCACATGTATCCACACCTACCGGACAGAAGTAGGAGTTCTCAGTGATGTAGCGGGCCACGGCGTGGCTGCTGGCCGAGGTAGCCATGACCAAAAGCAAGGCATCGCGAGCTTGTTGTCCCAGAGCTCCATCTCGATGGATAAATGGTACCAGCAGTGAGAAGATCAACAGGTTTGTGGGACCCTGCTGGATTGTACCACACCTAAACAACAGCTCCAACACAGCAGGCTGCCTCGCCATGGACACACAAACCTTAAGACGCACATACACAAGAATTTACTTGAAACAAAGTTAAACATATGGATGAGAAACTGAACTAAAATCTGACTCTAATCTTAATAACCCTAAGGATTTATTACCATGAGGTGCCTTTTATTCACTCAACAACAACACTTGATCACTTGAGTTTCATCTTTATTACAATTATTAGGAATAGTAATAATATTTTGAATCACAGATGTTTAAGAGTTTTAAAAAAATTAACGTTCAATAGATTTTAAACATAATAATACAAGAGTTTAATGACTGTAAGCGAACACATCCACACCTGGTTGAGCAGCAATACAAGACTGGCCTCCAGGTTAGCGGGACAGCCGAACTGAGGGTCTACACAGGCTCCCAGCAGGATGAGCAGCGGCTGGAGCACGGCACTGATCTGGAGCAAGGGCTGATGGGATTGGCCAATCAGCATTTCAAAAAGCTTCAGCAGAGCTGTTTGGCTGTCAGGGTCTAGACCACGGCGAACGTGCCACTGTACCAGGCGTTCCAGGATGTTCTCAGACACCACCAGCTCCAAAATAGGACCCAAAGCTGAGGACGAAATGTTATAATATCACCACTGTTATTGCACCTGAGCTTAACCTACAGTTCATGCAGCGACACTTTTTCATCAGTTGATTTTATAGCTATAGTGTGTTTTAACGTGCCATTTTATTTCTCAAACCAAAGCTAATATGGGCAATAAAAAGGTCTTCTGTTACAAGACAGTTCCATTGATAAAACATGTGACTTGTTCTTTAGCAACTACGCAGCTGAGATCACAGTTTAAAAATACTTCACATATCACAGATGTGCTCAATGACCCCACACAAGGCGTTTAGAAGGTTTAAACCAGTTCTTCTGTACCTGGTGGATCACTGTCGCCCCCTGCTGGTCTTTCCTCTGCCAGCAGACATAGCATTTGATCAGTGTGATTCCTCACAGCTGTCAAATCATCAGCTCCCCCTGCCACAGAGTCCCTCTGATCCAATACCCATGACACCTGCGAATGTAGATGAGAGACAGAGGATAACAGAGGCACTTAAATTATTAAACGCCTACCGCTTTTATCTGGGAAAATGCCCATAGATTCAGACTTAAACATAAAAAATGTACGTGTGTTATTTAACAGCTGTGGAACACATAAAGAGCAAAAACACTCGTACATTATCAAGGTGACGCATATGTTAATAAACAATGGTGTTTGTCACAGAATCAAAGATGATTTATACACTTGAACCAGGAATAGATGAAATGTCTTGTAGTCGCAGTTGTATGAACAGGATATGTTCCTGGATCAACATCCTTTTGTTGTCCCTGAAACCTTTTCAACTAACGAGTGCGGGCCGATGTCAGCAGTTTGTGCCTCCCATTTCCCCAATTCCGACTGCTCCGCCCAAATGGCTTAAACGACTTCAATCAGTTTTATGTAATCTATAAACTGAAACGCTGAGCAAACAATAGATTGTGTCTGAATGCAGAGATTTTTAACCAACTTCAGGAGAGGGAAGATCATTGGTGATAAGAGACTTGAGAAAATTACATTAGTGATTATGTTGATGGAGAGAGCATAGATGCAGCTTGTCTGAGTGGCGGGGAAAAAAAAAAAAAAAGTGATGGCTAGGGCCATGTGAATAGAAAGTCCTGTGCTTTGTTGTCTATTGGTCAGATATTTTAAACCCAGATGAGCAAAAACTGCAACTAAAAACAGTATAGTACATAACACAACAGTTACGTGTGTTTGTGATTATATATCACCTGTCTCCAATGGTTCTCAAACACCATCAAGCATGTCTCGGGGTCGGCAGTGCATGGGCTAGATGGGGCAACATTCCGACTGCTCCGCCCATCTGGACCCCTGGGAGTTATTCGACTCAGCCAGCTCATCTTAGCTTCTTGGCCTAAGGTCAAAATTCTTGAGGTGGGGCTCTTCCAGGACAAAGGGAAAGACCAGAGGAGAGAAAGGGAGGGAAGAAAGAAAAGGAGGAGGAAGGGAAAAGAAGAGAGTAGAGGAGAAGAAAGGGGAAGAGGGGAAGGAAGGGTGCATGTAATACAAAAACAGCCAAAGATGTAGTGTGTACAGGTTCACAAGAGAGAATGGGAGGTGAGAGCATAAAAAGGGCAGAGTCCCGCTGGTGTCCTCAGCAAGAACTGTCAGAATAGCAGGGCAGTCAGAATGTGGAACTGAGACAGGTCAGCAATGTCATCCAGTCTGTAGCCGACACCACTCCATACCTGCAGAGAGAGAGAGAGAGAGAGAGAGAGAGTGAGTCGGGCAGTGATGTGTCCTGCACACCTGCAATGCAACAAAGAGTAAATACAAAATGCAAAGAAAGAGTGGATGAGCACACACCCCCACACGACATCTAATGCATTTCTGCTCACAATGCTGATCAAAGCTCTTCTGCTGATTTACATCTCCTAAAGTTATGCAAAATTTATATGAGTTATATGCAAAACACTTCAACATTACATACACAATAATAACTCAAACTTTTATAATGTAGGAGTTCTCAAAACATTTTGGGGGGCAAACAATAGACAATTATAAAAGTTTGAAGAGGACAAACCTTAATTCAAGATTTATAAGAATATTGCAATTTTCCTTTATCATTTAACAACATTTAACATTTTATCACGTTATCAACATACATGTGTAACATGAGTGAAATAAAAATTATATTCCCTGCTTTGATATCCGATAGCTGATAAAAAAAGAGAGAGCCAAAAATTGGTTTGTGTAGGGATTCCCAAACCACATGGATCTAGAATTCCCAACTCTACATCCACTATGCCATACATGACTGAAATAGTGAGCAAAACAATCATTCCCTACACACTGTTTGCTGCAGAGGAAAAAGTTAAGCAGGGAGGTTAATTAGCGCAGCACTCCTCTTCGTTAACTCTAGTTTACCATTAACAAAAAAGATGTTATTTGGAATTATCTTATTAATTAATTACATCACTAAGCTACATGCGCATAAGAATGCAATTCTTATGAAATAGCCAAGTGCTGAAACATAATTTCACAATCCCAAAATGCAAGTTAATTTCTGCTTACGGAGTACTTCAAAACAACATGGCTGTGCACAGCATCAGAAATAAACAAAGTAAAACTTCTTACTATCAAATGAGTTATAATGTATATACAAGTATCAGCTTTAGCTTAATCAACATACAGATATATTTGTTGGTTAAATCTAAAACACTGAGTATACAGATGGCTGGTTTATGAAAGAAGTTTTATATCACTCTCAGAGTTAGCTACCTAGCATGTTGCTATCAAAACCCAAACACAGCACCATCCAGTAGCCCAACTTCATCTGTCTACTTCAAACCGTCTCTAGCGTAGGAACCACTGTTCTAAAGAGATGTCCGTTTCCTGTATTAAAAGCTTAAATTCCTTTATGGAAAGGAAACCATCTCATGATATTCCAGAAAATTTTTGTAATGGCAAGGCGAGTCCACGAAAAGTTTAAACAGAGGAACACTCTGCGCACCAGTGTTCTTTAAGACATTAATGTCTGACAAGCTTTTTTTTCTTTAAGCATTCTCATTTTTGCTTTTTTTTCTTATTTAATTAAAGTTTAATTATTTATTTAATTAAAGTCGTGCCTTTGTGGAGAAGATACTAATAATAATGTATTATTTGTAGCTCCACAGAGTAAAGGGCAAAATAAATGTTAGGCATGGCATTACTTTAGCTGCATCTTATGGACCCTTTCATGAAAAGAAAATAGAACGTTACATTCCAAAGCTTCCTACGAAACCCAAAAATCCTGAAAGCTTTCTGAGAAAAAACAAAACAAAACACTTCACATAAGATGGCTTGCTTCCCAAAAAGGACTTCAATTACCCCAAAGGTTGGCATCATGCCATTTGAGCCACAAGGCAGAAGATCTAAAATGGTATGAGAAGCCAGCGCCGAGTCTCAAAGCACAAGACAATCCATGATCTGTCCATCACGACCATGCAGCCAACACTGACAGTAGCACTAATGGCATTTACATGGACCATAGAAATCCACTGGTAATGCAAAAAATGCATTGTGTAAACAAAAAGGGTATCAAAAATGCATCATCATGTAAACACTTCATTTGAAACACTTCGACCCATTCTGGAGCAGTTTGAATGAATTAATCAGAATTAGATGGGTTGTGTAAATCTTTGATAATTTGTTCAATAGGTAAATATCAGCCATGTAAACACTTAAGTCAAGCTTTTCTCTCTTGTCAGAATTAATACATTTTTACTGCACATGTTTTCCCCCTTACTGGGGCAACATTAGGTGACGTGAGGAGTTTCCTGGAGCGGGGGGAGCAAAACTTCCATTGCTGAATGGTAAACTCCAAGGTAACACTCTCCCAACAATCTTTTTTTAAAACTGAGGAAGAGGCACTGATTGGTTAGATGCATTAGTCTGTATGAAATGTAGTCTGTTTGAAATGTAAGCCAATCATGGGTGAAACCGACTCCTTTAAAGCAAAAGCCGGAATTCATCTAAAAAATTTGGGAAGCCTGACCTAACCTCAAAATTAGAGGGAAAAAAACCCTTCTCTTTCTTCTGTTATATTTCCGGGAGATTAAATATCACTTTGCACAAGGACGCAAAATTTGCATGTAAACTCGTCTTATCGGATCAGCATGCATGTAAACATTTATGCAAAATGATTACAATCAGATTGTAGAAATGCAACTACTGACTTTGCTCTGTAAATACCAAATTATTTGTAGTTGCACAACGTGCAGTTCTTCTCTGTTTCACAGGGAGGTGGTGTGGTAACAAATTTTTAAGGGATGTCACCACTGGAAAAATCAAACTAACAACAGGAATGACATACATACAGTAACAGCAGTGGATTTGCCTCCATTTGAACATCTCTAATATTTTCCACTCCATGCACCAATTCCAGAAACTGCTTTTTCTTAAGCGCAGTTCCCACTTTCGCTATTTTTGCTAATAATTCATGAATTGTTATGTGACTTGGGCAAGTGTGAGCTTAAAGGTCTCAGGGTGACTCATGTAATTTTTTGAGCATGACTTTTTATGACTCCACAGAGACTTTCCACAGGCCTATCCATGTGCAGATGCAGTCGATCAAAGCCGGGCAATTAAGTAAACAGTAATGTAAACAGGAACTGTGAAAACAAAAAACGCAAGGCAACACAAAAGCCAAAATAAAAGTCCCTTGCAGCACTGCAGAAAGCACAAAGTCTGGAAGTGAACTGATATAACACTACAGCAACAGCTTAGGAGTGTAATAAAGCCCCAGTCAGGTGATAGAAAGAATGTAACAAGTGGCATGATCGTGACAATTGCTGTTCTTTTCAGTCATTTTGTCTGTTATTGTAGGTCTCTCTGAAAGGATCCACAGAACCTTTTAGCATATCTTCTATTCATACTGTATGTAATCATCTGGGCTCATCCTAACAAACCAGCTATTTTTCTGTGCCTTTACAGTGTCACCATATTTAATATTAGCTTTGCTTAAGCAGTTGGCAACCGACACCATAGCTAATGATACCTGAGCGTATTCGTGCCATGGCAAGCCATGAATTTGAATCTGTAGCCCTTCGTAGGGAAATCCATGAAATGTTGAGCTGGGCATTAGAAAGCAGAGCAGACTGACAGCAGACTATTGTTCATCAGCATAATTACAGATAAGTGGGGTCACTACACTACAACAGAAGCCAGAGAGATGAAATCTGCTCCAGAATTTCTGGTCTGTCTATCTGTAACAACATCAAGAACATTTCCTGCCTAACTAATAGCAGAAGCACAATAAATTCTCTAGCAGTTCTTCAAAAGCAGCACCAAAAAAAAAAAAAAAACACCTGGCCTGAAAAAACAGGAAATGTGCAGTGTCTGCTGAAAGACAAAGTGTTTTTATCAGGTATAACTTAAGTGCAGGGTGCGAGTTATTTATTAAGGAATTCCGCAAGATCAGTTGTACCTTCAAGTACATAAACAGTGAAATTGCCACTGATGTAAGCCTCACCGTATCTCCCTTTAAAATTATACTTTTATTTCTTAATTCTATGCTTTATTTAGACCAATAATTAATATTTATTTCAATATTTAATAGCTAAATTAATAAACCATTGAACTTTTATTAAAATATAAAAAGAAATTATTTTAATGACTATTCAAAATTTCACAACAATATTCAAAATAAATCAGGAAACTTTATGTCCTTGCTGGAAGCATCTGAGTGTCCTGTTACAAAATTTAAAAACTCCAAACTTTACAACTGCTGTTTGAAATCCAATCCATGGATCCATTGAAACTGCAGTTAGCAAAGAGCTATACAAGAGCTTACAATACATGAAGCAACTGAAAAGTAATACATGATTTAAATTTGCTGGCAAAGGCACAAATTAAATTAGAGCAATGGCAGCAGAGTTGATCTGCCTCTGTACAATAACTGGACAGCTGAACGAGGGGTTGATTCTCAGAGTTAGGCCATTCTCAACCCTCAAAAACACACAAAGTATTTCAGGTCCTGAATTGACAATTTTTCAAAAGGGCTATAATTTTACAGCTATAACATTCAAAGTGCATTTGAAACTTATTAAATTAATCTGATTTGAGTGGAAAAGAAAATCTGCAGAAAAACAGGATCCATTTACCAGCCTCTTGTTCAATGTGTGGATTAATCTTATGACCGTGAGAGCAAACAATACACGCTCAAGAAGAATTCAAGGCTGAAGTGCATTAGTAGTGTGTAGTGCATTAAAGTCAAGCCTAAATTGTAGACATACTGTGTACTGACATGTGATTTAGGTTATAGTACATGGTTTAAGATGAAGTCTAAGTATTTAAAAGTCAGAGAACAGAAATAGTCTATTATTACTAGTACAGAAGAATGAACGTCATTGTGTATTGGGTAAAAGAATTCAATCTCTAAACTTCGCTAAAGCTCATGCTAAACTTCTGTTGGCTCTCACTGTAAATGCCTGGTCAAGCAGCAGAGCTCTTAAATCACCAACTTGCTGTTACTGTTCTTTTTGCCAAAATCATAAATACATTATTTTACATCCTACAGAATCAACTAATCACTTAATCTCCATCACCTAGCTGAAATAATTTCAGGTAAAATTTTCAATATTTGCGGTGCTGAAATCTCTCAATGACCACAGAGACAACTTGATGTTGTTTTTTAAAGTTACACACAGCTGCATGGCTGTATTAATCTAGCCTTCTATTTCTAACTAACTAGCTAAAAGCCAGTAAATTAACAAAACACAGACCAAAATCTAGCCAAATTTGAAGTATTAAAAAAATAATAATAATAATTTTAAAAAACTAACTACTATGAGTTATCCATAGCTAGAGCTCATTATTTGGCCAAACAAGTTCACATGTCTGTAAACATACAAACTCAACAACAATGACTAGGCTGACATTCGCCAACTTCCACAAAAAATTTTAGACCAAATAAACGCCCTACCTTGTCTGTGTGCTCAGGGTTGAATTATGTCCTCAGGCTGATTCCATTTCAAATCTCCCAATTTCATAGAAATTTCCCAGATGACCCTCTCAGATTTCCCTGAAAAAATTCATAGGTGCTCCTATACCAAACTTAGGCAGAAACCTGAAGTATTTGGTGTCTCTCTCAAGTAGTTTGAAAACTGCAGCCTTTCAAAATTCTAACATTTTTCTTACATTTTGCCAAACGAGCCTCTCAATTTAACTATTAAATTAACCCAAGTAAGGTCAAACATTTAAATAGTTTAAGAACATTTAAGAATTTGCCTAAATTCTTAACTACAGTTAAAAAAAAAAAAACCCAAAGGCAACATACTCAAACTGCAAAATGTACATATACTGTACACTGCCTGGCAAAACAGCTGAACACTATGATTTTATTCAAATCATCTTTAGCTTTGATTGAATTTAAGCTTTGAGTTCATCTTCTTACCCTTATGGACCCATATACCCTCTGGAATAGGGTCAAACTAGAGTTATAGTTATAGACCGCATGACCTTTTGTCCATTAAATACAAATTCAAGCCTTACTTTTGATTTGTCTCACTAACAAATGGTTTTCGTATGGGCACACAGCTGTTTAGTCCCAGTGTGTGTTTGTGTGTGCGTGTTTGTGTGTATGGAAATGATCTTAATTTCACTACTAAAACATAGCTATGGTTTTTATTGTTGACTTTTTTTACCATGCAACTTCAAGTGTTCAAGTGATCTGCATTAGTCATTTCTTCCACAAAGTTACGTTCACAACCACAACACAAGTCATTCACAACCATCTCCAACAAATTTCTTTTTGAGCCTGTGATAGAGATTTTTATTATGTGCTTGTACTGTAAATTAAAACATTTCTCTTTTACTCTCTCTCACTACAGTGGACATCAACAACCTACAATTTCAAGGTCACTGCCTAGTCCTATTTTAAATTATCTAAACAGGAGCATTTTTTTAAGAAACGGTTCAACAATGGAGATGGGATTGCTCACATGTTCAGTGCTGAACAGAGTAAGGATCTGTCTGGACATAGAGTGCATCAACGTTTAAGAGAATTTGGACAGAAGGCCCATTCTGCAGTGACCAAACCCCTCATTAGCAGAAAGAATCAAATGGCCAGACTAACCTTTGCTGAGGAGCATGTTGTGTGGACAGAGGAGGACTGGTCTAAAGCTCACTTTAGTGATTAAAGCGACTTTCATCTATTTGGGGCTGATGGGAAACATTATGTTCGTCGTCATACTGGGAAAAGACCCAGTATTGTGTAAAAGTGTGGATATATACCCAAAGTTTGTAAAGTCACTGAAAGGTGGAGGGGGAAGTGTCATGGTTTGGAGGATGTTTTCTGCAGCAGGAGTTGGGCTTCTTATACAGCTACATGGTACAGTGAATACAAATGTTTATCAGGCCCTTCTTCGACAACATGCGGTTCCTTCCATGTGTTCATCACCCATATCAGCCACCCATATCAGTCATGCAATTTTTCTGCATGACAATGCACCCTATGACACAGTAAAACAGGTAATGCAGTTCCTTGAAACTGAAAACATTAAAATAATGAAATGGCCAGCCCAGAGTCCTGATCTACACCCGATAAAAATACTAGTTATTGACTGTTGTAACCTTCAGAAATTTTAGTTCTAATTTTACTCCATGATACGTTCATTGTTGCTCTCTAATTTTGATCATTGTGTTTTCTAAAAACTAAAGTTTTTTTGTTGTTGTTGAAATGTCTTGGTTATTTTGTAACACCCTGTTCTATTAGCATCTATTAGCAGTTATTCTTGTTCTCTAATTTTGATCTGCATTGTGTGTGTATGGATGGAGAGAGAGAGAGAGAGGGAGTGCATGTATAATTTTCTTTGGTTGTCTGTGTAAATGTATATACACTTCAGGAAAAAACTTGTATAAATATTTTAATACTAAATTTATACATTGTGCATTTTTCCAACACTGCATGCAGAAAATGGAGCATCATGTTAAATGCTTAAAACATAGAACACTTACCTGTAGCACAGAGTAGCCTAAAAAGCTAATGCCTCATATTTCCTGTGATAGAAAGGGAGATCTGTGGTAGAAAATCCTCCTGACGCTTCTGGGACAGAGCTTCACAAAGCCCACTCTTCCCACCTTCTGTAGGTCTTGAACACCGTCTGTCTGAAAGAGAACAATAAGACTAACTATGCATTTCTCTTAACGTTTTAAGCATATCCAAGTCATGGTTCCATTAGCAAGAATATAAAAGAAGCAGCTCTTGTTCGCACCAGTGGTAAGCCTGTTGAGCTTAAGTGCCTCTTAAATACCTTCCTGTGACTATTTTCTACATTAAGGTTTTGCTACTAATGATTGAAAAACGTACAATATTCCTTGAATTTTCCAAGAAATCTATGATGTTTTCCAAAATTGTATTTGTCATTTCAAATCGGCATATGGCTTACATTTTAAGAATCACTTGTGCTCTCTGGATAACTTAGTTCTATTTCGTTCATTTTCTTTTTGTAGATTAAAAGTTTATTAGATTAGATTTTAAAAATTAAAAGCACAAATCATCGGGAAATGAGACCATCCGAGATGTGCGTGAAACGGTCGAAAGTGTGGCTATATTTCACAAGAAAGGATTCCGACACCACGACGTGCAGTAAATGTTTTACAACAGTCACGTGTAAAGGAGGAAACACGCCAAATCTAACGAAACATTTGAGGGCACACGGGATAAAGTTAAAAGCAGAGGGATGCACCGTGTTTGACAGCTTACAGACAACAGCTGGCACTATTGGTGTGGATGACCCCAGCCCCAGTCATACTAACCGTAGCAAAAAGGAATCCAACGATTATGTTGACAGCAGCATTTCTGCAGGTTAGTAGTAGGTTAATGTAATGTTAATTGCAAAATGCAAATCTTGCATTTATGTTAACAAATTGTTAAACAATTTGTAATATACTAAGGTAACATGGATTCTGTTTATAATTATTGCTTTCCAGCTAGTATTTAAACTTTTAATATATTGTTACATTTTAGGCATTTAATTTTTTGTTCAATAAAAATGTATTCTTGAGTCATCCACCATTTTTTGCAAAGTATCAGTTCAGGCACCGTTTTGGCACCGGTACCGGTTTAAAAGTATCGATTTGGCACCGGTCTCGAAAAAAAAAAAAAAAACCATACCCAACCCTACTCATGTATATCGACGCCCACCGCTTACAGACTCCTCTTAAAAAAGAAAAAAAAAAGTGACATGAATCCAGTCAGTGACTGATTTCTTTGTTCCTTTATTTTGAACAACTGTTTAAAAACTACTACTATTCTGCCCGTGTGTCCACAGAGACATAAAACTGTGGATTTAGCTTTCCTGATATGTTCATGTACAAAATGTCATAATTACTCGGAAAACTACTATCGGAATATGGGAATGAGTTAGCAAAAATGTAGAACTCACAAAATGAGCATATTTTTGGGTCACAGAAACAACCTAAACAACTATAAAAACACAATCTTATGATCTGTGCAATCTGTGCTTTTTCTTTGCCTATGTGATTTAGGCGTTTTATTATCTTTTGCTCAGTCATGTTTGCATAAAATTAAATAACATTCAGTTCATCACATTGCCCATGTTGTGCTGATAAAGTATATTACTGTATATTGCATAACCTGAACAAATGATTCATTTTCTAAAACACAGTGCCATGTTTGGACACCAAGATTGTTTCGTTCTTTTTTTTTTTTTTTACTTTATCTTACTCTTTACCTAAAAGAAAAGAGGTAAAGAGTAAGATAAAGTAACTCTTTATCTTACTCCATGGGTAGATGGAGGGGAGGGTTTGTGGTTTGAAGAAAGAATAATGCAGGGCCACTTTGCTGGCTACCACTGCAAGTATATTTCAGACCTGTAGGAAGTACTGAACTAATAGTTGGACAAAGCATGTGTGAATACTAATGTAGTGCTGGATTCATCTGTAGCTTATCTAAGGATCATCTCAACAACGTTTTAAGTAAAATAAACTAAATAATAGCGATGGTGAAAAAATTTGATAGATGTATCGCAATTCTTTTCTATGGCACTTCATACATCGCCTTGTGAGATAAGATCAGACTTCCTGTTTACTGGGGTAATGTTTTTAAAATTAAAGATAAAAAAAAACAGATAGAGATATAATACATTATAATATAATATAATAAGCACGTTTTTCATGTTATATTTTCTGCAGAGAGTCGTAGATTTATATATTTAAAAAAATCCTTAACATTGGTTAAAAATTCTTTAATTGTGATTTAACTGTTAGGTTTAACTGTTATGCACAATAAATACATATTTTTAATTCTCTCCTTATTTTACTCAAAATGTACTTGGAAAATACCAAGTAAAAGTCTTGCGTTGCGTAAGAAATAATTAACCAAAACATTTTTAGGGGAAACACTTACTCTCATGTGACATGTGACTCTCATAATGACTGCCACAATTGCATAGAATGTCTTTGCATGCTGTAGCATTACAATTTTCCTTCACTAACCCTAAAAAGCCTAAAAACATTCCAGCACATTGCCCATGATAAGGTAAAGGTTAGACTGGAAAAATTTGAGTGTCCTGCACAGAGCCCTGACCTCAACCCTGCTGAAGACCTTCGAGATGAACTGGAACACTGACTGCACACCAGACCTCCTCACCCTCAATAAAACTCTTTATGACAAATAAACCCAAATCCCACAGTTATGGTGAACAAATCCAGTGGAACTCCTTCCCTGAAAAATAGATCTAGAAGGTAGATATGAACTCTGCTTGTCTCTTGGCTAAAAAGTGAGGCGTTTTTACAGTAGGCAAGATTGATTTGTACTGTGATTCAGAAACGATTGCTTTCCCCGCGCCACTCCCCTGCTGGCCAGCATTCACATTGTTTTCGGTCTCTGTTCTCAGGTATATTTGATTATTTACAGATACAGCAAGTGGCAGCAGTATATTCATTGGTTTGTGAGCCACCATTAAACATAAGAGAAGAAAAGAATGAGGAAGCTAACCTTCACCCTATGCCTAATTTTATTTATACTTCAGGAAAAAAATGTCAAGGAGCAACTCCTTCGCGTGCCTTCCTACTTTCATCTTTTATGAGATTGGGGTGTGCTATGTGCACACTAAGAGTAGACCGATGGCACTGACAACAGCCATCTACTTCCGTTCTCAGGTACAATTAGCTTCCAAATGGGATCTGATCCATGCCCAAGTATTCTGCACTGTTCTCGAGACCACCTTTTCCCGCAGACTCGGGTATGATTTTCAAGTGAGGAATGTGTTCTTGGAAATGATTCCAGGGCCCCAATGTGTGCACAAAAATATCATATGTATACACGTGTGTAGGGCTGAAACGATTCCTCGAGTAAATCGAGTAATTCGATTACAAAAAATGATTGCGGTGGCCGGAAGTGCGGTTCTTCATGATTCACCGCAAGTTTTTGGCGCTGCGATTACGTTTCCATCTTTCTGCACGAAAAGTTTAATATGTTTAAGCTGTTTTAAGACGTGATTAAACATTTAAATTTTTTTGGCGGACCTTGCCGAACTTTGCGGGCAGTCGCAGCGGCTGACGGTGCCTAACACCGCATCTCACTGGGAGTCAAACCGCATAGGTGAAATAGGGGTATAAGCTATTACTTGTAAAAAGAACACCAATTAATCTTTGTTTCTCTTATATATTTTACATTGCTGTTTAATTAAGCAAAAGTGCATTTTATCCGATTACTCAATTAATCGATTAAATTTTTGGTAGACTACTCGATTACTAAAATATTCGATAGCAACAGTCCTACAGGTGTGAATCATGATTATAGCAGATTGACTTACATACTGTATTACACAGGTGAGGCTGATCAACAGATCCTGAGGATGCACAGGCAGCTTAAAGTAGTACACACGGTTGTACTATATACAAAAAAAAACTATTGCTTTGTGTGGCCTTGTGGGAATGCAGAACACGCAACTCTTTAAGTTGCAGTCATTTCTTTATTGAACTGTAAAACCACCAAACCACAGAAAGTCAACAAAAGCTTTATTTGCATGACCCTTGCAAACAAAACCAACACACACAAACACACAAAGACACACACCTAGTCCACGACAAAATGTAAGGAAAATTGCTTAATGGTAGGTAACCAGTCTGAGTCTGAGCGCTGTTTAAAGGTTGCACTAATAAGATGTCAATCACTAAACCGCAGCTGCAATACAATATTTACAAAAATAAATGATATCCATGAGTCTGACTGAATCGTAAAAAGGCGGCATTGACACTATTGTCATTTTGGGAGATCTACATACTGTGCACCTTATATGTTTACTGATATATAAGGAGTGGACTTTTGATTGTGTGTGATAACAGAACAGTTATGAGGGTAAAAAACTCCCTACTTCTTTATATAATCCGTTGCTACGCTAATGCACTTATCCCAGTGTTTCAGTAGTGCTTGGATACCATCATGGTAGAAAGTTTTAAACTACACTGGAGCCAGGATCGCACTGACTGCTTCACAGCTGAAACCCTGGCCTCCCAGGAATTCCTTTAATGGCCCAAACATGTTGGAAGTTGTTCTGAGTGAGGTCAGGACTGTACGCGGGATGATAACGGGGCGATAAGTTAGCAGAGTTCCTGTGGTGTTCATGAATGAATGAATGTACAGTTCTCAGACAGAGGCAAGTTGGCTATAAGTTATCCATCGATTTGCATAGATTAAGCGTTCCACTCGCTGTTCACGGGAACGACTCAGCCAGGATCATCATTCATAGACATATAGGTGCCTCGAATGCCCCTCATACATTTTTCCATCTTGTCACATGTTTACAAACACTTTATGCTCATCGTGTAGAAATGGATGACTGTGTCTTACAGCATTACTCTTACTCCAAATAAGACCAATATTTCAAACCGTATTTCAAAAACATATTTCCATAAGACCAATATTTAAAAACAAGAGTATTTTATTTCTTTCATTTAATTTGTGTAGTCAACTTGTGATTTTGTGTAAATGCTCATAATAACAGTCGACTGTAACTGCTGTGATCATGTCACATCACACCGTTGCAGATAGAGTTACTGGAGCAGCCCTAATTTTCTCTGATTATCTGAACCTTTTATTCTTTATGCAGTTCATTTACTTCCAGCTCAGTGCTCCCTGCACTCTGTATCATGACTTGACATGCTCTGAATAATTCAGGGTTAAGTGTTTTTCAGTCAGGGTTTGTCACTCCTGATAGAGATGCATATAAAACTCTTGCACATACACCATGAAATGTCCTGTATGTTTTGTTTAGTGGTTAGGGGTTATTTTATAGACCACACAGTGACCAAAAAAAAAAAAAAAAAAAAAAAAAACAGAAAGCCACTGTGGTGATATTTTGGGCCGTGTAGTCAGGGTATCCCAAGACAGAGCAGATGATCTGTCTATACACACACAAAAAGCTGAAGAGACACGAGGTGTTGGCTTTATCTACCAATACTGTTTTGTAATTCACCCATAAATATTGTTTACATAACATAATTTCAAGGAAAAGTAAGTTTACAAAAACTATATGGCATTATGTGGAAAATAAGTTACAGGACTGTGAACAGCTTGTAAATCATAAAGGAGGTACAAATTCAGAGAAGGACCTTTCTTACAAAGTCACTTCCGCACTCGACTTAATAAATCATTAGCCAGAGAGCTGATACTAGCAAGTCACTGTAAAATCAGGAGTTGGTCATATCACACTACTGCACATACAGATCACACCACATGCTACTGACTGGGTCACTGAGGGGTAAAAAACAGGCTTAAAGTCAGGAAAGGTCACGAGCAACAACGAAGAGTCTCGAGATAGCATGTTTGTCATGAAGGGGTTCGGCTATTTTCTGCGATCGGCCTGCTTTTGCAGTGTCTCAAAGGCTGCAAAAGAGCACGGACTTCCAACATCATCCCATCATACACAAGAGCTGGCCCTGTAATCAAAAGTTTTTTTCTTAAGCAGAAACCACATGGGGAAAAGTCTGGCAAACAAAAACAAAAACATTATTCGCCAGTTAAGAACAAAGCATCATATAAGTATGACAATTATACAGTATGCAAAGGCAGCAGCTAATTCTTGTCAGCCCTCACTCAACCACCTATAGCATAATCCCTGAATATAAAAAAAATTAAGAAAATTAATGTGCGCGGACAGTGAGCGTCTACTCAGCATGACTGCACAGTCGGTCTTTTAAAAATGCAGAAATTCTGATATTTATAAAGAAATGCCTTCCCTCGCTGCTTACTAATGAGCAGCCGTGATTGACTCGCCAAATAGAAAGTGACTAATGTGTATGTTTATCTGAAAACCTTCGGTGCAGAGTTTCGATTTATTTTTCATTGACTCACCCTTGTTCCTTGTGGTGGATGTTGTAACGACTGAGTATAGCAGGACAGTCGCAGTATAGATAAGTTATTATTATTATTATTATTATGTTAGTTAATGCTCTATGGTCGAGCATCTATTGGTTTCAATTTCATTATAATAATCTAAATGAAATAATAAGAAAATAGAATATGTTGCTGATGTTGCCTTCTAATAAATAAACATATTACATTTATAATACTTTCTCATATTATAATTATATTTGAGCACTACTCTTTTTTTTTTTTTTTTTTTTTTTACAGTTGTACATATACACACACACTATATTGACAAAAGTATCCGCACGCCTGCCTTCACATGCATGTGAACTTAATTAACATCCATTCTTAATCCATAGGATTTAATATGATGTTGGCCCTGCCCTCTTTGCAGCTATAACAGCTTCAACTCTTCTAGGAAGGCTTTCTACAAAGTCTAAGAGCGTGTTTCTGGGAATTTTTGTCAATTCTTCCAGGAGCGCATTTGTGAGGACTGATGTTGGAAGAGAAGGCCTGGCCTGCAATCTCCGCTCTAATTCATCCCCAAAGGTGTTCTATCAGGTTGAGGTCTGGACTCAAGTTCTTCCACACCAAACAATCATGTCTTTATGGACCTTGCTTTGTGCACTGGTGCGCGATCATGTTGGAACTGGTGTGGGGTTTTTGTTCAGGTGTTGGGCTCGGCCCCTTACTTCAAGTGAAAGGAACTCTTAATGTTTCAGCATACCAAGACATTTTCAGTTAGAATCAACTTTGTGGGAGCAGTTTGGGGATGGGCCCTTCCTGTTCCAACATGACTGCTCACCAGTCTGTTTCGAAAAGAAAAAAAAAATTAATCCAATTCCAATTTTCGCCATTTGTTACACCACTCAATGTTTTCTCCGATATCTGATCCACCTGATTGGTTTTTGTCCAAGTATCAGATTCTTGATATCTCTAGTTAAAGGTAAAGGAAACAGGTGATTATTATTACTGCAGGTCACATTTCAGTACAATAAGTAAGTGATCAAAGTACAGTCAGCTGCACAATAAAAAGCAAAACTGACTCTTATGCACTTGTGAGTGTGCTAAGCTTTATGACAGCTCTATCCAGAATAGCCAGTGCATCATTGTGTGGTTTTGGTTTTAAGAGCAGTATGTTTGTGCAGGGTTTTATGGCACACCGCTATTACGCTCCACGAGGTAGCAAAACCCATTATGAACTGCAGGCCTACAACATGACTCACCATGAGCTTCGATCTCAATGCTAACTGCGTGTAGGAAAAGACGCAAGATGAATTTGCAACAGGCCTGCGTGGCAGACAAAGACATGCGCTTGATCCTGAGTTACCAAGTTGATCAGCCTCCCCTTAGGCACTGTCGACAACTGTCAAGTGTAACGTATAGCCAACTAAGGAAAAGGTGTCTGCCCGCCCTTACTCATCCTTGCTTACTCTCTGAGAGAATTCAAGTTCTGACTTGACTTTCTCAGAGAGAAGGGTAACTAGTTCAACTCGTAAAAAACTACAAGACAACCCCACTTGTGGCCTGATCATACAGCCACCTTAGTGGCACATGTGGCTGCAAGAGAAATTATTCAATACATCCAGAGTAAATGAGGCGGGATGGAGTCAGATTGTTTCTACTGTTTTCCACTTAAGCCAGGTGATCAATGTAGTAAGCGAAAGTAAGCAAAGTATACCTTTACTCACTTAACTTCAGCTACTGCTCAGAATAGAACTGTGTGAGGAAGTACCCGCTACACCACTGTGCACTTGTTTTTTTTCATAAACATGCACGCTTACACAGGCAAAATGTGCCTCAAGCAGTATCTGTTCCTTAAATATAGTTATGCAGACTACTGTGAGTGTAGTTTAGGACAGACAATGAGAAAGGTCACAATATAACTAAATGCTGTAGTATCAATGGGGCAGAGATCCAGGATAATCAGAATCTTTCTTTGTTTATTTAATCGGTGTAGTTTAGCATTATTCCACCTTACCAGACCCTGTCTCCCAGTCTTTGAGAATGGTAGGCAAAACATAAATTTTATTAATGCACCTAATAAGGTAGTTCCATGTCTAATTTAATCTAGCCAATCAACTCATTCTCTTGCTTTTGAAAGTTAAGAGGAAACTGTTGAACCTAGTTGAAACGCACAAAAAAACAGGGACGACATACAAAGTACTGGATTAAAGTGTGGATCCCGGGGCTGTGATGTGGCAATGGTACACTGTGCCACCATGCCATCCAGTTTAAGCATATATTGACCCAAATATTTTGCACATGCTTTTTGGTACTGCTACACAAATTATCACATAAAAATCAAACTCGCAATATGGGCCTGTGAAATTATTTAATCGTCAAATGCTGCACTATAGTATATGCCTTTTCCTCTCATCCAGAGTAACTTACATTATAATTTCTCATTACACATCTGAGCAGTTCAGGGGAAAAGGACCTTGATCAAGCGCCCAACAGTGGCGGTAGTGGGGTTTGAACTAACCACTGATCTACCCTTGCCCTCATTACCTCAGTACAAGAAGTATACACATAATCAAGAATTTATGTAGTGCATCATTAAGTTAAGAATTTGTTTCGATCTCAACGTCGCTGGGTTGCCACTGATGGACCCTTGAGCAAGGTGTCCTTCACCCCCTAGTGCCTAAATATCCTCTTAATGGGATAATTTCTGACATTATTTGCTGTTAGCCTAGATACGTACATACAAAATGGTACATTTAATAGTTACATATCACAGTTAAAATCAGAGTTGAAATACATGTAAAAATAAGTACAATGTGATTTTTTTTGCTGTTCAAATCATGCAGCCCTACTTCTTGGGCACATAACGTTTGTGGATCTAGTGCAAAACTAAAGCAGGAACACTATTATAGAAGTACTAATATGCAAGTTTTAATTTTTAACTGAAACATCACACAAATATAGACCAAGCTCGATTCAGGATGGTCTTGAGTCATTGCTGTTAGGAAAAACAATGCAAGGGTATTTACAATTTAACAGAGGTAGTTTGAACGAACACCTGTAAGAATTAGTGTGAAATCTTTGACCAAGCTACAGGCACTACACCTAGTGTCCTAATTACCAAAATTTTCAGTTTGACAATATTTCCCACTAAATGTTTGAGTGCTTGGTTGTCACAGTAAAATCTCTTCATACTAACACAAACTGATTCCTTTCATGATTATTTCAATCTAGAAGTTCCATTCTCAAGGATTTAAGTTGTCAATACAGTCCTCATAAAATGACTGACAGGCCACACAAGCAAACAGAAAAAAGCCAAATGGCCATTTTCCACATGATTATTTTCAGAGCCTAGGTTTCGTTTTAATCCGTAGGTCTATATTATATGTTGTACATACACTACCTGGCCAAGAAAACCTGGCCATTCATACATGTGATAATCTAGTTATTCAGTACATTCAGGTCATCAGCTGACTTCATTTTATTGCCATATCACATTAAATCACATAATATAACGGAGTCTAGACCTGACCAACTGAAGCAACCTCACAACCTCATAACACTGCCTCCAGAGACTTGTACAACAGGCACGATGCATGATGGGTGGAAAGATTCATGTGCTTCCCTTCTTATCCCGATCGCTCTGGAAAAGGAACCCATCGCTCTGGAAAAGGATCATTCTAAACTCATCATGAAATAACTTTTTCCATAGCTCCAAGGTCCATTCTTTATACTCTATAGCAAATTGAAGCTTTTTTTCTGTTGAGACTCACTAACATGTGGTTTACATAGGGACACAAAGCTGTTTAGTCCCATTCCTGGGAGTTCTCATCACATTGTGTGTGTATGGAAATGATACTTTCACTATTAAACATAGATAAGTTTTTTTGTTGATTTTTACCATGCAACTTCACCAAGTGTTTAATTGATTTACAGTAGTCCTTTCTTCCCAACCACATTTCTTTCACAGTTCTGTTGACGGTTCAGCACTATCCTTCCAGGTTTTGATAATGCTTTGAAGGGTACGTAACCCAGTTCCAGCTCCTTAGCTGTTTTATATTTGAGACAGCCCAGTAATTTGACCCTTCTGAAATAGTGACCCACTGTTTTTCTTGGTATAAAGTGTAACTTCCAGGTTATTTATACAAGTAAGGTATACAAAAAATGCAATACTGTTGCACCTTTGTACAGAATCTAGACTTAGTCTAGGAGAGACCCTGGAGCATCTCTCTTTATACTTGGTTTAATAACTATAAAAAGATTATAAAAATCATTTATGTTTTTATTTATGTCGGTGATGAACTAGTATACGACGCGTCCTAGGGTCAATGCCCAGCGAGCATTGTGGGGGGTCGCACAAGAGCAGAGCCAGTTAGGAAGGACCAAATACACAGACTGTTATCAGTCTTGGTGATTCCAAAACAGGAAGAACCAATGGTAGAAAAAGATTGATCTTTACATTACACATTATCAAGGATACAGCAGACTCACACATACTTTCTTATGAGTTGTGATGATAATAGACACACCAGTAATAATAATAATAGTTATAATAATAGGTATTGGTGATTGTGCAATTGTTCAAGCAAAAACATACTGAATGAACTTTGAGCAGCTTAGTGGGTAGCACCGTCATCCTTCACCTCCAGAGACCAGGTGCTTTCACACCTTGGGTGTGCATGCATGAAGTGTGCATGTTCTCCCTCTGCTTAGGGAGATTAGACTAATTAGTCCCCAAATGTCCCCAAATGTGTGTATACGAGTGGGTTCACCCGTCCAGAGTGTACCCCGTCTTGTGTCCCAAGTCTCCATGGATAGGCTCCAGGCCCCCACGACCCTGTTTATGGGGTTAGGCGGAACTGTATAGAAAATGAGTGAAATGATGAGGGTGAACTTTGATCACTCGGGTAATGTCACCTGCAATAGTAATGTCTCTCGTTCCCTGTTTTCAGGGCCTACACAGTACAGGAGTGCTGTACAAGTGTTTGTATCAAACAGGTAGGCTGCTGGTATAAACACTGTATGCTGGTATACACACACACACACACACACACACAC